>JASVEL010004222.1:0-514255 GCA_032618575.1 Nicotiana noctiflora
TGGCAACACTCCCAGAGTCATGGGAAACCTTGAAGGTTTCAATCACCAATTCTGCACCCAACGGTGTGGTAAACATGGAGACAGTCAAGAGTGGCATTCTAAATGAAGAAATGAGACGCCGATCACAAGGATCATCTTCTTCATCAGAGGTGTTGGCTGTTACGACCAGGGGGAGAAGTCAAAACAAGGGCCAGAGTAACAGAGATAAGAGCAGAGGTAGATCCAACAAATTTGCACATGTTGAGTGCCATTACTGCAAAAAGAAGGGCCATATCAAAAGATTTTGCCGACAGTTCCAAAATGACCAGAAGAAGAACAAAGGCAAAAAGGAGAAACCCGAAGAAAGCAGTGATGATGAAGCGAACTCCTTTGGTGAGTTTAACATTGTCTACGATGACGACATTATCAATCTGACAACCCAAGAGACGACATGGGTGATTGATAGTGGAGCTACCATTCATGCAACGCCACGGAGAGAACTCTTCTCATCTTACACACCTGGAGACTTCGGTCGTGTAAAGATGGGAAATGCCAATTTCTCAACAGTTGTAGGCAAAGGAGATGTTTTCCTAGAGACCATGAATGGGATGAAGCTACTTTTAAGAGATGCCAGGCATGTTCCAGATATGCGCCTGAATCTGATCTCCGTAGGCAAGCTTGATGAGGAAGGTTATTGCAATACCTTTCATAATGGCCAATGGAAGCTCACGAAAGGCTCATTGGTGGTGGCGCGGGGCACGAAGCAGTCAAAGTTGTACGTGACCCAAGCAAGCATCTCCCAACAAGTTATAAATGTTGCGGAGAATGATAGCAATACCAAGTTGTGGCATAGACGTCTTGGCCACATGAGTGAAAAGTCAATGGCGCGTTTGGTGAAGAAGAACGCCTTACCAGGTCTAAACCAGATCCAGTTGAAGAAGTGTGCTGACTGTTTAGCTGGGAAACAAAACAGAGTTTCATTCAAAAGATTCCCTCCTTCGAGAAAGCAAGACGTGTTGGATCTGGTACACTCAGATGTATGCGGGCCTTTCAAGAAGTCCCTCGGTGGTGCCCGATATTTCGTGACCTTTATTGATGATCATTCACGAAAGACATGGGTATACACGCTGAAGACCAAGGATCAAGTGTTTCAAGTTTTCAAACAATTTCTGACCTTGGTGGAAAGAGATACTGGTAAGAAGTTGAAGTGCATCCGGACAGACAATGGCGGTGAATACCAGGGTCAATTTGATGCTTATTGTAAAGAGCATGGTATTCGACATCGGTTCACACCTCCTAAAACTCCACAGTTGAATGGCTTGGCTGAGAGGATGAACAGAACCTTGATCGAGAGAACCAGATGTTTACTCTCTCATTCAAAGTTACCAAAGGCTTTCTGGGGTGAAGCACTCGTTACAGCAGCCTATGTGCTAAACCATTCACCCTGTGTCCCTCTTCAGTACGAGGCTCCGGAAAAGATTTGGTCGGGAAGAGATATATCTTATGATAAATTGCGGGTATTTGGCTGCAAAGCCTATGTCCATGTTCCGAAGGATGAAAGGAGCAAACTTGATGTCAAGACAAGGGAGTGTGTATTCATCGGCTATGGTCAAGACATGATTGGCTATAAGTTCTATGATCCGGTGCAGAAGAAGCTCGTTAGGAGTCGAGATGTTGTGTTCGTTGAGGACCAAACAATTGAAGACATTGACAAAGTAGAGAAGTCCACTAATGATTCTGCTGAGTTTGAGTTGCCTCCAACAATGGTGCCGAGACAAGTTGGAGACGATGTTCAGGATAATCAACCTGAAGCCCCTGATCTTCCAAATGAAGATGAACCAGCAGATGCTGAAGGTAACGAGGATAATGGTGATGATGATGCAAACGAGGATGATCAACCTCAACCAGCAATCCTCAACAACCCTCCTTATCACACAAGATCTGGAAGAGTTGTGCAACAGTCTACAAGATATTCTCCACATGAGTATGTGTTACTCACTGACGGGGGAGAACCCGACAGTTTTGAAGAAGCTGTTGATGATGAACATAAGGAGAAGTGGATAGAAGCCATGCAAGACGAGATGAAATCCTTGCATGAGAACAAGACGTTTGAGTTGGTGAAGTTGCCGAAAGGCAAGAGAGCTTTGAAGAATAAATGGGTGTTCAAGATCAAGCATGATGAAAACAGTTCCCGTCCGAGATTCAAAGCAAGATTGGTCGTCAAAGGTTTCAATCAAAGGAAAGGTATAGACTTTGATGAAATATTCTCACCAGTTGTGAAAATGACCTCAATACGCACGGTGCTGGGATTAGCAGCAAGCCTCAATCTGGAGGTTGAGTAGATGGATGTAAAAACCGCCTTCCTACATGGTGATTTGGAAGAGGAGATATACATGGAGCAACCAGACGGTTTCCAGCAAAAGGGGAAAGAGGACTGCGTTTGTAGATTGAGGAAAAGCCTCTATGGCTTAAAACAGGCACCAAGGCAGTGGTACAAGAAGTTCGAGTCGGTGATGGGGCAACACGGCTACAAGAAGACAACTTCGGACCATTGTGTGTTCGTTCAGAAGTTTTCTGACGATGATTTTATCATCCTATTGCTCTATGTGGATGATATGTTGATTGTTGGCCGGAATGTTTCCGGAATTAATAGCTTGAAAGAGCAGCTAAGCAAGTTCTTCGCCATGAAAGACTTGGGGCCCAGCAAAACAGATCCTTGGGATGAGGATTATGCGAGACCGAGAAGCCAAGAAGTTATGGTTGTCTCAAGAGAAGTACATCGAGAAGGTACTTCAACGGTTCAACATGGAGAAAACTAAAGCAGTTAGCTGTCCTCTTGCTAACCACTTTAGATTGAGCACCAAGCAAAGCCCGTCAACAGATGATGAGAGAAAAAAGATGGAGCGGATTCCATATGCTTCAGCAGTAGGAAGTTTGATGTATGCCATGGTTTGTACACGGCCAGATATCGCTCACGTTGTAGGAGTGGTAAGTAGATTTCTTTCTAATCCAGGAAAGGAACATTGGGATGCTGTTAAGTGGATTCTCAAGTATCTTCGAGGAACCTCCAAACTATGCTTGTGTTTTGGAGAAGACAACCCTGTGTTGGTTGGCTATACTGATGCAGATATGGCCGGAGATGTTGATTCTAGAAAATCAACTTCAGGATACTTGATTAACTTTTCAGGGGGAGCTGTGTCATGGCAATCAAAGTTGCAAAAATGTGTTGCACTATCAACTACTGAAGTTGAATTCATTGCAGCAACGGAAGCTTGCAAAGAACTGCTGTGGATGAAGAAGTTCTTAATTGAACTTGGATTTTCGCAAGTCGGTTATCAGCTATTTTGTGATAATCAAAGTGCTATCCACCTTGCGAAGAATGCCTCATTCCATTCCAGATCCAAGCATATTGATGTTAGATATAATTGGATCGGGGATGTGTTAGAGAAGAAGATGTTGCGGCTAGAAAAGATCCATACAGATGAAAACGGATCAGACATGTTGACCAAAACTCTACCAAAGGGTAAATTTGAGTTCTGCAGAGAAGCTGCAGGGATAGGAGACTCTCCAAATAGTCGGAAGGGGAGAATTGTTAGAAGCTTCCTCCAATTTGATTATTGATGTAAGCAATGACATCAATAAATGGTAGGTGAGATGGGAATATTGCAAATTGATCCTTCTTGATAGGTGAGATTTGCACTTTTGGTCCCTATCTCAAAACTATAAATACCCCCCTCATGTCATTGTTTTAAACACACCAAAAACATTCAAAAACTCAAGTATAAGAGTTTGAGAGAAAGAGAGAGTTTGTTTTTCTTTAGGAAGTTTTTCTAAAGGGGAGTGACAAAATAGTGAGTAAAATACTAGTCGGGTATTTTCGGAAAACACTTTTGTGTGCGCCACTATTTTGGGTAGAGCTCGGGAAATTGTTGTACCTCCAAACTATTGGAGAAGTCTCTCTTTGTAAGCCTACTAAAAGTTTTAGTGGAAGTTGGTGCCGGGTTTGTGGACGTAGCCTAAACGTTTTAGGTGAACCACGTTAAATTCTTTGTGTCATTTATTTTTCGTTGATCATTTATTTTTCCGCTGTGAAGAAGTATTTAGTGCCACCGGGTCCTAACACGCGGAACGGGTTGAAAACAAAAAAAAAATTTAAAAACTTGCTTTGCGAGGCGGGTTGAATTTTTTGTGGGTTAAGATTGAATCCGCTCCGCCCCGTCCTATTATCATCCCTAATCTAAAAGTCCTTGAGCACCTCCCAAAATGCGGATGGATTTATAAATAGTACTCCCTTCGTTTCATACTATATGAAGTAGTTTGACTCGGCTCGAAGTTTAAGAAAAAAAAGAAGACTTTTGAAACTTATGGTCTTAAAAGCTCAAGGGGTAAAAAGTTTAAAAGTTTCTCATTAAGAGTAAATGGATAAAATAAAAAAGTTTAAAGTTGAATTATTTCCAAATTTAGAAAGAAAGAATTACAGGAAAATACACGTGACTTCACACCATAACAAAAAATAACCCATATTTTTAAGTTTTACCCCAACTAGCCTATATTGTACATATTTTGAAAACACTAGCTCTTGCAAATTCAAAATATGTGTTCTTACAACCATTGCTTCTAAAAACTATAGAGTTAAATATGTGTTCTCACAACTATTATTTTCACTCTATTCTTCTCTTTTTTTTTTTACATATGCTTCAAGGGGTCATCCACCATTACTGCTTCTCCCCCCATATCACCTGATTGTAATGTAAAAAAATTAAAGAGTAGAAGTCCACCATTAAAGGGCATTCAAAGCTTTGCTTTAGAAAATAGAATTTCTTGTAATTCTTAGTTGTTTGGATTGGGTGTTGTTCCAATTGATTGAAAATATCAAAATGAGTTCAAAGTTTAAATTTGAAGTGATTTGGAGTAGATTTGAGCAAGATTTGAGTTAAATTTCAGAAAAAACGTAACGAAGAAGACGAAGTCAGTTTTTTGTATAATTATGTATAGTCTTGTATAATAGTGTATATGAGTGTATAAATACACTATTATACACTATTATACACTTTTATACACCTTTATACAAACTCTGTAAACGAACTTCTTCCACGATTTTCAGTTGCAATTCCTGTTCAAAACTAATCCAAGTCTCCATTAAATGACTCCAAATTTTATATACAACCTCCTTATACTATTTCTAACAAGTCTAAATAATACCCACTCCAAATTTTTCACAAAATCAAATTTGAAATTTAAACCCACATATTTAAGCTTGTTAAAAATTTAATTTTTACCACCCAAATATATTTGGTTTGGTGAACTAATATTTGAGTCACAATTACTAATTTGAAAATTAACTTAAAAGCTTGAGCAATCCTTTTTAAAAATTAAATGGTAATTTTGAAAACCTACTGGAGTTGGATGTTGAATCTTAGCCTATTATTTTTGGGCTAATTGGTTGTAAATTGAAATATGGGCTATAAAATTGAAAAATGGGGAGCTCACTTGTTCTTAGATGAAATTATCCCATTTAAAAATGTGTCATTTATTTTGAAACAGACTAAAAAGAAAGTAGAGGGAATCCTTATAGTTCGCCTCAACGAAATGGTGCATTTCTTTGATCGTTTTTAGTGTTTGGTTAGGGTGTAAAAAGTAGGTGACATTTTAGTAGCTGGAGCTGTAAACTGAAAGGATCTGAACTAGACTTGTTTGCTATATTGACTCAAGTCCACACCACACTCGCTCTTTCCTTGATCCTTTTTTCCGGTTCGAACAGTAGAGCGTTCCAAGAAACCCAATATATCCAAGCAAATCTTAAGGTCCTACAAACAATTAATGGACGTTGGCAAATTGGCAATTGAGAATCGCTTTGCACTCTGTCGTTTTATGTATAAAATTGACGTTTACAAAATGAGAGAAAAGGGGCATGAGTTAATTAACAGCTTAGAGATGGGACAGGAGCAGGTTAAATATCATTGTCATCAATTCAGACGGTAGTTGGCATACGCCTTGCTACTTTCATCTCGCATTGTGAATGTCGCAGTCTTCTTTTCTTTAATAAATCATTATGGCAAGTATAATTAAGACAGCTTAATAAGTTTGAATTTAGAACTATATGTGTAAATCTAGACAATTACCAGATTGCGGTCTACAAAAACCATGAATGAGATACGAGACCACAGTGTGGTTGCCAGAGAGAAAAAAATCATCATGGTACTTCATGAAGATGTGACTCTCGAAAGGTCATGGGCCTACGTATTCCAAAGGCCTCGGAAAAACGAGACAACAATAGCCGATAACTTGTTCACAAGTTGCATTGCATCTGGTCTTTCTCATATATAAGATTGGATCTCACTGACAAGAGCATTAAACTGCGTAACACGCATATATAACATCATCCTAAAGCTTGTTCAAGGAGGCATTACAACACTATTAGCTCAAGAAAACCTCAGTATATATCTCACCTGAACAACCTGCAACTGTTTTTTCATATCATACAATTGCATTGAACTTTAAATTATGATAAAGACCCAAACATAGCACAAGACTATGTTGATCTAGAATTGCATAGTACATAGCCAGATATGAGGGAGCTGAAGGCCAAAGCTGCAAATGCAAGGAAGGACATTGCTACGGAGGCACTTGCCATATCAGGAAACTTGTCCTTACCCCAATTGGACTGCCAATCATCAATGCGAGTGGCAGCAGAAGATGATGCAGATATCAGAAGATATGTCACCATCTGTCATATAGAAAAACAGTAAATTTTAAGAGAAAATATGAGTATCACTGCAAGTTCCACAAGTTTAGGCATGAAATAAGAGACCCCTTTTGTTTATTGTCTGGTCACCAAGAAAATTAAGCTCCATGTGGACCAGGTACCAGCTTCGCTCAACAAGTATCAAATGTGCTCTCGTTCCTTATTCAACCTTAAAAAAGGTCAGAATTCCTGTATATATGACCTAAAATTGTCTCTTCAGTGGTGGCCTTCAATTAAAGACCTATCCGGGTCCCCAAAACCGTGGATAGTCCATGTCAGTTTTAAAGTAACAGCTTATTATCTATCACTACATATACCTCGGCCGCTAAGTATGAGAAAAACAACTGTAAGTTTATGCAGTTGGTTCGCAAAAGAACCCTTGCTGGTATATCCTTGGGACCTCTCTACAGGCACTCAGTGATGGGGCTTTGTTGGAAGGAGACAGTCAGGTCGTATGAATACTTTGACGGACGAAAAGGAACTTCATCCAAAGAAATACCAAATAGACTGACAGCTGCTAGCTAGAGCTGAAGTATGCATTTTCAAAGTCCATCTCATGGCTAATCAACAAATGCCCAAGTCCACTCTAAAATATAAAAAGTATCTATGCATACATTTTATAATAGTGATAGTTTATTGCTTCTTTTTGAAGATAAAAATAATCTTATCATGCATGTATAGCTTTGGTGCACGCCTAGGTGCAGGTAAGTTTGTCAAACTACAACATTAAAAAATGATCTTTTAACTGTTAAATATTGGTTCTTAGAATTAGATTAACTGAACCTGAAGAATTCACTGAGTACGCGTAAAGAAACTAGCTATTCGTAAACAAATAACAAAAAAAGGATGGAATGATAAAAACTGCCAAAGGATCTCACTTGAAAACCCAACAAAAGAAACAGCAAACCTAATAAGTTAAAAATATTTTAAAGATCTATTAAGCGCCCAATAGAACTACCATCCACAAAGGCACCCAACAGAAAATAAGGTTCTGAAGGCTTAAAAACTATCACCAGTCCTCTTTCCAATCTATACTGTGCCTTATTCCTTTTAGTTTTGTACAGATTATGTGCCGAAAGCGGAGTTCTAGTAATTTTACTAGCCTTTTGAAATTTAGTGGGCACACAAAACAAAGCCTATAGCTAAGTTTTTATGTACAAGATAGCCGTGGAAACTTGATCACAGGACTCAATCTGCTACTGCAGAGTATGCAAACAAGCTTAGTAACACTTAGATTTAGACTTTGGGACCTATTAAGGCGGGAAAAAGAAACAGACAGCTCACCCTCTCTCACAGGGTTCTGCTTTCAAAAGGTGGCCTTTCGGAGAGGGATGGCATTATCTAATAATATACTATCTATTTGTTTATTTTTAATAAGGGGTCAATATTGGTTAATGGAAGAAATTTTCCCTCAAGATAAATGAAAACAGAAAAGGAATTGTTCTTAGGCATAAAGCAGAGGGGTAAAGTATATGGCAAATAATACAGGGCTCAGAAGGAGATGCCACAAAAAAGAAAGGTGATTCTACAGTTGGATGGACCTATTAGAATTTTCCAGCCAATGAAAGTTGGCAATTAATAGGCCCCCAGATGATCATAAAAGAAAAATTTCCTCCAACCCTGTGGGAATATTTTTCAGAACTCTTTTAAGATTACTTTTCGGGTATCAAAAAAAAATTGAGGGAACTCTATGACAAATAAACATTTTTTATGGGGTATATGATCCCCTTTCCTATATTCATTTTACAAAGAGGCAGACGTCACGTCAGAAGTTCTTAAAGCTCAAAACCATTATAGTAGTTAGTCATTGCACCCACTTGACCATGAAACATGCGTGCATAAGGCATGTCTTGTATTCGTTATTTCAGAATAAACACCACGTGTTCCAGAGAGGGGGGAGCAAACGAATGTATTCGTGTTAGAATTTAAATTCTATGCACTGAGGGCATGAAAATATTTACACAATCAGGTTTTAAAAGGTTCGGTAGATAATGATAAGTAAACTATAATAACAGGTTAAATTATACTGATAGTATAGGAATATCACACTGTCAATGTATATAACATAAATATGGGCTGAACCAACTTGCCTGATCAAGGGCAAAATCAAAAAAGTAACGCAAATGGTGCTGCACGACGTTCTTGCCAGTGGCAGATTGGTAGGCCAAATTGAATGCCTGAGCTCCAGAATACACGAATCCTATAACGTTCACGGACATTGAGTACCTAGCAACGCAAATTCACCAACCAATAGTATCATTCATAAAAACACAATGAGCTAAGGAATTAGATTAATCAATTTAAAGAGAAAATAAGTGGCAAACCTGAACTCCTTGTAACGTTCGAAAGAGTCCAGAGCCCAACCTTGATTCCTATCCGCTGCCAGTACAGAAAACGAAACCAAGCAAAACAAAAACCCAAAAATCCTAAAACCTAAAGCCGCTTTCTTCACCATCTCATCCCTCTTCCCTTTTCTTAAAATCGATAACGGCGGCCTTACTTTCTTCCGTCGGTTGCCACCGCCTCCGTCGCCACCTTCCCCAATAGTAGTACCATCACTGAACACCAGATCCGCTTTCACTATAGCTAGTGGCTCCTCTTTGATAGACCGTTTCACCACCGCTTCAGGTGACGGAGGTTTCTCCGGCGGACTCCTCGTCGGAGCTGCATAAGGTTTATTATCCTCTGGATGGAACGACTCGTGAGGAAGAGATATTTGATCGGAGGAAATTGATGACCTCGCCGGAGATTCCACCGGCGGGGAAGATACCTTAGTAGAATCTCTATTAACAGTAGTATGAGTAGCAGCAGCAGAAGTAGGATTAGCATTAATATTGCTAGCTTTAACTGTGTCGGACTTGGTAGAATCATCTGAATCATAATCAGTAGTATGGAAACGAGCTGGAGAGGAGTATTTAATAGCTTTATCTGTTTCAGAATCAGTAGAATCTGAATCAGAGAAGCAGTGATGATTTTCATTCTCAATTGCAGCTTGCAGAGTCTGCTTGTTATTGGTATGATTCAATTCCATACTGAAGAAACTGTGATACAAAGGGATTGAAACAGAAAGTAGACTAATGAATTGGAAATGGAAGTTGAAAGATGAGGTCCGGGCGATAATGATGGTTTTGGCGGTTTCGTTTTCTACGTCTGAAATTGGGAAAGCTTGCTCCTCCTAATAGTAGTCACTCTGGGTTTAACGACCACCAATTTGCTTCTATATAAAAATATTTATTATGATTAAATTATTTTTAATTAAATATTTAATGTAAAGAATAAGAAAACTTTTTAGTAATATGTATAGAAGTTATTGGTAATCCCTGCAGCTTTATTTAGAACCGGGCGTCCAGCCGTGTAGGAAGACTCACCCTAGCCATTATAGCGACCCCACCCCCAATTCTAGCTGAGAAGCACCCTCCACCCGCGAGGAGTTAGGAACATGAACAAGGAGAAGCGAGAACCCTTCCTCGTTGGGGGTAAAAATGCTCGATGTCCTATTACATCCAGCTCCCAATGAGAAAAGATTCATTTTTAAGAAGTTCACTTGATGACTTAACAAGTCTCACCAACTGGGGTTTTGAATAAAACGACCTTTTGATTTTTCATTTTTTCTTTTTTTTTTGGTTTTCATATTGAAAAAGCAGAAGTGGGGTTAAAGTAGCCAACAACGCATCCCCTTTACTTAGTAGGGCTTGAAAGGCTGGACAATTTCTTTTCCTTTCCTGTCTAATATTTTCAATCCAAGCCGAAATAGGAAAAGCCGCAAGCACCACTAGGCCCGGTCGTCGGTTGGCTGAGGTTGAGGGTTCAAGTCCCTCCTTCCGCTCCTGACTTCGTCGTTTAGTGGTAACAAGTTTTGTGCATAAGCCACTTTAGAGATAGGGGCTAGCAGCAAGCAGCCCCTTGTATATGGTGGAAAACCTATTTGACCTCTTTTCCCGTGTGACTAGGAATGCTCAGTGACAATCTCTCAATTGTCACCGCATGGCCTCTCTTGCTACCACGGTAGCACCTAGTGTGGTCAGCACCAATCGTGTTCGGGCAACGAAGCTTACACTCATTCACATTGGTTCATCCTGCTATGCCTTTAAAAATAAATTAAATTTTTTCTTAATTATATAATTAAATACTTATTTTGAATCAAAATAAAAATAAATTGACTATTTATTATGAATGGGATGGACAAATATATAACGTATTCACGTGTCTAGTATTCTCGACGATTTCTGGTAGTCATAAATAGCATGAAATAGGGCTGTCCTACCTAATTTTCAATTGAAGAATGACATATCTAGAAAGGATATGAAAAGTACTACTCCATTATAATCGCAACTTTGTACGAAAACAAAGAAAAGGTTAAAATATCATACTTTATCGATTCATTAATATTATAAAATACTAGTAATATTTTTACTATCATAGCTAGTGTTAGTTTTAAGATTTTGTGCAAACAAATTTAATTGTAATAGTCTATAACTAATATAAACGGCATAAGACACGAGGAGTAAATTTTTTGTCTTTATTGCTCATAATGTTATCACGTAATAAAGTCTTCTTAAAATCATTGCTCTATATTTAAACAAATTCTGCTTATTTTAATATAAAAATCTAACTTTAGCTAATTTATTAAACTTTAACAACAAAAAAAAAAATTGACCAATTTTAGAATTTAGTAACTCTAAGAAATTTGATCTATTATAAAATCTGTTTAGCATTTATATGTAATAAGTTATTATTTGCAAAAGAAGACAATAAGAAAAGACTTACAAACTAAACTAAATTAACACCAATTGTCAAAGAAAGAGATCTTATATACACGTGCATATAACAACGAAAAAAATCCAGCATAAATTAAATTAAACTAAACTAACAAATAACAAATAATTTCAAACAAATATACTTACAAGTCTTAGCAAATTTTATGAAAGGGGGAACTAAAATTACCTTCTGGAGTAGAATAAGCTTCAATATAATTTCTATTGAATTTATGTAAAGAAAATTAACTATAAAGTAAAATAAAGAAAACTGCGAAATATATACAAGGAAAATAATTTGATTTGATTGCAAAGACTATTATATTAGGCTATGCTGCTATCTTTATGGGTTTTTTTTTCTTTTCTGCTTCTTGCAATTTATGCAAACAAAGAAATAAAGTAGACAAAAAAAAAAAGGGATTCGCACACAAGACCTTACCAACACTATGAACCTGCTTGACCACTTTTACAAGAGCAAAGTTTTTATTAAGTGGATTCAAATATAAATATTGTACAATTTAATTATTTTTTGATGAAACTAGTGTCAGTTAAACCCATTTAGCGTCACGCGAATCCACCCTTGAGATTTACACCTCAACATAACAAGTTTGAAATAGGATTTAGGATTAACTATATGAATCCGAGTCGCACCATGCTATTTACTTATCAACATTAATAATAATAATTAAGGATCGGCGCTTAGCCCTCGTGTTTGCCTGGGTGATGGATGCTATAACCCGCATATTCAGGGGGATGTGCCTTGGTGCATGCTATTTGCTGAGGACATAGTATTGATAGACGAGACTAGTGTCGGTGTGAATGAGAGGCTAGAAGTATGGAGACAGACTCTCGAGTCTAAGGGTTTCAAAATAAGCAGATCTAAGACTGAATACCTGGAATGCAAGTTTAGTGCCGAGCCGAGCGAAGTAGGCAGGGACGTAATGATTGGAGCTCAGGTCATCGCTAAGAGGGACAGTTTCAGATATCTTGGGTCGGTGATTCAGGGGGACGGAGAGATTGACGGGGATGTCACTCATCGTATAGGAGCGGGATGGTCGAAGTGGAGGCTTGCATCGGGAGTCCTGTGTGACAAGAAAGTGCCACTGAAACTCAAGGGAAAATTTTATAGAGCCGTGGTTAGACCTGCCATGTTGTATGGGGCGGAGTGCTGGCCGGTGAAGAACTCTCATGTTCAGAGAATGAAGGTTGCGGAGATAAGGATGCTTAGGTGGATGTGTGGACTCACCAGGTTAGATAAGATTAAGAATGAAGTTATTCGAGAGAAGGTGGGGGTGGCCCCGGTGGATGAAAAGATGCGTGAAGCGAGGCTCAGGTGGTTCGGGCATGTGCGGAGGAGAAGTCCTGATGCCCCGGTGAGAAGTTGTGAGCGACTGGCGGTGGTCGGCGTGAGGAGAGGCAGAGGGAGGCCTAAGAGGTATTGGGGAGAGGTGATTAGGCATGACATGGCTAGGATGCATATTTCCGAGGACATGGCCCTTGATAGAAAAGTTTGGAGGTCTAATATCAGGGTTGTAAGATAGGGGCTCCTAGGATTTTTTGTACTCCTTTCCGGGGTTGGGTGAGGCTTGTCAGGGCGACTCATAGATGATTCGTGCATTGGATTGTGTCCCCCTTATGGTAGTTATTTATGGTAGCTACTGTTTGATATTATTGCATGCCATTTTATGTATAATTCTTATGTTTAGATAACTATTTATGCGATTTTCTGTCGGAATTACTAATGCTCTTTTGTTTTTGTTTTTGTTGTTGCTTTCCCTTCCCTTCTCTAAGCCGAGGGTCGATTGGAAACAGCCTCTCTACCCTTTTGGGTAGGGGTAAGGCTTGTCTACATATTACCCTCCCCAGACCCCACCTTGTGGGACTATACTGGGTAGTTGTTGTTGTTGTTAATAATAATAATTAAGAAACATTAACATACACAAAAATACGCATTCCTTAAATGTGATTATACCGGAAAATGCGACTTGTAAATTACAAATATACATCAAGGTTTTTACCTTTAATAATCCAAATTTTGAGTACAAAAGTGCCATTAGGTACTTTAAAAAGATTATACAACAAACCCAATAAAATCCCAGTAGTTGGGTCCGAGGAACTTTAAAAGATTATAAATTGACAATTTGCCATTATATTTCTCGAGTTACCGGATAATACAAGATTTTTACCTTTAAAGAACTAGTTTAATGTCCAATCACCCTCACTAATACTACTAATCTCACTATCCCAGCACCTAGAATTAAGGTAGTACTCTACAAAGAGAACACACGTGGCGTTTTTCTCTATTACATATGATAGAGATTTAGAGATTACCAATTTGGTCTGCTCAAAATATTATAAAGATTACAGGCAATGTAGTACAAATTTTATGTAATTAACATAGAACATAGAAGTTGCAATTAAAATTCTCAAAAAAAAAAAAATCTCTCAGAGAAAAGTTGCAGCCTGATAACAGATGATTGCTTTCCAAAAATGAAATTTACGATCACTAATCACCAGCTTCCATCTTCGAAGTTTATAGACTTAACATGCATATGCAATTCCACGCTGACAATTTTAGTGAGGCGGATCTAGAGATGGTTCAGGGGGTTCACCCGAACTCAGTGCTTTCGACTTGAACCATGTATACATAAACGAAAAACAAAATTGTATATGTAATCGATCACAACCATTGTGAATCCAATGCCTCTAAATTATAGATTAGTGTTTGATTCTAAACAACTAGTGGTAACATTCCAGCTACAACTATTCTGTGAAATATTCTCACAAGCATGAGAAGAATCTGCGAGCTTCATAATACCGATCCAACACTACGTTGTACAGTGGGTGAATCTGTTCCAAAAGATTTTGAGAATAAGGACCAAATACATCCTTGGGTAATGGTGGAGTATCAGCTTCGTTGGTCCAGCTATACTGAGAAATCGAAAGACCACTTAAACAGTAACACGTATGGTAATGGTCTCTACCCTTCCCAGGTTTGTCTCTGAAACCTCCATCTATCTACATCCACAATATGATATCAGAATCTTCATATTCAAAAGCAAAAAAGCAATCGAAGCAGGGAATTATATTGCCAAAGAATCTAACACAAAGCATCATGTAACACTTGTCAAAGCCAAAAATGCAATATGTTTAAAGGGTTTGGTGAGTTACAGCTTCTGATATAGAATATTTTAAATCTACTAATTTTCTTTTTCCTTTGAAGAATGAATATATGTACGTGAAAATAGAGTTCTAATTGCACATTTTAAGCATATCAAACAAAACATTTTATTGAATTTTAAGAAAAATGGTAGTATGAGCCTCTTAAAGGCTATTGAGTTTGTATGTTCAAAGAAAAGAATGGTACTTATTAGACAAAATGATATTCAAGCCGTTCTTGAGAAAAGGTGAGATGCTCCGAATCAGAAAGTTACTTAAAAGAAAAATAGGAAAGAGGATTGGTGCCTAGCATGCTCCACATACAGCAGCTTATAATACATATAAGCAAACCAGTGATGTCATGATGTTAGTCGAAAAAATCCTAGCTTTCTCTAAGTTTATGATTTCGTTGAAATACAATTTTTTTATCCCTTATTTTCCAGCTTGTGCTTTTGCGTGCATGCATACACTAAGGTAAATATCCATGACAGCGACTAGGGATCTTCAGAATATATTTTCTTAAATTTTAAGAACCTGGGAGCAGAGAAGAACGTATTGCTGCAGATAAAAGCTGTCAAAGATGGGTCGCATAGCTATGCGTCGATTGACAATATCATATCCAGTATCTGCTATCTTTGTGGGATCTGAAGCATTTTCCTGCCCTGCAGCCAAAACAACAAAAAGCAATCAGAAAATAAGTGTGAGAAATTAGGCCTAAGAGAAAGGACCAGGTAGGCAAAAAGAAAAAGATAAAAGCTTGATAACCTAACATCATCTGAAGAAAAAGATAAGGATATTTCAAGTTTCAAGGAAATGCTCTCCCAAACCATCTCAGTGCACATGGCTCACGGTCAAATGGATAATAGAATCAGGCCCACGACCATATTACCCAGTTGATTTTCCCTACTTGTCGCACCCATGGTTTGGGTCAAGAAACATATAATACCCAGTTAAGGAGAAGCTCAGCTGAAAGCATTATAGGTTACTAATTACCTTCCAATTTAGAAATATCAAGTTCATATACAACCCAAATGCAAAGGTGTGACTTAAGCAGTTTAAAATGGAGTATATTCTTTCACCCTTTCAATTCCACCCACTGGGAGTCCTTAATCACGTGATATTTTCACCTTTGTTTTATTTCAGATTCCAAGCAATTATTTGAATAACTGCGACAAAGGGTAGACCAGCAAATCGTACAAGATTACGTTGTTTTTGCCTTTGAGTTATTCTTCCTCAAATTGATATACCTTCTTGTCCAAGAGGGCAAGTCTTCTGAACATGAGATGATGTCCCTTCCAAATGCTCTTCCTCATCATATAACTCTGACTCCGAAGAATCATCAGCACTTTCTGTACTGAGTTCATTTGACACCCCTAGTTGTTCATGGACTATCGATTTTAATCTTTGTATAAGAATAGCTACCGCGCCCTGGTCAATCAAAGTCATCTTTAGTTCAGTAATACTTGGGCTACAAAATGGAAGTGTTCAGGACATAAAGGTAAAACTGGTAGTCACCTGCCAAAAGGAATAGCAGCCATCGACTAATTTATTTGTCCTGCCTTGAAATCCACCTTCGACTCCTTGTCTAAATACCACCCAATCCTAAGATACACAACGGCAATGCATCTCATGCCAATCAATACCATCAGATGAACCAAATTTAAGTAATTTCAAATCACCAAGAGGTCGATTGAACTCAACTCGGGAATAGTCATAAAAAAAGCAATTGAAGAAAACTACTAAGAGTAGTAACGAGACTGAGAGAAAGTCACATAGAGGTACTAATATATGAAAGATAGTTAGAAGGAAAAGTAACTAATATTGGTTAACAATCGAACCCTAACCATCCCAGGAATGCAGCGGCAGAACCTGGTAAAGGGATCCCATGCAGCGGCTTAAAAATGGACCACTCAAGTAAATATAAGGTCAAACCAAGGTTGAAAGAAAAATTAAAGGCCAGAAGGCTACTTCTGCGCTCTAGATGTCTTCCTATCCACCATATACTGGTAATAAAAAGCATTCAAAAGTCTCATACTCTAGCGTCCCGGATGAAGGACAACGACCTATACGCTGCACATTATTGCAGCTGTTAATATCTAATTCACTTTTTTTATAAGAAAATTCACTTTTTCCATATGTTTACTTTTCCAGTGCATCAAACTTCTTTCCTTTTTATTTTTCACTTTTTATCCATAATTATCCAATAACTAGTTTTATCTGTAAAAACAAAATAACCTACCCTTTTAAACCAAAGTTTGAGTTAACCACAATGCCATCCACCTTAAGTACTAGAATGATCTCCATTTCTTCAATTGCCAGCTGAGAGTCAGCTCATTTTAACATACTACTTATTATTTCCCCCTACCTTCTTATGAGAAGTAATAAAAATGTAACCTGGAACATTGTGAAAACGAACTAAGACAAACAATACAAAACACTTTTCTAGTTTCAGTTTCATTTTATCAGTCGCGAAGGCCTGTAACAATACAGTATGCTAATATTGTACTTCATGACAGTGCAATAGTGCTACAAGAGAAGATACAGAGATTATTAACAACATCCATCACTCCCCAACACCTTCCTAAAGCAAAAAGAGTAACTTACAATTAATCTTGGCAAGTCCAATCGATTTGTTTCGTTAATCAGAATCATTGCGGCCAACCCACATAAAGTATACCTAGAAAATGAATTATATGTAAAGGGCTTCAGTAACAGCATAAGCTGAGAAGTTATAGTGCTACAATGACAATTAACGTTGCAAGAGAAATACAAGGAAAAGAGTAAAACTACATTGAAAAACATGAGCATATCTCCCAGGTGAGACTTACCCACCATGAGCCTCAGAACCTGGTTCGCCAGCAATTCCACCTTCATAAGTCTGACAACTGAAGCAAAAATAACAGTTTAGGAAAGGCTTATCCAAGCAAATATATTCTTATAATGAATTTGAACGCAAAATGAGATACATTAAGGAAAAGAAAGAGCTTCTGCCCGCTTCTTATCCTGTAATTCTACAATAGGAATAAATTCTTCTTTATCCTAACCAAATAATTCTTATGATGAGACTGGAATTTAACCAAAAACTTGAGAGAACAAGAAAGAAAACAAACTAGAATGAAGAATATTTACTTCACTATTTTTTATTCAAAGAGGACAATGGTAATAATTAGGAAACGACATCAATATCTCATATTTTAATCCCTGATGTGTGGCAGCTGTCATCAACAACTACTTGCGATGAATTCAATGGGAATCATGAATGCAACTAAAACCAGTTTCTGTCAAGCATTTAGCACATATAATTAACTATCCACCATGCACTGACAACCAATCAGTGAACATCAATCAAATCAACTAGCATCAATTTCAAAGTAATTGGTTTGACTTATATGAATCCTCCAAATCCATTACTTCAGATAATTCCAATACTCAATAATTTGTCTTTAAAGGAAGGAGCTTTTTAAATCTTAGGTTGTCTCTACCATAAGCATATATCTTACCACACAAAAGGACTTCTGGCAAACACGAGATCTAACGTAACTATAACCGCAACTAATACTAATTTTTTCTTAATCTCAACTTGATATCGTGGATTTTGGGTGACTGTAGGCCTTTCTCAACAACTTTTTTACATGTGATTTTGACTACCTCGTTACCTTTACAGCACCTTCATTTATTTTAACATAGTACGTATGGAACAGTACATTTGAAGGTGTAGGTAAAACATGATTAAACCATTTCAAACAACTTGCTCTCGTTATGAGTTCTACCTAGCTGCATCTTCTCTTGGTTTTGATCATTTTAATCCGACTTAATCATGTACAGCCTCACACATATCCATCTTAACATCTGCATTTCATGACACTTATCTAGTGGTTATGTTGGGAATACAATAACAACATACCCAGTATTATCCCACACCGTAGGGTCTGGGGAGGATAGTGTGTACGCACACCTTACCCCTAAGTTGGAGGATAGAGAGGAATTTTGGGAAAACAATCACTCGCATATAAAATCGCTAGCCTCACAATCAATGTTGCTTTGATCATCCAAGAATATTGCCGGGTGCATGTTGGATCCTCCAAAAGTTGTGCATATTTGAAGAACCAACACGAGTTCAACAACTGTTATGTATACAACTTGCCTTTCATTTTGATAGGTATTTTTTTAGCAGATTGCCCAGAGCTCCCATTTCAACCATCCTCTGTTTTATTCTTTTTTTCTTTTCTTTTCTTTTCTTTTCTTTTCTTTTCTTTTTTTTTTTTTTGTCAGGATTTCAGCCATCCTCTTTAATTCTATATGTTAAATCATCATCCATCATGTCATTTTCTAGGAAGACAATTAAAATTACAACTTATTAAACAATAGAAGATAATATTATCAGTAAATTATAAGGCAATAAATATGACATGTGGTAGAAATAAAGAGTAATTTGAATAAGCTGTAGTAGATGAGGGCGCGGCTGAAACCAACCTTACGATGTAATTTCCAACACCATTAATCAGTTCATCATCCACAATTTTCAATATACTTGCAACCTAAAGCACGATACAAGAATTAACATGAAAGCACATTATTCCGAAGATAAATAAGAAGAAAAAGACCAAAGTTGAGATGTAACATGCATAATGGTGTATGCAATCAAGTATTCACAATTTAAATAGCAATAGAGGCCTGCATCAGGAGGGTTTTCAGATGGAACCTTGGAGACATTTGAATCTAGATGTTATTTTGAAACAAAGTCATGTTTGATCAAATTGACCCTACATAAGCACAAGAAGCCATTAAGTGAGAGTACTTCATTAGATCCAAATCTCTTTAGTAGGAGTAGACAAGGTATCAGGTATGGTAAGGATTCATCATGAATCGATATCTTTACATTGGTTATCAACCTAGTGCAATTTTACTCCTTTATCCGGGCTTGGGCAGACAATGCGAGCAAGCTCACACATGCAGAATCGATTTAGGTCAGATTTGAGTCAGCTGCTTCTAACTCAAATATGACTTCACATAGCCGATCCCAACTCTTCTTGGGATTGCAGTTAGCTGTTGTAGTAGGGGTAGATGAGGTATGACTTGAATGTTTGCTAGGGGGAACTGCGAATTTTATTTAAAAAATTTCTATCTGTAGCTTTCATGATTTTTTTTTCTTGTTTGAGAATAATCTGTAGCTTGCATGATTCATCGATCAAAATTTTACATTTGACCTTAAGTTTATTTAAGAGTTCTCCATCTAAGCATGGTAAATATGATGATAATGATATCATCGGAATTCAGATGCATAATCAAAAGAAAAGTTGACACTTTACCAAGGAGATCGCACTTACAGAAATGGCAGTATAACAGGCACGAACATCCACTTCTCCACCATCATGCATCCTGCAGAAAATAATTGAAGTCTGAACATTAGCGAAGATGGTGCAAGTTGTCATTGATGAAATTGAATATTGAAACAAAATGTTAAAGACAACTGTCTGTCATCATCTGATGAAACTGACTATTAAATCCATTTGAATCTAAAGACTCAAAAATGTACTCCAACACGCAGACACACACACATTTTATACATTTACATTCTCATATATGCATTATTTTCAAATCAGGGTAAAAGTGTCTAGTACAAAGGCAGTTCATCCAAAACCCTAGTTCGCCTTGAAAGAAGTGAAAACTGAACAAATTAGAAGGTCGGATTGAGATCAGGAGAATCAGCGCCAATGAAAGCACATTAGCACATAAAATTGACAGATGGAAACTTTAAAAGAGAAAAATGAGTTACAAACTGAAAGAAAAGAACCTAGATTATAAAGACAATATAAATTTCTGGTAGTCAGCAAATGGATAGGAGATAGATACAGCAGACTAAGAAGGAGTATAAGGGAAGACATAATTGGCAGAGCTGATCATGTAAGGTAAACAAGTAGAGAATATTATCTTACTTCATCACAAAAAAAAAAGGTAAACAAGTAGGAAAACATCATACCTGAATCCACCACTTGTGTCTTTCATTCGCAGCAAAAATGGATACAATTTTTCTCTGAGGCATATTATTAAACAATGTCAACAAGAGTGGATAAGATCCCAGTAAGAACATAGACTAGCTTGTTCACCTATTGATTGATGACAGAGCTTTAGGGCTGCCCAAAGTTATGAGTGAATTGACTGCAGCATAAGTTGTTGCAAGATGAGGCATCTGAACAAAGCAATATATTACAAATATCACTTCAAAGAACCTTAACGACAGGAAGCAAAAGAACTGTCTAAAATAAACAGACCGACCAGAACAAAGAGCTTGTAACTGTATATATGTGACTCTAAACTAACAGCAAAAGAGTTTCAAGCTAACTTAGAAATGAACGAGGAACAGCGCCAATAATTAGATGTGTAATTATCAATTCAGACGACTATTTCCTCAACTTTTTATTATAAGTCCTAACAGAATTCTATTTAGAGTTCACATATTTACAATAGGCAAATCAACCATCATCTCCAGAGAACGAAACTAACATGAGTAATAAATTTATGAACATGATGTAGATGGAATGCTAGGTACAATAGAGGGTTTGCACAACCTGTAATTATGCCTGATGCACTGGCTTAGTGCATAAATTTATAATATCTTTAATTACTTATCAAAAAACATGGACGCGCAGGCACATCAAATACAAATGAAAATATCACAAAATCAAAGTCAATGAAAAATAAGCACAAAGCAGCTGACTCAAATCTGACAATGGCAGTAAAAGTGGAGTAGGAGAATTTGACTTGCCTGACCGGGTCCACCGCCATAGCCACCATCTTTATCCTGTGATGATGGCAAACAACACATGAACTAAATTTTATCACATTTTATTGTACGAGAAGTCTAGAAACAAATTAGGTGGAATTGCAAGTAAGAAAAAGAAAGTAAGACAGTTACTTCCAGGTATTTTATTTCCCCGTGAGGATTGCCGGCGTGCGCTTCCCAAACCCAACCCTTCTTGAGCCCAAAATTTCAGTCCCGGAAACCTAGCAGCAACGCCGGCGACCTCTGTCCGGCAACCCTCCCCCTCTATTGTTGTCCCTCTCCCGCTGTTTCAGGCGACCCCTGCTCTGTTTTCTTTTTCCTCCTTTCTTTCTTTTCTTCTATTCTCTCTTCTGCTTTTTGTGTGGGTGCGTGTGTTCTGTTTTCTTGGACATGTACTTTATTTCCTTGTGAGGATTGCCGGCGTGCTACAGTACTTTCGGCGAGCTACGGTACTTCCGGCAAGCTAGAGTACTTCTCGTGCAGATTTTCGGCGGGACGCAACGGAACTACCCCGTCCTGATAAATTTCAGGACAGGCGACAAGGCGACTTTGCGGCGTCTAGGAGTGAAGAGCTAAGCAACACCGGCCGGAACGTGCAAGAGGTGACAGCAGTTGAGCTCGAGCGCATCAAAGCATACTTTCAGGTTTTTCCACCGGGAGTTAGTACCTCCCGTCTTTGTTTATCCTGTACACCTTTTTCGTATTCTCGCTAGCATTCCGTGTGAGGTTTACTCTGTTGCTACCTAGTTTGCATCTTTTTCGTATTCCACTTTGGTGCGTGTGGGCGTCACTATTCTCCATAGTCGGTTGGAGGGATAGTGGCCGCGACGGGATGTTAGTGTAAGGTCATGTCCTCGGGGGGTGGGGGCGGTGGCGGGGGTGAGTAGGGGGCAGGGAGCGGTTCTGCGGGTAGGGCGGGAGGTAAGGGTGGGAAGAGGGTAGCGGACGCTCATAGATTAAGGATCGGGTCGTGGAACATAGGCACTCTGAGAGGTAAGTCGATTGAGTTGGCGAAGATTCTTCAGAAGAGGAGGGTCAACATAGCCTGTGTTCAGGAGACTAGGTGGAAAGGGACGAAGGCGTGGGATGTAGACGGGTTTAAGTTGTGGTACTCTGGGGTCGTGAAGGGTAAGAATGGAGTGGGCATCTTGGTGGATAAGGATCTTAGGGAGTCCGTGGTGGAGGTTAAGCGAGTGAACGATAGGTTAGTGTCTATTAAGTTGGTTATCGGGGGTTGCGTCCTCAACGTCATCGGCGCCTACGCACCGCATGCGAGCTTGGATGAGGAGGTCAAGAGGCGTTTTTGGGATGACTTGGATGAGTTGGTGAGTAGTATTCCCCAATCTGAGAAGTTGGTCATTGGAGGGGACTTTAATGGTCATATTGGGGCAGATGCTAGTGGTTATGGTGAGGTGCACGGTGGCTTTGGCCTTGGGGTTGGGAACGGAGGAGGCACTGCGTTGTTGGATTTCGCTAGGGCTTCCGAGCTTCTGATTGCAAACTCGACATTTCAGAAGAGGGAGGAGCATTTGGTCACCTTCAAAAGTTCGGCGGCGAAGACTCAGATTGATTATCTCCTTCTCAGAAGGAGCGATAGAGGTCTGTGCAGGGACTGCAAGGTTATTCCGGGAGAGTCCCTTTCAACTCTTCATAGACTCCTAGTGATGGATGTCGGACTCTGGGTGAAGAAGAAGCAGAGGGGTGCTCGGGGTCGACCGTGAATTAGATGGGGTGCTTTGACTAAAGAGAAAGCCCAGGAGTTGGAGAGGAGGTTAGTTGATGGTGGAGCTTGGAGAAGTTCTGGGGTAGCAGACGCAATGTGGTCAGAGACGGCGAATCTGGTTAGGGAGGCAGCGCGAGATGTGCTTTGGGTAGCCAAAGGCTATTTAGGCAGACATCAGGGTGACTGGTGGTGGAACGAGATAGTACGAGGAAAAGTGGAGGTGAAGAAAGCAGCTTTTGCGAAGTTGGCAGGGAGCACAAGCGAGGAAGAAAGGCGGGTGAACAGAGAGAGCTATAAGGTGGCGAGGAAGGAAGCGAAACTGGCGGTCACGGAAGCTAAAATCGCGGCGTTTGGTCGCATGTACGAGGAATTGGGGGAGAAAGGCGGAGACAAGAAGTTATTCCGGTTAGCCAAAGTAAGGGAAAGGAAGGCGCGGGACATAGACCAAGTTAGGTGCATCAAGGATGAGGATGGTAGAGTCCATATGGGGGAGTCTCAAGTCAAACAGAGATGGCAGGCGTACTTTCGAGATCTTCTCAACGAGGAGAGGGACCAAAACATAGAGCTAGGGGAGCTGGGGCATTCAGAGCGTCATAGAGACCTAGGGTACTGCAGGCACATTAGGGTGGAAGAGGTCGTGGGGGCTTTGCGTAGGATGAGTAGGGGTCGAGCGACCGGGCCAGACGAAATTCTGGAAATGCATGGGTAAGCCAAGAGTGGAGTGGCTCACCAGGTTGTTCAATGCGATCTTCAGGACCAAAAGGATGCCGGAGGAATGAAGGTGGAGTACAGTGGTGCCCTTGTATAAGAACAAAGGGGATATCCAGTGTTGCAACAACTATAGGGCATCAAATTAATAAGCCACACCATGAAGGTATGGGAGCGGGTGATCGAGGCTAGGGTGAGGGACTCGATGTCTATTTCCGTGAACCAGTTCGATTTTATGTCGGGTCGATCCACTACTGAAGCTATCCACCTTGTCAGGAGATTGGTGGAACTGTTCAGGGATATGAAGAAGGACCTGCACTTGGTGTTTATCGACTTGGAGAAGGCGTATAACAAGGTCCCTAGGGAGGTACTATGGAGGTGCCTG
Organism: Nicotiana noctiflora; assembly: GCA_032618575.1. Lineage (NCBI taxonomy): Eukaryota > Viridiplantae > Streptophyta > Magnoliopsida > Solanales > Solanaceae > Nicotiana > Nicotiana noctiflora. Next base: position 24,238 of record JASVEL010004222.1, read on the forward strand.
GAGGCTAAGAGCGTGCCGGAAGCCTACATCAGAGTAATCAAGGACATGTACGATGGAGCTAAGTCCAGGGTTAGGACACGCTTAGGTGGATGTGCGTGCTCACCAGGTTAGATAAGATTAGGAATGAAGTTATTCGGGAGAAGGTGGGGGTGGCCCCAGTGGATGAGAAGATGCGAAAGGCGAGGCTCCGGTGGTTTGGGCATGTGCGGAGGAGAAGCCCAGACGCCCCGGTGAGGAGTTGAGCGGCTAGCGGTGGTCGATGTGAGGCGAGGCAGAGGGAGGCTTAAGAGATACTGGGGAGAGGTAATTAGGCAGGACATGGCCAGGATGCGGATTTCCGAGGACATGACCCTTGATAGGAAAGTCTGGAGGTCTAGTATCAGAGTTGTAGGATAGGAGCTTCTAGATTTTTCATAGTTCTTTTCCGAGGTTGGGTGAGGCGTGTGGGCTACCTTTAGAGGATTCGTGTATTGGTTTGTGTCCTCTTATGGTAGTCATTTCTGGTAGTTACCGTTTTAATGTTATTGCATGCCAGTTTATTTATGGTACATATGACTCTTATGTTTAGATAATTATTTATGCGATTTATGCTGGAGTAACTAATGTTGTTTGTGTTTTTGTTTCTGTTTGCCTTTCTCTTCCCTGCGCCGAGGGTCGATTGGAAACAGCCTTTCTGCCCTTTCGGATAGAGGTAAGGCCTGTCTACATATTATCCTCCCCAGACCCCACTTTATGGGAATATACTGGGTTGTTGTTGTTGTTGTTGATGTCAACTAGTTTAGTCAGTATGCTCTCGTAGGATACCAGAGGCTATGCAAAAAAGTAGTTGTAACTATAAGGTCCATTTTAACTCAAGGTTGATAGTTGCATAACAAGTGATCACAGTGTTCAAGAAAGCGGTCACTTTCTCGCTTAAGGCGAGAAGCGAAGCGAGGCGGAAGGTCAGCCGCTTCCAGTGTTAGAAGCGGCGCAGGTACGATAAAGCGGGCGCTACAGCCCTAAAAGCGTGAAGCGACAGAAGCGGAAGAAGCGCGGGAAGCGGTTGCTTCTTGAATTTAATAGCCTACCCGTGTATATTTCACTTAAAACACCCAAAAGCCTATTCTGTTCAGCAAGTCTTTCTTCTTCGTCTTCGGTTCTTTTTCTTCAACATTACAACAAACAAGCTAGGGTTTTTCTTCTTCTTCTTCTTCAACATTACAACAAAAAGAGGACAACTTTCAAGTTTCAAGACTCAAGAGGTATGTTTTTATTTTCATTCAATCTTCATCTTCTTCTAATCTTCTTCTTCTTCTTCTTTTTCTTTTTTTTTTTCTAAACGTCCAAATAGCGCAGAAATGCTGGCGAATTTTTTCTAGAAATTTTCTGTCCCGTTTCTGCCCATAATCTGGCCAAATTTTTTCCCAAATTTCTGCCAAATTATATATTTCTTCCCAAATTTCTACTTTGTCCCAAGTTGATGAAGAAGATGGAATTGAAGAAGATGACGAGCAATACAATAATGATATTGGAATACAAGAGTTTGACAATCTTGTAGAAGAATAGGATGCTCATTTTGTGGTTTCATTGATGTTGCTCTTGACAATCTTAAAGAATAGGATGCTTTTTTGTGCTTTAATTGATGCTACTCTTTAGTTTTTTAATTCAAATATTGAACATTTGCTTACAATTACATGTATTGTCTAGGCCATATATTTTTTTATTTTTTTTTAAATTCCGCTTCACTTCAAAAAAGCGGGCGCTTCGCTTCTCGCTTTTCGTGAAATGGGGATTGTCGCTTTTTCTCGCTTCACGCTATTTTGAACACTGGGTGATCAGCATTTCTTCCAATAACTTATAATGCTACCATTAGAAATATAATAATCTAAGTTTCTTTTGATTAGCAGATGAATTTAATAGTTTAAACAACAGAATCCAAAATGAACAGACCTGGCAACGGCTCAGAAAGTCAATTGCATCATCTTCCAGTTTGGCATCAATAGATTCTCCCAACAAAGCGATTGAATGAAGTATCCAGTAGCAAAGCCATGGTCGACTAGAAAGAAAAACTTAAGTAAAGCAAACGTAATAGCTGATGATAATGAAATAACCTTCAGTTCCATGTCAGTATAGTACTACAAGAATATAATAGCCACTATTCCCTTACACTAGAACTTAGGCCAAGATCCCACCTTGATGAACACATTGTCCAAAATTTTACATATGGTGATGTGATATGGGAAAGGGGACGCAAGGGCGTGGACTAATGAATCTGGAATGCACATAGGAAGTGGGAGACCAGCATTCGAATCCCAACAAAGTCAAAAAGTATTAGGTGATTTCTTCCCATGCTAGATGGCACATGTGCCGGTTAGAGATAGTAGGTACCAATGGATTAGTCGAGGTATGAGCAACCTCACGAACACCACCGTGACCCCCCCCCCCCCTCCCCCAAGAAGAAAAAAGAAGGAACAAATAACTTTACTATGTCCTACACCCTCAAGATTAGTCAACAAGAACTTATAAACAATCCTACTAGTTTCTATGTAATCAAGCATTGGACATGCAAAAAAAATGTAATTAAACAATGTTGAGAGCAATATTTGAAGGTCATGTATTCATCCATTATAGCTTGTTAGCCCTTTCCCCCCTTTATTATAAATTTTGCAAATGACGTTCTTCCTAAAAAGCCATTCAATCAATCAACTTGCCTAGATCCCGAATTACCTGAAATCAGCTATATGAAGCTATATTAACTGAGCTGCTGAGCTTTTTCAAGTAAATTCCATTCCAATACAAAATAATTTTCCTATTAAGGCGCATTAAGCTCGTCAAAAATAATTTCAGTTTTTTTTTCTTTCGGTCCTATAAGCCACCAGTTAAGCATAAAGATTAGAGTCGCCAACATTGCAAGTGAACTCCACAGAATCGACGAGTAATCAGAAGCAAGCATAGAGGGAGGGGGCTTACTTAGCATCCAAGACGGAGAACGAAGGTCCAAGTTTTCTGAGACCTCGAGTGAGATAATCGAAGTGCTTATCACGTTGAAGCTCTAAGCTTTATCATAAGAAAGAAACAAATTAACACAAAATCAGTTCAACAAAGGAATTTTAAGTTCGTAAAGGAACAAACTGACTTAATCATGAGAAAAAAAACCTAGAAATTGAAAATAGTTGAGAGCTAACATTACGGACTGGGAATTGGGAGGAATGCTGTAGAAAAAATCGTATATCTCCCGAACTTGACGCTCTACCACCCATTGATCTTCCAGTGTCTTCGTTACTCTCCTCGACTCCATTTTTTCACTCCAACTGATTACTACTTCTCGGGTAGATTACTGTCAGCGCCCAATCAAAACCCTTTTACTCTTTCTACGGTTACTATTCTGTTTTCCTTTTTTGGTTTTCTTTTCTTCTCTCTTTCTTCTGCTATTTCTCAAAGTTTGATTCTCCCTTTCGTCTTCTTTGGGGTGATTCCTTTCTTGGTGGGCTTCGACTTGTCTGGTCCATGATATTACGCGCACGGCCCTACCCAAGCCATAGAATTGGACAAATTTCATAAATAGCCGCTATTCTATTTAAATATTTTTTTTATGGTAAACAAAGATAATATATTAATAATTACTAACTGCGTACAGAGGATTGATGCCGGTATGGCATCCTATTACAAACTATAGATAAAGTACTAGTAGTATTTATATTTGTCATGGTCATCCTATTGGAATTATCATTTACACACAAGAAATTACAATTTTCATAACCATTATGGCAGTTTCGAGTATTATCCATTCCAGTATTGCCGTGCTGGATATCAAGCTTATCAGTTACAAAACTTAGCTCAGCAAAATGAGGGACACTGTCAAAAACTATTGGCAAATGATTTTCTCCAAAATGATGGCCCTCCTTGGCTAACTGATCAGCTACCATATTTGGTCCTCTGTACGCATGCTTGACTACCGGTTTACCTAGTGCGTCTAGGTAGTACCTGCAATCCGCAATTAAGTTAGATAATTCGATATTTTGGGACTGTAATAGTAGGAGAAGTCCATTCGCATCTACCTCTACTTCCAGTGGTGTTAATTGATGTTCATAAGCTAATTTTAAGCCTTGTAGTAAGGCATACATTTCAGAAAAAAATGGACGATACATAAGGACAAGATCCAGTAAACCCTATTATCCAGTCAGCATATGAGTTCCTAATTAATCCTCCAATACCTGCTCCTTTATTTGAAAAAGGCCGATCAGTATTGAGTTTGTAATAATAATTTCGAGGGGGTTTCCATTTGATGTCCTTGTTCACCTTTGATTTAAAATTAGTTTTGTAGTGATAAGAGGCTAAGTATGTAAACTCTGCTGCTTGTTGTGTAATTAGTGTATGGGAAATGGCATTCTTCTTCTGATTAAAAAAGTTATTATTCCGAGTAAGCCAAATATTCCATAAGGTATAAGCAAGATATGTTTGGTGATTAATGGAATACGGAAAGAAACATGCTTATTGAAAATTAATTGATGAACCCAATTATGAGAACTTTGAAGATGTAAAAGAGAATCAATTTGAGTCTTGAGACCTAAGTGTTGCCACAGTTCTTGAGCATTTATACAAGTCAAGAATATATGCTTTATAGATTCATCCTCCTTTTCACAAAATAAACAAGTAGCATTCGGAAGAATGTTAATTTTGTTTAGGAACATTCTTGTTTGTAATCTATTGTGACAAAGAAGCCATATAAAACATTTGATTTTTGGGTGAATTGGAAGATGCCAAATCTATTTAAAATTATTGCTTTGAGGTATAAGCTTTGTATGGTCTGTCTCTAAATGAGTATACATAGATTTTACTGAAAAGGTGTCATTGTGTGTCGAACCCCAGTGAAGAAGGTCACTATTAATGCCAAAGTGAGAAATGTAAGTAGCATGTATCAAATTTAAAATTGTATGATCTAGTTCAAATGGAATCCTATCCATGTTCCAACCCGATGGGCTAATAATTTCAGAAATTGAAAGAGTTTGTTGATCCAAAGTTAATGGTCCCTGAACCAAGGATCTTAGAGTTGTACCTGGTTTAATCCAAGGGTCGTTCCAAAGACTAATATGTTTTCCATTCCCTATTCTCCATTTTAAGCCCTTTTGGCAACAATTCCACCCACTCAGGATATTAATCCACGTTTTAGAACTATTTTGGCTATTTTTTTATGCAAGTATTTGTTAAGTAGAATACTTGCCCACATGGATTTGGGCGAATTAAAAAGTCTTCAAGCCAGGCCTGCTAAAAGAGCATTATTTTTGAGACATAGTTTTTGTATCCCTAGTCCCCCAAGTGCTTTATTAGTAGTTACTTTATCCCAATTGAGTAGATGCAATTTCTTTTTAGTCAAAGTGGTTCCCCAGAGGAAATTCCGCTGATATTGCTCCATTTTATTAATAACATAAGTAGGAATTTTGATATATTGCATAATATGATTTGGTAGATTATTAAGAGTTGATTTTATTAAGGTAGAGCGACCAGTCATGGTTAGAAAATTAGTTTTCCAACCTGCTAGTCGATTCTTAAAATTATCTAGGAGAAATTGAAAATGTTCATTCTTAGGCTTGTCAGTGAACATCGGGAAGCCCAAGTATTTACCAAAAGAAGTACCTTCCTTAATAGAGAAAGATTCAGAGATATATTTCCTATCATTGAGTGTTGCATTATTGGAGAAAAAAACTCTAGATTTATCAAAATTAACCTTTTGGCCGGAACAAGATGTAAAGTGTTCTAGGACATCAATTATAGAATGACAACTTTTTTAGTAATTTTTTATAACAACACAATGTCATCTGCAAACAGGAGATGTGACAAGGGGGGCCCTGAGTTGATAAACTAATAGGTTGCCACTGTAGATAATCTACTGATAGTGAAATGCTACGAGAAAGCATTTTCATACACATGATAAATAAATAGGGTGACAACGGATCCCCCTGACGAATACCTCTTGTTGGAGTGAAAAAAGGAGTCCTAGATCCATTTAGGAGAATAGAAAACGAAGAGGTTGTGACACAAGACATAATTAACTTAATCATTGGATTGGGTATTTCAAAATAAATAAGAGTTCTTCGAATAAAATCCCATTCCAATCTATCAAAAGTTTTTTCTAAGTCTAGCTTTAAAAGCATGTAAGAAGCTTTGCCTTTAGTGTTTTTAAAGTAATTTAAAATTTCCTGCACTACTATAGCATTATCCGAAGCACGTTTCCCTTGTTGAAAGCTAGATTGCGTAGGCCCTATAATTTTGGAAATGATTAATTTTAACCTAGCAATAATCACCTTAGTTATCAATTTATACAGAGCATTATATAAACTAATGGGCCGATACTGCTAAATAGTTGTAGGATTCTTGACCTTAGGAATACGACATATATAAGTTTGATTAAGTTCAGAAGGCATTTGCTGAGTTTTCAAAATGTCTAAACAAAAAGGAATAACCTTATGACTAACCTCAGCCCAGAATTTCCGATAGAAAAAAGGATGGAGTCCATCCGGCCCAGGAGATTTAAAAGGCTTAAAGCTAAATAACGCATTCTTAATCTCAGTAGGGCTAAAGGGTTGATCTAATTTAGTAATGTCAGAATAAGTTATACAAGAAGGTAAAATATCAGAGTATTTGTGTGTAGAAGTTAATTGATCAGTTGTGTATAAAGCTTGATAAAAACTTGTGATGTGCCTTTCTAATTCCGGCTATTGTGAAATCCAATTACCTACCGAGTCACGAAGACTGTAAATTCTATTCCTACTACGTCTATTAATAGTTGTTAGATGGAAAAATTTTGTATTGGCATCTCCACCATTTAACCAATTTATACGATATTTTAATTTCTAAAATTGTTCCTCAAGCTGTAACACTTTACTGTATTCTAAAGAAAGATCTATTTCAAGTTTTTATAAGAATAAACTCGTAGGATAATGAATCGAGGCCTGAATACGTGCTAATCGTGCTACAGTTTCTTTTTTTGTGTAAAAATATTACCAAAATGTTGTTTATTCCACATAGTGGTGGCATGTTGGAATATTTTGGTGGTCATAGGAAGTGAGTGGTTACCCGACCATATGTTACGAACCAAATTTGGAAAATGAGGGTGTGTTGCCCACATTGTTTCAAACCTAAAAAAATTTTGAATGTCTAGTAGCAGGCACTAAAGTTATTAGTAGTGGACAGCGGTCCGAGTAGGTTCGTGGCAAATGATTTACCACAGCATCAGAATACAAATTAATCCAATCATAGTTTGCGAGGCAAAGATCTAGTCTATCCAAAATAGTATTACCAAAATTACGTTTATTAGACCAAGTAAACCTACTACCATGGAAGCCTAAGTCTTATAAATTACAATAATTTAGGCAACTAATAAACCTATCTACTCCAGTATTATTAATAGGATATCCCCCGAATTTTTCAGAATTATTTGTAACTTCATTAAAGTCACCTGCTAACAACCAATGCATATCAAAATTATTATTAACCTTAATTAAGTTATCCCAAAGATCTTGTACTCTCCCAAAGTTCGGTTTGCTTTTTAACACTTCCAAAATATTAAATTATATATAAAATATTTAGTATAATTAAATTATTCTTATTAAATACACTTACTAGTTACATAGTTATAGTAAGGAGTGAGAAAATATTTTTAAAAGATGTACATAAAGATAAAAAAAAGTAAAAACAAATTGAATTTTTTCTTGATTACCTAACTGAACACTTATTTTAAACCAAAATAAAAAAGTAAACTAGTTACTTATTGTGAACGGGGATGGGTATCTTAGAGTTTAACTTGTGACATTTAAAATTCCATAAATTATGTTTTAGTTACATGAACAAAAAGTGGTTATTCCGAGTTATTACTACCATAAACTGCATCAGATGGAGGAAACCTTCTTGTCCTTATTTTTTTATTTTTTTATTTTGGATTACAATAATAAGTGGCAATCTTACTAACGGAAACCTCATTTTTGTTGTGTGTCAATAATTTAGTAAACTGATTAATTTATTGAGAAAATAATCTGATTTATTCCTCTACTTTGGAAAATAGTACTATATCGTCCCCCGTTATACTATCGGCACATTTAAGTTCCTACCGTTAGAAAGGTAGCCACATTTACCCCTATTTTTAACAGAAATTTCCACACCAGCAATTAAATGTGCTAAAAAATTATCAGTTATAAATTTGCTAAATATAAATATGCAGAAAATATAAATGTTATCGGTTGTTATTATTCGGAGCAGCTAAAAATTTATATCTTTCTCAAAATAAAAGGGAGGCTTCAAATTTTAATTGAAAAAAGTAAGCGAAAGAGTTTTTTTCCTCCATAAACATGATGACATGAATTAACTGAAGAAAAAATATAATTAAGAAAAAAAAGGTATATTCCTTTATTTTTCAATTTATTCCCTTTCTCACCTTACGGAGCACTCAAAGAATTTTTGGAGAAACAAATTCGATAGTTTGTATAGCGACTTTCAAGTGTAACAAAGAGTATATATATATATATATATAATTGGTATGACATGAAATATATATATTTTAGAATGTAAACAAATTTTTTCGAAAAAACTTTTTACTTTTTTTAATTCAAAGATAATAAAAAGATAAGATATTTTTGAAAATTAGTAGAACGTTTTAAAATTATTATAATAGAAGTTATATCATGAATAAAATCAAAAAACCAAAATCTTATGGAATATTTACATAATTCGGCCATATTTATTATTTACTTTTTATAACTAATATAAATAAATAATATACCCGACAATGCACGATTATACACATTATTCAATTTTTTAAATATAATTAGATAAAGTCAAAAGAAAATATGAATTAGATAAAGCCAAAAGAAAAATATAAAATAAAAATTCAACCAAATGCTAAAAATATAATTAAAGTTCATATGTAGACAATTTTAAAACTTGTCCTTTTATAACGAAATAAATTAAATTTTAAATAAAACTTTAATTCTGAGCAATTAAAATATTTTAAATAAATTAAAATCTTTTAAATAAATTTTTAATAAAAAATGAGCAATTAAAATCCCACCCTATTAGCTGGTGTGGAAATTTATGTTAAAACAGGGGTAAATGTGGCTACTTTTCTAACGGTAGGAACTTAAATGTGCTGATAGTATAACGGGGGACGATATAGTACTATTTTCCAAAGTAGAGGGATAAATCAGACCATTTTTCCTAATTTATCTGTGTTTGCGTGGTGATAAAAATGTTTTATAAATACTCGCAGACACAAAAACGTATGAGTAATTAAAAATATCGAACACTTTCTAGATATTCGTCATGTACTTCACTAATTGCCTAAACATAATTATAAAAATTTGAGATCATCCTATAACAAAATAAACTTTAAGTAAGAAAAACCAACTAATTTCATAACAACAAAAATTGGTTATCAAGATATTCGACAGTTTTGAGAAAGGTTAAAACCTATTGCCGGAAAAGGAAAAAGAAAACAATTAAAGTCATATTCACAGTTATTCTTTATTTATGTGGCGAATAAATTTTGTTGTCCTAAAAGTGTGGGGGTAAATAATTAATACATCCCTTAGCAAGAGTTGCAGAGTTAAGAAAAAATTTAAAAAATAGATAAAGTCAAAAATTATTGTTATGAAATTATTAATAAATTGTTTATCTCCTCTTCTTTCATATTTCACTTATGATTGAAATAATTGGCGGTGTAATAATTGGATAATTATTTTTTACTCTTCATAAATTTTTTCTTGTCAAAATGTTCACAAACTAAAAACTTTGGAATATTAAGAACTTGGAATTTCTTTTTCCATCTTTGTTAAAAGTTGAAGTGCATGAATATGTTTGATACAGTCGTATACCTATAAATATTAGTATTTGTTATTTTTGTTTAAAGAGATGTTTGAAATTTGAGATTCCGATTTTGACTTAGAAAACATTATTATGATGTTTTCCTTCTTTGTCCCCTATTATTTGAGATGGTAATTTTTGAATTGTGAACATAAACTATCAACATCTTATGTATAATCACTTAGCTATTCCAACTAAACCAAAACTTTAGCATCCTAAATATATAACGCTATGACACAAACAAATAAACTTCATATGAAAAACTAAAACAGAAATATTTTTGAAAAAATAAAATAAAAGAAGGAATTAGGAAAAGGAAGTGAATAATGATAACTATAACGATCTGACCGATCGTTTTGAGCTTTAGCGTATTCTTTGGCAGTTTGAGGCCATAAGCGGCGTCATTTCAGATATTATGACTTGTACGCATGGTCGGAATTCTAATTCAGGACGTTCGGAGTGAATTTGGAAAGAGAATTCTCATTTCGGAAGCTTTAAGTTGAAAGAATTGACTAGGATTGAATTTTTTAGTAAACAACCTCGGAATCGGGATTCGAGGGTTCCAGTAGGTTTCAACATCGGTTGTGGAAGTTTCAAGTTCATTGATTTCGAATTGAGGTGTGATTCGTTGTTTTGATGTTGTCATGTGTGTTTTGAGGCCTCGAGTAGGTCCGTGTTATGATATGGGACTTGTTAGTATATTTGAACAGGCTGTGAGTTTCGGATAGGTTTGGGTTGTGTTGCGCTCGTTTTTTATGTTTCAACGTCGTTTTTAAAATCAGAAGTGGTACTACATTAAGAAAATGAGCTTCGATTCCTATTGTTGTTGAATAATTATACCTGTATCGTAATTATGGACCCATATCAAAATGAATCGTTAAAATTAGACATTGTATGAGGATTTTATGGCCATTTTACAAAGAATTGGGTTGGCAGAGTTTTTAGATTAAATACGAAATTGCCACTGAATTTATATTTAAAAATCTGTACTAAATATTGAAACCAATATATCACCTTCAATATAAAGTCAAATATAGTGATTCAAGAGCCTAATTTGACTAAAATTTTATAAAAAATCCATTGGTTGCAATAAAAGCGAGTTTGTGGACTGTTTGGCACGAAAAGCGAGAGAGAATAACTGACAGAAAAATATATAAAACAAGAGTTTGTTTATCTGGTCATATTTTCAGTTGGGAGCTCGGATTGGGATATTTCGGAGGCGATTTTCACCATATGGATTGTGGTAAGTGTTCTCTACTATTGTTTAGTTATATTTCATGAATCTATCTTCGTTTTTTGGCATTTGATTGATGATTTCAAAGTGAAATTTTGGGGTTTTGCGTAAAGTTTCATAGAGTAAATTTTTAATTTTTGGACATCGATTCTGAGTCAAAATTGGATGAAACTAGTACGGTTTGACTCATAATTGAATGGGTTGTCGAATTTTATGAGTTTTATCAGGTACCGAGATGCGAGCCCGTGTTGAGTTTTTGGCTTATTTCGTACTTTGGTTACAAATTCAACCTTTTCGACTGGAATTGGTTTCTTTAGCATTTTTTGATATATTTGAGTTGCTTTTGGTTATTTTCGAGTCGTTCAGAGTTCGGAACACGCAATATGGCATTTTTAGAGCATCGTGTAGCTTGCTCGATATTGGAATTGGCTTGTTTGATGTAACTAACGATTGTAAATCTAGTCCCGAGGGTATGAAACCTTGGATTTCGTATCATTTTACTATTTTTTTAGGTGACGCACGTGCTAGGTGACAGGCATGTGGGCGTGCATCGTTGGGATTGTGACTTGGTCTGTGCCGTAGCAACTATAAGTTGTCTATTTGGTTGAAACTATATGATACTCATGTAATTTAGAAAGAATTTCTATAAATTGGGTTGAATGACATATTTGGGTCTTGTGTCAAAGTTGTTTGGACCCTTAGGGGCCCTTTCTTATTATCCTCTCGTTGTTTCGATTTAAGATATATACTTAGTCATGCTGTGTTTATGATTTCATAATTCACTCTTTATTACTCCATATTGATGCATAAAATGATATTTTGGGCTGAGCACCATATTTTACTGATAGCCCGAGTGGTCTGAGAGGTTATAATTGAGTGAGGTTGAGGGCCTATTTTTGTGAGGATAATATGGGATCGGGTTGCACGATGCAGTAGTTACTATTGATTTGTGATTATGAGAGGTCGGTGACCTGATTGATTTATGTCATGAGGTGGCTTGTTATAGCGCTTGGGTTGTAGGAGCCCCTCCAGAGTCTACACACCCCCAGTGAGCAGGAGTACCCTAATTTTGAGTGATGTTATGTCCGGGGGATTGTTTACGAGTGATTATGAGGTTTGTTTTAGGGGTTGTATATGAGTGATAGAGAGGTTTGCCCGAGGGGCTGTTTATGATTTATGTTTGCGAGAGAGGATGTATATGAGTGGCTGTGAGATTTGCCCAAGTGGCTGTAATAAGTTATGTTTTGCCCCATGGACTATTTAAGATTTCATCATTTTGCTCAATGTTGCACTGAGCCTCTATTTGAGAACTATTAAAAAAATCATCAAATAATTTTTCTGAAACTGAGTTTTAAACGAAATGATTTGATTCAAACTCTGCTTTTAAAGCATATTGCATTTTACTGAGATTTCATGATATGAAATTTATATATTTTATTGCTCGTCATTTCTTCTCAGCCTTTATTTACTTTGGTTACTTACTGAGTTGGCGTACTCACGTTACTCCCTATACTTTATGTGTATATCCAGGTATTTCTAGACCCGGTAGTGGGTGTTGATTATTCAGTTACAGATCCATCTGAGTTAGCAAGGTAGTTGTCTTGCGATTGCAACCCTACTTTCCTCTATCTTTATCCTCATTTAGTTGTATTCAGTTATTTTCAGACTATGTTAGTCTTGATATTGTCAGACGGTGGTAGTAGGTGCTAATGTCTAGTGACACCCCGATGTCGAGCTTTCTTTCAGCACCTTTGTTTTGATTTGAACTCCTTTGTGAAGGTTTTATATAATTATCTTTGAAATAGAAATATAAATTTGGATAACGTGTTGGCTTGCCTAGTACCACAATAGGCACCATCACGACAGGGTTAGTTTTTGGGTCGTGACATTTGCCCTTTCTTACTACCTGATTGCTTAGGTATACAAATGATTAACAATATTGGGTCGTTTATTCTGCAAATTGTTGTAGCGGAGAATCTATAATTTATCTTTTTTGTGAAGTTCTATCTTCCATATCATAAGGATTCTTTTTTGGTTGTTCAATAAAAGTTTAACCCAAAATTAAGGGAGAAAAGTACTTTAACCTAGATATATGTCTTGTGAAATCGAGATAGATAAGAAGGAGCAGACAAAATCATAACGGAAAATGGCATAAACTATCCCTATCATTCACTAAATGATTTACAGATATCCTCCGTCCATCTATTCGTCCAAAAAAGCACACAACTTTAATTCTAATAACAAAAGTTATTCCCATAACTAACGGCAGAACCTGTGGTGCCTTCTATTTAATGACATGGCAATTTTTCACTAGGACACGTGGTAATTCGGGTCTGAAACAATATATTGGTCTTATTTTGGATCAATTAAATGGTTCTAACTCGACTTACTAACAATATTCGATCCTAGGTATTTTTATCCGGGACAAAATTACATTACACAATCTTCTTTTACCCAATTAGGGAAATGAGTCATCTGCTAAGCAGATTTGACTTATGAATGTTTACTATTATTATTATTATTATTAGGATTTTGATAAAGCTAAGAAAGAGCGGACATGGCTGGAAGTATAGGTCGAACAATGGCCAGCTCTGCTTTGGTGAGAACCAATTAAGATTTCTTAATTTTGTTTTTGTGTTTAGTGTGTAATTTGGATGTATGTGGTTCTTCTTATCTTATGTGGTTAGATATTCTTGATTTATTTTATTAATATATAACTTTAAGTCAGATTTTATTTTTGAAGCTTGAACCGTTTTACAACAATAGTTTTTTATCTTTCTTTTGAAGTATAGGAAGAGAGAAGGGGAAGATTTGAAGTTAAGGTTGGTGTTTGTAAGTGGCTGTGATCTTAGATGATCGTCTTTGATGTAGAACGATATCTGATTAATTTTTTTAGGCACAAATCACTCATTAAGTTGGTCCATATGTCTACTTGTATAACTCAAAGCTATTAAAGTATCAAATTAAATTTAGAGTTCTAGTGCTTTATACCCTCATCTTTTTTACTACAATCTTTTCGTAAGGATCTTGAAAGTGACGGAGAAGAAAAGATACCAGTAAGGAAAAGGGGTAGACCTTAGAAGCCACGAAAGGATGAAACTGGGAGAGGAAGAAGAAACCGAAAGGTTATTTTTATCCTAGATTGTGAAGAATTGGGACGGGTACTAAACTCATATGCTTGCTTGATCCAAAATGCTAGGTGGCCTAGTAAAACTATGCGACCTCATTAAATAAAAGTTTCACGGGTTCCGTCATTAGACGCGAGGGTAATTTTGTTAATAGAATTAACGTCGTGTGCCTTTTTGGATGAATATATGGATGGATAACAACTGCAAATCATTTCGTAAATGATAGGGGTAGTATTGACCATTTTTCAAAATCATAACAATCAATGAAAAAAGAAGTACCTTAGGATGAAGAAGTATGCAAACCCATAAATATTAACTTACAAAGAGAGAGAATGAGAGAGTGCTTCTTGAAAGAGAGAGAGACAATGATTCAAAGGGAATGATATGAATTATGCACATATATATATGAATAAGTGGCAAAATTATCAACTTATCCCTCAACATATATGGAATACCAAACCTACCTTGATCGACCAACTTCTCCTTTCTATATAATAGATATATAATAGAAATATATGTCTTGTGAAATAAGGATAGAGAAGAAGGAGCAGACAAAATCATAACCATTAATGAAAACAGAAGTACCTTAGGACGAAGAAGTATACGAACCTAGAAAAGTTAATTTATGAAGAGAGAAATAGAGAGAGTGCTTCTTGAAATAGAGAAACATTGATTCAAAGGGAAATATACGAATTGTGCAAAGATATATGAATAAGTGGCAGAATTGAAAACTTTACCCCTCAACTTATATGGTATATCGAAACTATCATTGGTCAACCAACTTCTCTTTTAATTTTAAATAGTAACAAATGAATAACAACACAACTCTAGCATCTCCTAAACGACACTGCCTGCATCTGGAAGCTTCTCAAAAAAGTTACAAACAGTGCGTTGCCATGAAAAAAAATAGGTAGTAACATGTCAACTTTAGAAGTTGTAATCCATTTCTTCATTTGACGTATTCTAGATTAAGGGTGTGTTTGGTATGAAGGAAGATATATTCCTAGAAAATATTTTTATGAAAAAATGAGAGATTTTATCGCTTATTTTTCCTTGTTTGGTTGGTGAGTGGAAAAAAAAAATTTGAAAAATATTTTTTAGTATTTGGTTAGAGAGTAGAAAATATATTTTTATGCTACTTTCCTCCTCCCTTTCCCCCAAGTCTGCATGTTTTCTTGGTCCCCCCTCATCCAACAATACCCAACATTTTTATGACTCTATTTTCTTCGAGAATATAATTATTTTTCTAGAAATTTACATAAACCCAAAGAAAATAATGTGTTGCTTTACTCTTTTATACAAAAATAACGTTTAAATTTGTGCCCCATAACTAAGGAAAAATTATATTTTTTTGGTTGAAAAAGAAAATACTCTTTCTACAACATAAAAATAAAGTATTCATTTTGTTGAAATAAAAAAATACTTTTTCCTACATCATGAAAAGAAAATACTCAAAAAAAAAATATTTTTTTACATCATAAAAAGAAAATACTTTTTATGTTGAAATGAAAGAAAATATTTTTCTATATCGTAAAAAGAAAGTACTTTTTTTGTTAAAATAAAAAGAAAAAAATTGTATCATGAAAAAAATGCTCATGTGTTGAAATGATTTTCTTTATATGTAACATGAAAAGAAATACTATTAATAATATTTTTATTTAGAGTGAAGATAGGGTAAGGGGGTGGGATGGGTAGGTGAGAGTGGGGATTGATTGAGATAGAGAATAGGGTGGGTAAGATTGAGAAGGAATTTTGGAAAATATTTTCCAATATTTTACTCTGATTGGAAGAAAATAAGTTCATGAAAAAATATTTTCCTAACATATTTAAGTCAATCAATATAAAAATATTAAAAAATATTTTTTTCGTACCAAACATACCCTAAGATCTTTCTCGCTCAATAATAATAATGCATTATCCCAATCTAGCACGTCTCTTTCTACTTCTATTATCCGACTACATTCAAAGCCAGTTCCACTTTGAATTTAGATAGACCAACAAAAATATGATTTGTCATCTACAAGTTCAGTGTACAAACTGCTATGTGATTGTGCCAAATCACTCACAATTATAGCCCAAATCCAAATTGAATTATTTAGCCATCTTTGTTATGTCACTCGGGCCACTTGGTGTCGGCTGGACTAGTAGATAAATTTTGACATCTTTCTTCATATAAAGAGTTCCGTCTTTCCGAAAATTTAAACTACTACTATAAAGTAATACTCTCCTAATTCCATGCTGTGAGATCATTTGCCCATGTACAAAACTTAATTATTTAAATGGTATGAGAGATTTAATCTATACCGAGTGAAATGAGAGAAACCTTATCAGCTCTCAATAATTCTGCTAAAACTATTTCTTCTAATCTTACTAATTTTCTTTTCTTACTTAGTCGTCAAACACACAAGTACACAAAAGAAAAAGCATAGACAAAAAGAAGTGATAATAAAATAGTTCCTTAGGCTTTTGTTACCTCTCCTCTTATAATTTAAGTATTTCAGATTAGATGCTTGAAAATAAGTAACTACGTAATTAGTTAATCTCTATTAAAAAAAGATAATAATAATAATAATAATAATAATAATAATAATAATAATAATAATAATAATAATAATAAAGCAACATAATATTAGGATTATAATGAATCCAATATGCATTAAGTTATCATTGAAAGTCAAAAGAAAAGGTCAAACACTAAAATAGTAGAATGTTGGCTTTTGATATAGAGTCCGGAACCGAAATAACACACAATTTAACAAAAAATACCCTTTTAAACTAAAAAAAAAAATACCAAATTAGGCATTTCGCAGTATAAAACTGCGAAATGCACTAACGGCCGTTAGTGCATTTCGCAGTTTTATACTTTTTATACTGCGAATTATAATTTTTTTTATTTTTTTTGTAATTCGCAGTATTATACTGCGAATCACTGTTCAATTTTTTTATTTTTTTTTTATTTCGCATTATTATTGCATGTTATGAAAAAAAAATTAGCAAATTTTATCGTTTTCACAATTAACAAATTTTATTTTTGTTGTGTTATTGGTTGCTAATGTTTGAGTTTATTTTCATTTGCAAAATCTTGTACTTTTATCATAATTAAAATATGTCGAAATCTGAGTTATTTTTCTTTTAAAAATTATCTAATAAATTATTGCTAGGAAAATTGTTTATCTTCTCAAGTATTTTGATGCAAAACTACTTGTAACTCATAATCTTATGAATGCCGCTTATGTTGCTTTAAATTAATACTAGTCATTTAAAATAAATATGTGAATTAAAAATAACGCTTATTTGATGCAAAACTACTTGTTGAATTAACCTTTTCATGTTTGCTAAGAAAAAATCTCTATTGTGTTGTGCTAAAATATCTCAGGTCGGACCACGTACTTCTAACACAATAGAGACTTTTTGACGAATAATGAAGTAAAGCTCTTTTCAGAGTATTATTGGTTAGTTGTTGATTGGAGATATTGAAAACTTAAATTGCAAGACCATTATTATAGTTTGTAGGAATTTTATGCATTATGTAAATATGATTTTATACAATCAGATCAATTAAAAAATAATTATAAAATTACTCTATTTAATAACATTAATTAATAATATGATAGCTAAAAATAAGCGTTAGATAAGATATTATAACAGAATAAATTATATTTTCATTACATTATGAAGATATATAATTTAAATCCATTACTTATTTATACAAAATAACTTGTTGTTGAAGTTTTTTGATACTCCACTATTTTTGGTTGCTTTTAGACTACTTTCTAACTAACTAGTATTAATTTAAAGCAACATAAGAGGCATGCATAATATTATGAGTTACAAGTAATTTTGCATCAAAATACTTGAGAAGATAAATAATTTTCCTAAGAATAATTTACTAGATACATTTTTTTTTTAAATAATTCAGATTTCGACATATTTTAATCTATACTATATTAAAAGCACGAAGGCCCTTAGCGAAATATCGTTTGCCTTTTTTACCCTTTTAAAATAGAATTCACACTAGACAAATTAGTCATTTAGTTATTTTCCTAATATTTAGCAATATCCATTTAATTATTTCCTAATGTTTATAAATAGTTATTTAACTATTTTTGTAAATTTTTTAATCATTTTTAAAAAGTCTTTATTTATATGAGAGTTGATTATAGCCATACAAGAAAATAAAAATATTACATATGTGGGAAGAATAAATTCTAATTTTGATCAACATGAATTTTATATTCTAACTCCTTCCAATACAATATTAAAGTAATATTTTCATAATCAAACGATTGAAGAAATACTACCAGATGAAGAATCTGATATGCATGATTATGTGTTTAGATAAAAAGAAGAATTGTAGATTAATCATACTATAACGATTGAATTTATCTATTTTTACAAAAATAATTTATTATTTTCTATATGTTGCAAACAATAAATATGTAATACTTATTAAAGCAATTGAATAATTTGCATTATGATGAGAAGAAGAAAAAATCTTTTGCAAGTTAATCAACCATAATTTTGTCTTTTTAGAATAAATTAAAAAATATAGAGTACACGCGCAACACGCGTATACAAAGACTAGTTATGATAAAAGTACAAGATTTTGCAAATGAAAATAAACTCAAACATTAGCAACCAGTAACACAACAAAAATAAAATTTGTTAATTGTGAAAACGATAAAATTTGCTAATTTTTTTTTCATAACATGCAATAATAATGCGAAATTTAAAAAAAAAAAATTGAACAGTAATTCGCAGTATTATACTGCGACAGTATTATACTGCGAATTACCAAAAAAAAAAATTTTACCAAAAAAAAAAAATTGCATTTCGTAGTATTATACTGCGAAATGCCTAATTTGATATTTTTTTTTTTAGTTTAAAAGGGTAATTTTTGTTAAATTGTGTATTATTTCGGTTCCGGACTCAAAATTATATAAGGATAATTGTACACGTGTTTCAATTGTATATACACGTACTCAGATAAATTTTAGTAGAATCAGGTTGCTTCTGATTACTGGTATCTATCTATATAGAATAAAAGAAGCAAAGTCATATTATTGTGCCAAGTGTCAATACATAAATTAAACATGTGTCCAATTTTTAGACACACTTCCAAGTAATTTGGAAGTTCAAATAATTTTATTTTAAATAAAAATTTAATTATGATAATACAGTTGAACTACATGCGTGTGTTCTACGGTTTTAAATTTGTTAAAAACAATTCAAACTTTTTAATACTTCTTTAAATGGTTTAGCAAAACTAAAAACCTACCACTAAGGACGTGGAAGTAGTGGGTTACAACTCCCACGTTTAATTAAAGAAGCAAAACTAGAAACCTACCACTAAGGACATAAAAGCAGGCAGCATAAGGAAGTGACAAAGTGCAGAAGCCACGACACATGCCACGTTCTATGAAGAGAAATTAAAAATACCCGGACTCACCACTGAAGATGATCTTCCTAATCTGGAAGTAGAAATCACTAATGGATTGATGAAGCTCAATCCGAGTCAGGCTATCACCAACTGACGAGATTAATTCATTGAAACGCAAATGCAACCCGACATGCTCGAATCCAGTACCACAATTTCTTACTAGGCTTACTCTCTCTTTGACAGTTGCTCATTATTATTGGCAAAATCTTATTCTCTCTATCCGGTGTGGGACAACTAGAGGCCTAAGCCATTTTCCTCACAATTTTCAATTCACTAAATCAAGATGTAAGTTTGTTTATTTTGTCAATTTTTTGTTTGAAGAAATTAGATATGATGAGTATCAATTCAAAAAATCCACAAACTATTTTTTCTTCAAGTATAACCAAGTGGATTGAATTACAATCATTTCTTCAAGGATTAATTGACTGTTCATAAATGTGTTATCTTTTCTTTCAAGAAAAAAGAGAGCAAGAATATAATTTTGGGAATTACAAGTCTTAAATAAGAAAATAATGATAATGAAATATTTAGATACCTTGAATAATGCATTAAATTTTTATCTAATTATTCTTTCAAACAAGAATTAAACACACTTTACATAATTAAGTAATCAACAAAAATTCTTTTACTCTAACCACGAAAACAACATTAAGTTATTTCAATAATATTATAAGTTAATCAAGAGAATGGTCTATTTCTTCATTGATCATTTTCGCTAGATGTCGTGAATCGGAGTAATGGATTCTAAGTATAAAAAAAATGAGCTTCATTTATGCATTTGGTGAGTCTGTTGGATACGTGTTTTTCATTATCTCGTATTTTATTCTCATTACAAGGGGCTTAATGGCAGAAAGGAAATTTTTGACTGAAGAGGAGGAATCTAAGGAAACAGAAGGGGAAATCAAGAAAATTAGAATGGATAGAATTATGAGATTGAATAATACAGCTGACCTTATAATTGCCTTGGCTAAAACTGAACCAAATCCATTCTGCAACCATAATGTTACTTTAGGCATTAGTGGTTTAGTTTCTGCATGGGCTGGTTGGTATACAAATTGGTCGTCGTCAGATCGATTGCGAATTTCAAAGCATGTATATGAATGTAACAAACTTCAGTTATATACAAGACATAAATTTTATGACGTTTGGTGATATCTATACCATTCTCTTTTCTCACCAAGGTCTAATTCACACTCCCATCAATATATTTATGTCTCGATCAAACCCTTTTTGATGTTGTTATGGATGCAGGTGACTTTACGCCAGTTTGTACAATGGAGCTTGGTATGATGGATGCTTACGCTAGCAAGTTTGCTGAACGAAGAGTGAAGCTTCTTGGATTTTCTTGTAATGATATTTATTCTCACAATGAGCTTGGTATGATGGATGAAAAGTATCTTCAGGAGATATTGTTGATAAGGTAATTTGGTGTTTGATTGTTTTAAGTCTTTAGTATGAGCATGTTCCTTCTTTATCTTGTGTTATACGTATGTGAGAGAGTAGTTGCTTTGAAGTATACTTTCAAACTGTTTGAAGTTTCATGTTATATAGAATACTCTATGTGATTAGTATTTATTTGTAATATGATAAATATGTTGTACCCATCAAACCATCATGTGCCAAACTTGATGTGCCAAGTGTCAATACATATGTTATACATGTGTCCAATTTTTGGACACACTTCCAACTAATTTGGAAGTTCAAAAGTAATTTAAAATTATTTCAAATAAAAATTTAAATATGATAATGCAGTTGAACTTACATGCTAATGTGTTCTACGCGTTTAAATTTGTTAAAAATAGTTCAAATTTTTAAAACTTCTTTAATTGGTTTACAGAAGTTTGTAGACATTGGGAGTCTTTAAAACTCCCACGTTTCATACGTTTTTTAATCTTAAACTTTAAAAAATAAATTTGATTTAAATTATTATATAAAATTACAAATTACACATTTACAAAGTATGTTTTTTACTCTTTAACTTTGAACCATGAAAACATAAGTTTTTATTAAAGAGTTTTATTTAATATAAAATTTGAGATTTTTTTTAAATCGATTGATTTTATACATTTTAAAAAATTAACTGATTCAAAATTATTTGGAAATAAAAGCTCCTTCGAAATTTTTGAACCATAAACGCCGTAAACCTTTTTTTTTTTTTAAGAAAAGAGCTTTAATTTAATTCAAAAAAATCATATTTTTTTTATTTTTAAAAAGTTATGTTGTTTACTCTTTAACTTTAAAAATGATTAAGTTTATTACTTAAAAAATAAAAAATTCCACATTTAAAACCCCTCATCCTCTAAAAAACTTAAACAAAAAATAGCGTACAACCCCTCAACTATATGCACGAAACCATGATTTTTTCAATCAAATTGTACTATTGAATCACACGAAACCATATGGAACTGCTTCAAATGGACATTTCTCCAACCGATTCAAATCTTCATGTTGCTGCTAAAAATTCAAGAAACATACAGCTTGCAAAATATGGCTACTCAAACTGATTTAGTTAATGATATAATAATTTTGCAAATGCAATGAAAGTAGAAAATTCAAATTATTCGTTTGTGAAAAATACCAAATTGTGATGCTACTTTCTCGATTGAATCAGTTCTGCAAGATGAAAATGTATTAAAAACTATTATTTTCTTATAATTCGTTTAGACGACGACATATGATCTCGAGCGTCTATGCAATATATTATTATCAAGAATATGGAAGAAAATGTTATGCATAAATATTCCAAGCGTACTTTTAAAGGCAAAAATAACAAGCAAGGACATTTTTAATTGATACAACAATGGAGAGGACTTTGGTCTTTCACATGATTAATGCTACATATACATCTATTTTTATTATATCTCTCGAAGTTCATTTCTTTTGAATTAAATCCGTGCATCGCACGGTACGTATACTAGTTTACTATAAAATGGCATTACGATACGACTCTTCAGTGACAGTCATCAAAGCCAAGTGGAGCTTCTTCTTCTTCTCTCTTTCTAGTAAGTACAACTCTTTGCTGCAAATCCAAAAAATTTTCGATGGCGATGAGACGTGTGGCTTCTACAGCAGCTCGTGCTTTTGCTTCCTCTTCATCATCACCGTCCTCCTTAGTTTTTACCAGAGAACTTCAGGTAAAGCCATTTCTCCTCAATCAGCTTTATATGACCTAGTTTTTGCCCCTTGTTGAATGACTTGTCAAAATTCGGCACGGATCATATCTGATTCTTCGAGAATCAAGTGATCGGGAACTGGAAATTTTACAGTCTGTAACCCTTAGTTTGGAACAGAGAAAATGAAGCTAAGGGAAATGAACTGCCGAAAAGTGAAAAAAATTACACACACACACACACACAAAAAATATTTTTTAGTTTTGATTTGTATTGAAATTAACGACGCTTTACCAATTGGATGCCTGCCATGTACTCCCCCCCTGCCCTCACACCAAATGAAATTGCTCTGCTGCTGGATGGCAGAGAGTTACTAGCTTCTCATTGATTTGTCCTTTTTACAGCTGTTACGTGTCAAATAAATTTTTTATTTAGTACTATATTATAGTGTTAACTTGTTATGAAGCTTGCTTTTCCTTAACGGAAAATCTAACGCCGGCAGGACCACAACAGTTATTTCCGATCTTTACACGTGATGCTTGCTTAATTGATTTTTCACGTGCAATTTCAAGCATTTTAATATCAAGTAGGTCATAGTTATATTGTTTCACGGGTCTCAAGGACATAGCCATAGCAGGGTGCATGCACTAGGCACTCGTGTCATCAATTTCCAATATATTATTACTTCCTCCGTTTTAATTTACGTAACATTTTTTTTTCACATTCAAACCTATGTGAGCTTCAATCAATAATTTAAAATGTATTTTTCTTCATATTGACATGACAAAATTACGCTTATAATACTTCCCGTATGGTATTTGAATATCTAAATTTTAACTCTAAAATATTGAGTTGATCTAGTCCAATTTATCTTTGAAGATTAGTCAAAGACTCTCAAAAAGTGTCACATAAATTGAAACGTGGGAGTACTTTGTTTGTACTAGTTCCGATTTGGAAAATCTTTTCTCGGTACAATAATTTCAGCTGGCTGGGAACAAATAAGATCTAAGCGATATTTCTTATTTAATGAAGTGACAAAGGTGTATTAACTGATTTCCCATGTCTAGTTTGTTTGTTAAACTAGAGTACTATTTTGTTCTCCCCATATTTCAGGAAAATGGCTCTCATAATTGCCTAATTTATGTGAAGATCATGAAAACTCCTATTAATTGTTAGCTTGAAGGAAATAATCAAAGCAAGTATATCGAACATTGCTTATTTTGCTTAGTCTTTCATGGATTTATCAAACATAATAGGCCTTTTCAAGCTTTTAATTGCCTTGAGGTGAGCTTGAATTAGCATCATCCCCTAGTCTCTCTCTTGCAAACTGGTGCATCTACAAGTTTTAGGAGTCAATTATAAGTTTAACACATATCAGCTTGCTATATGACTGTAAAAATTTCGTCTATGTCTGTCCACTCACTCTTTCTCTCTTCATATTACAGGCTTCCCCTGGTAGCAAAAAGATTGTTGGTGTTTTCTATAAAGCAAACGAATATGCTGAAATGAACCCTAACTTTGTGGGCTGTGCCGAAAATGCCTTGGGGATACGCGAATGGCTAGAATCGAAAGGTCATCAGTACATAGTCACTCCTGACAAAGAAGGACCAGATTGTGGTTAGTTATTGCTCATCTGTAATCTCATGTGTTCTGTCCTTTTCTCCGTTGATGCCTACACATTTCAAAAGATAACTCCTTGGCCCTTCATTCTTGTACGACGATAATCTAACACAAGTCTCTCTGTATGGAATTTGGGAGCATGAATCCAGCTGAAAAGGAGTTATTTTAATTGAAAAATGCATATATCTGCTTAATTTCTAAATAAACGGCTCATGCAAGGAGAATTGAACGGTCATACCAGGAACATTTGATAGAGCAAAGCAAGTAGAAAATACTTGCTTTATTAGTGCTGGTCCTTTGTTGCAACTTGCAAGTGAATTATGATGTAAAATTTGGACACTGTGAGGTAGTTCCTTACAGGAAGGAAAAAAGAAGTGTTTCACATGATATACCTGTGTGCATTTGCATAACGTATATACATCAAGAGTTTAGTTGTAGTTTGATAAGACTACGGGTAAATTTTGTGATTTAGACAGGAATTTATCACAGTTGCAGAGGCTTGTTTAGTAGAGTGCACATATGGATGCTTTCACTTTCACATAATAGTAAACATTTTCTGATGGATGACATGCTTAGTATAAATGCTTGATTGATCATTTATCATGAGAGTTGTGCAAGTCTGATACACAAACCGCTGTGTCTTTCATTTTTACTTTTGAATCCTTGACTATGCTCTATAACTGTTACTTAAAATGACTTTTTGGTCAAAAGAAAGAAATTTCTCCTGAGCTAAAGTTTTTGTGTCTGTCCATCTATAATAGTTTTTTTTTTGTTTTTTTGTTCCATGACTTCCTCTCTGCAGAGCTTGAGAAACACATTCCTGATCTCCACGTGTTGATTACTACTCCTTTTCATCCTGCCTATGTCACGGCTGAAAGGATCAAGAAGGCGAAAAATTTACAACTTCTGCTGACTGCTGGAATTGGATCAGATCATGTTGATCTGAAAGCTGCTGCTGCTGCAGGGTTGACAGTAGCAGAGGTCACCGGGAGCAATGTAGTCTCAGTTGCGGAAGATGAACTGATGCGAATCTTAATTCTTGTCCGAAATTTCCTGCCTGGACATCATCAGGTTATTAATGGGGAGTGGAATGTTGCTAGCATTGCATACAGAGCTTATGATTTGGAAGGCAAGACTGTTGGAACCGTGGGCGCAGGACGCATTGGTAGACTTTTACTTCAACGATTGAAGCCATTTAACTGTAATCTACTTTACCATGATCGTGTTAAGATGGATTCGGAGCTAGAGAATCAAATTGGGGCAAAGTTTGAGGAAGATCTTGATAAGATGCTTTCAAAATGTGACATAGTGGTCGTCAATACGCCTCTTACAGAGAAAACAAAGTAAGGTTTCTGTTCTATTAATTGCTTGGGCAAGTTATCTTTCACCTTTTGGCTTGATGCACAAAACATTTGATATTCTTTTTATATGAACCACTGCCACTAGTTATATTTTCTTTCGTTTTTCCTTTAATTTTCTCTATGGAGTTTTGTCAGCACTTTAGAAGTCAGTAGGATGATAGATGTTCTTGCCCGCTTGCGTTGGCAGAAAAATATGATTGCCATTGGAGTATTCTTTTAAGATTCTTGGAGATGATGTAGTTGTTTTTTCCGTGCTGATTCAGTATTTTCATGTCACTAAGGTCATGGTTTATATTCATGCGCTATATGTCAAATTCCTCAAAAAAATTCTATTTGATGCAGAGGGATGTTTGACAAGGAAAGAATTGCAAAAATGAAGAAGGGAGTTCTAATTGTAAACAATGCTCGAGGAGCAATTATGGACACTCAGGCAGTTGTTGATGCTTGTAATAGTGGTCATATTGCAGGTATTTTTAATATCACCTGAACACATAATCAAAGAGATGAACCTGCAGCATTAATAATAAATGGACACATCATTCACACATCGAATCATAGATCTTTTCCTTTTAATTTCAAATTTTTCTTGCTTATTTCTTTTCTTTCTACCCAACAAAACTGCTTTTCCTGTTGCTCAATGGAATAATTTGAACTTAAATCTGACATTGAAACTCAAAGTAGTAGAAATCTTGTTGAATTGTGGAATCTTTGGAAGAGAGAATAACTTCCTAGTCACTATATGACTACCTTCTTTTGGTTATTTTCCCCCAAAATTAGGATACAGCGGAGATGTTTGGTACCCACAACCTGCTCCCAAAGACCATCCATGGCGCTACATGCCAAACCAAGCTATGACCCCGCATATTTCAGGGACTACCATTGATGCACAGGTTTGTAAATACTCTGCTTTCTCCAATTTCTTTAGGCTTTGACGACATTATAATTGAAAACTGAGAAAAGCTTGTGATGGGAAATTTTGTAGTTGCGGTATGCTGCTGGAACCAAGGATATGCTGGATAGGTACTTCAAGGGCGAGGATTTCCCAGCACAAAATTACATTGTTAAGGATGGGGAACTGGCACCTCAGTATCGCTAAATCACTTATGTACTTTAGAGTTGTGGTCTAGGCTTCTCTGTCAAATAAACTGCAAGCCGTGTCTGTAATAATCTGATACAATTGGCTACTTATCATCCTTTAGAACAGTTGTGCAGTTTCTCCATTTGGCTGTAGCGTCACATTTGGGATTTAAACATGTCCCCTTGTGTTATGGAGATCTATGTATAATTCTTCATTGTCCTATTATGATGGAAATGTTCTTGCTATGGTGGTTGTACTTGCGTTCTGGGCAATTTGTGCTCGGGAATTCCTCTTATTTATCTACTTTTTGTTAGATATGTATCCTCTATTATTAAGCATCTTCATGATGTAGTGAAGCATGACGATCTTGATTTTGTATGAGATCATTTAATAATTGCGGTGGTGGTGGTTTGGGGGGGGGGGGGGAATGTAATGTATGGACCAAATTAACACCCAAGAAGGCCATATCCAAACTTATCATAGCCGCATATTGGAATGTGGTATATTTATAGTTAATTTTTTGTCGGTAATATAATCATACTATAGGGTACTTCACAGTGATAAATTTTTACATTCCGTCCAAGTTCCAGTATGTAGAGAACAATCTTTTAACGAGTAGTCGTTTGAACAGTTGTTGAGCTTACTCTAGTATATAGCAAGTAATAGATCATAAATGTATACAATATTGGAGCTACTGTATATGTAGAAAGTAGAAAAGGTAAACTGGTCACAAAAGAAAGAGAGCAGGGAGCATGCACATGCACAGTTAAATTAGTTAACAGCATTGTATGAAGAAGATGTATCATTCATGTGAATATGATTTCGTATACTGAAACTATGTGGAATAGTCTTTTTCTTAATGCTAGCACCAGTACCTAAATTTACTTTGAGATGATAACAAGTTTCATGCCTCATTGATTCAGACTGTTTTGCTTAAGAAATTCAAGGTCTTTCATTTGCAGCTGAACTGCTTCTTTTGATAATTGCTTGGGCTCTGTATATTTGATTTCTTCAGTTCCATCAGCTACTCTCTTTGCCTTCTCTTTGACAATGCTTTCTATCTTTTGCTGCCCGACTGTAGGAAAGACAGCACTAAGCATGGTACTTAGTAGTTTCTCATCTTCTTCTTCAATCAGATCCCTTCCAAAGCAACACACATATATAGCTTCCAGAGCTTTCTCAGCTCGAATTTCCATGGGGATTTTAGGGGTAGGAGCTCCCAACTTTGCCCGCTTCTGCAAAGGTGACGGAACATCTTAGAAAACATGGGCTTACTTCATCTAAACTTTTTTATATAGTAGTATGTTTCAAGTGTATCGATATAACAGTAGTCCACTAACAAGAGCCAAAACATAAGTGTGATGTATGATTATTGAACCGTGCACATTATGTGCTTGGTAGATCTAGCGAATCGGCGATTGTAGGTTCAAATCTGCTAAAGCTCGTAACAGAAGGGCCATCAAATCTGTTAGGTTAGTTCTCTAACCTTCTCTAACGGAAGGGCCAACAAATCTGTTAGGTTAGTTCCAATAATACTGTTAGGTGTGCGTGTCCGGTCCTCCAAATGTCATGAAGTTTTGGAAGATCTGACACGGTTGTGCCAGCATTTGAGAGAATTCAAGCAACATAGAAGCAGAGCCCCACATCGAAGAAGGAAACAGAAACAAAAATTGTAGTATGCTTGAAGACAATACCTAAGGAGAATTATGCCATACATTTAAGTATTTCACTGATAAGCGTTGAAAGTAAGGCAGCCCGGTACACTGAGCTCCCGCTAGGTGCGGGGTCCCAGGAAAGGCCAGACTACAGGGTCTATTTTGCGCAGTGTAATATAAATGAAAAGAAGCTAAAAATCGCTGGCAAATGAAATCTTGCTAACCTCTCTTGCTTCATTCATCAATGCAATGAAGTTTTGCTCTTCAAACTCAATATCATTTGCTAAACTAAGCCTTGCTACACCCTCCAAAATCTCCTCAGATTTGAGTAAACCAGCTCCCACTGCAGCTAACCAACAGCATAGTAGCACATACAGAGGATCCCCTGTCTATCAATGAGGCAAAGAAAATCAAGGTCAATTTTTCACTTGAGACCTTTATTATGCATAATCACCACTTATTTTCAAAGCCAAGTAACCAGAAAAAGACTTGAACTATTCCACTGTATTTATATATGGCAATGTTTGACTAGACACTACTCCCTCTGTTTTAATTTATGTGAAACTGTTTGATCGGGCACGGAATTTAATATAAATTTTTTTTTTTTGAAATTTATGGTCCTAAACAAGTCAAAATCGGGCAAGGGTATTTGCGTGGTTATAAAAGTTATCATTAAGGCTAAAATTAGAAGTTTAAGCTAAAATATTTTCAAATTTATAAATGGTCATTCTTTTTTGAACGGAATTGGAACGAGGGAAAAGAAATATAGACTTTTGGTATATATCAAGAATACCCTTATAATTTGTGATCTTAAACATAATAATTCCATAACTATAAGAACATGTCACTAAAGGAGAAATAAGAAGTTTAAATTAGTAGCTGATTCAATAAAAGGTACTATCTCTGTCTTAATTTGTGCACTTCTCCTATGAGTCACTTGACATATTTCAGTTTCTAAATCAGATTAGATTAGTTCTTGTTTAAGATCAAAATGTAGATATTCAATACAAAAAGTAACATAAGATGCAGGCCGAATTCAATTACTAACAAGAGATGCTAACAATTGATAGGTAAGTCAAGGCACTTGATTGCAAGTAAAAATGAATTACCTTGCCACGTCGATCTTTAAATTCATAAAAAGCTCTAGAATCAGTAATAGAACACTTGTTACCGACGCGTCTCCTGAACTCAGCAAAATCAATAATATCACCACCAACACCGCCTTCCTCATTCACAATTCTGGCTATGAGACCAACAACAGGTAGTGAACCAACGACCTTCTTAATGAAACTGGAAACAGGACTTGTTGTCTCATCCATATAAGCCTTGACGACCAAGACGGCGCCGCCATTGGAGGAGTTGGAAGCTGCTTTATTATTCCTTGTGCAGGGAAATCTATAAACGCGTCGAAAGTAAAGAAGAGAAGGAGAGATAGGTTTGAAGAAGAGGGAGGAACTCGAGGAAAAATCGAGGTTCGTTTGAAGAGAGGAAACAACCACCATTTCTCTGGTGTGTTACATGTGGTGGACGTTCAATCTTTGTGTTGATATTGCCTTTCCCATTTATCTTATGGGAATCTGACTCTCAGTTTCATTATCTACTCTAAATAAAATAGTATTCCACTTTTATTACACAGTCAAAACCTATTTTATCTTATCTCGTTCTGTAATAGTAATATTTTCATATCATTTTGCAACTATAATAATGTAATAATTTTATCTAAAATTCTGAATGTTAATTCTGATATGCTATTTTCTTTATTAAGTTAATTTTCTTATTATTTTAATTTTTCTTCTATTATTGTATACGTACGCTTGAATAAAAATATTAAATTTTTTATCTGGTATAATTGGTTTGAGAGAGTAGTCTTTTAGCTCAAAAATTAAAATGAACTAAATGACATTCTTTCTTTATTAGAAAAAATAACAGTAGAGCATGTCCCAATTCCTTTTCACGCGTTACTGGTTCAAAACGAGAGATAAAAAGACCTTCATTTGATTCTCAAAAAATGCAAACTTGCTTGTTTTCAAAAATATTTCCACCTTGTTTCAAAAAATACAAACCTGTTAGAATGGCTATCTAATGTTCTAAACCCATCTTATCTTCTTTAAAACATCTTACTTTTTTCCCAAAAATATTTCCACCTTGCTCTAACCAGTATCACGTGAGACTGTTAGGTGAATTTTTTTATTTTATTAAATATGTGCGCATGTATATATATATATATATATATTATTTACCCTTAAAATTGAATAATAATGAAACTTATAATTGGTTTTAAGGATAAATGATTTCACTTGCCACAAATTGAGAAATATGAGAATTAATGTTAGAAATTAACGGTAAACTAAATCAAACCAATATAATGACCGGCTATGGCCTTCGAGCTAGATCGCCCTCGAACTAACAGAGTATGCTAATAAAAAGTATGAATTGAACAACAAAGCTTAAGAGAGAAAATATAATGTATTGCCTTGTTATGCGTGAATATGATGATTACAAAATGATTAAAACCCCATTTATACAGTAGAGGAATTCTACTTATGGTACAATTCTAAATACAAAAGGAAATCTCATGCTTGGCTAAATGGCCAGTCTTGACTCGATACATACCGAGATTTTTGCCACGATCCTTGCCCGATCACGGATATCTCTGCTTTGTTATTCAATTTAGCAGTTCCTTCGATCTCGCTCGATTTCTATCTCGCTTCGATCTAGATCGTGGTTGGTCTCGATCTTAATCTGTAACGACCCTGCCCGTCTTCACATGAGTTACCGCTCCATTTCCCCCATAATATGTTTCCCAGTGATTTAATATCAATGTTTGAGTTGATCGGATAGAGTTGGATTGGTTTTAGCTAGAAATGAGGCACTTAGCCTCTTAGAAGGAAGCTTGTTGTGGAAAAGTCAACCGGACATTGACTATGTAGTTAGAGGGATCAGATGTGAATTTCGTCGGTTCGGTTAGCTTCGGGGGATGATTCGTTACTTAGGAAAGCAATCAAAATTGAATTTGGAGGTCCGGTGTAGAATTAGACTTGATGGCGAAGTTTGAATTTTGGCGGATTCCAGTTGATAGGTGAGGTTTTGATCCGAGGATCGGAATGGAATTCTGAGAGTTATAGTAGCTTTATTAGGTGATTTTGGATATTTCTGCAAATTTTCAGGTCATTCGGACATCGTTTGGTCGGGCTTTTTTTATCGAATGTGAGTTTTAGAAGTTTAAAGAAAACTTAGGATTGAATCCGTGGTAAATTGATGATTTTCGGGTTGCTAGACGTGTTTTGAGTATTGGAACAATTTCGAATGATGTTTTGGGATATGTTAGTATTTTTGGTTGAGGTCTCGGGGGGCCTCGGGGTGATTTCGGGTGATCAAACGGTCTAATATCTAAATTTGAATATAGCAGATTAATTTATTTACTACTTCAAGTAGAGGTAGGCATAAATTAGTCAAAATTGTAATCCAAATCAAAATTCGAATTTCTTGTATTTTTGATTTGGAATTTCGGATTACGGATTGGATTTTGGATCTAATTTGTAAAAAATTTGGATTTAGAATGGATATTGGATTTGGTACTTCGAATTTTTTGATATCCGAAAATCCAATATTTTTGGATATCCGAAAATCAATATTTTTGGATATCCGAAAAAGCTTTTTGCTTTGAATTATTATTATTACTAGTACCCCTGGGATGCGCGATCAATATTAAAAAAAAATTAATTATAATTATTCTTGTTTGATACTATTAGATCGTATTGCTTTAATAAATTTCAATTGTCATTTTATTTGTCAATACGATATACCCAACCATTATCGATATTTTAGTAATTAATTTCTTTTTAAATTTTTAATAAATAATTTTTTGTTATTAACTAATTATGTCATATAGTTTTTATCTAGGCTACCACTTGTAATGCGATGCCTTTTTCTTTGGTTTTTAATAATATATAGATAGATTATTAGCATATTACTTGTTTAATATTTTGTCTGCTATTTTTTATAATATAATAAGAGATATATATTTTATTACCCTTGAAAATATTTATTTTTATTTTAAATTTTATTATATTATCATCCCTTTTAATGAATAGATACTTTTTTTTCATAAAATAAAAAAAGAATTTAAAAAATAAAATAAAGAAATTAACTAACCTAAACCAACTCTCCCCATGTTTTAGTAGTTAATTTAGGTAGTTAATTTTTTTTAATTTTCAATAGATAATTTCTTTGTTATTGACTAATTATTCCATAATGTTTTTTTAGGCTACCACTTGGCATAAGGAGAGGATTTTATTCTCTCCTTTTAATAATATTTAGAAGATATATAGAATATAGAATATTAGAAAGATACTACTCCACTATTTGAATCAATTCTTTTTATTGATTTATTTTTGTTTTTTATTTTAAAACAATTATAAACTCCAACTTGAAACTATTCCCCAATTTGAAATGGTAATTTTTATTTTTTTAATTTATTTTTTCATTTTAAAACTCCAATTTGAAACTACTCACTGATTTGAATGGGTAGTTTTTCTTCTTCTTTTTTATTTTTTAGTATACTTAATTTTTTAAAAAACTAATTTTTACACTCCAACTTGAAACTACCCCCACCCAATTTGAATGTGTAGTTATTTTTTTATATATTTATATATTTGAATTTTTTTGTTATAACTAATTATGAGATATCTATATTTATTAATTAAAATAAAGTAACCAATTAATATATATATATATATATATATATATATATATATATATAAAACAAATTTATATATAATAATTAATTATTAACTAAATAAATAATTTAATAACTAACTATGCCACGTGATTTTTTCTGAAGCTGCCACAAAGCTTAATGAGAAGGATATTTTCTCTCCTTTTAGTAATATATAGATATAGATATATTTTTATATTTACATTTTTATATAGTTTTTTATTATAGTTAATTAATATAAGATATCTATATTTATTGATGTAATTAAAGTAATATATATATACATATATATATATATATATATATATATATATATATATATATATATATTATTTTTGTTTTTTAGATATATTTAAATTTAAAAAGAATAACCAATAATGAATTATTAACTAAATAACTAATTTAATAATTAACTATGCCACGTGGCTTTTTCTGAAGCTACCACGTAGCTTACTAAGAGGAATTTTTTCTCTCCTATTAATAATATATATATATAGATATATAGATAGATTAAAAGATAGTTTATTGTCCTAACAATGCTACTTGGGTTTTTGTGATTATGTCACTTGTTTTAATAATATTTTTTTTAAATAATTTTAAAATTTTAAATTGAAACTATTCCCCAACTTGAATATGTAGTTCTTTTAATTAATATTTTCGTTTTTTTACTGTAGCTATTTTATGTTTTTTTTTCTATTTTAAAATAACTTTAAAACATCAACTATAAATTACTCCTTAATTTGAATGGGTAGTTATTTTTTTTAATATAGCTAATTATAATATATTTATATTTATTAATTCAAAAAGAGTAACTAATTAATTCAAAATTTTAAAAAACAATTAGTTAAAAGGTAGTTATTTTTGTCTTAACAATGCCACTTGGCTTTTTGTGATTATGCCACTTGTCTTAATAATATGCTTTTATCTTTGGCTTTTAA
This sequence comes from Nicotiana noctiflora, assembly GCA_032618575.1. Classification (NCBI taxonomy): domain Eukaryota; kingdom Viridiplantae; phylum Streptophyta; class Magnoliopsida; order Solanales; family Solanaceae; genus Nicotiana; species Nicotiana noctiflora. Next base: position 58,350 of record JASVEL010004222.1, read on the forward strand.
TTATATATAGATTATTATTATTATTATTATTATTATTATTATTATTATTATTATTATTATTATTATTATTATTATTATTATTATTATTATCCCTTTCGTGCTTTCTATGTTCCTTTTACCTTATGATTTTCGCAGTGAATCTAATACTCTCTTCTTTTGTCTTTTTTATTATCTTGAGCCGAGGGTCTTTCGGTAATAACCTCTCTCCCCTTTGGGGTAGGGGTAAGGTCTGCATACACACTACTCTCCCCGTACCCCACTTGTGGGATTCTACTGGGTTATTATTGTATTTAGTCCATTATCCATATGTCAATATTAATAAGTTCAATACCTTACCCATCATATATTATCATATATATTCAATATTAATTACTAAGTTATTATGAGAATACATTCTACTTGAACATGGTTTTACTATTTCCACGTCTTATCTATCGTATTAACGTCTCTATTGTGTTTTTTTTAAATTTTTATTATATAATAATTTCATTACTTAATATTTCATTTGGATGATTGCGGTGAGAATGAAAAACTTTTCAGGCAATTTAACATGAATCTTCATTTGGATATTCATTTTTGTAAAAAGAAGAGACATATATCAAGTTATAAGCTCAAACGTGGAAATCGAAATATCCAAACTGATTAATCCGAACCAAACTTAAAAAATTCGATCCAGTACGAACGCCGCCTCCATCCATCGGCACATCCGCCCCAGATGCACGCTTAGCCGCATTGTATTATTTGGATTGAATTTGGATTGTTATTTCGTCACTCCAAAAACTGAAAATCTAAACCGAAATTTTCTATGCAATCCTACCTGCCCGAACGCCCACCCCTAATTTCGAGTAGTTTCGAGACTAATCTAAGTGTTAATACAATTATATGTCCACAAATCACGCAAGTAGTCAGTTCAAATTAAGAACGAAACAGGATTGGTTATTAGAAGTGGATGTGGTGTTGTATGTATACGGGTTTAATTGAGTGAATAATTTTTTATGCACATAAATTTATATATAAAAATATATTAAAATTGTAATGAATAGTAGATGATATAGTAAATCCTTAACTTGAAAGATATAGTAATAAACTCAATATTAAAATCACCTCTTAATGGTTGTGGCGAATACTCACTGGCACAATGCCTTTCTGGCCCTATTTCTCAGCGGATTGTCGCTTCCTGTAGCAGCAATAGCAATAAAGTAAAATAAAAAAGAATAAAATTAAAAGCCCTTTTGGCGGCACTACTTTGTCACTACTCAACACACCCACATCCCCTTCCCATTTTCGTGCAAATCAAATATTCTCCGTCCTCCTCTGGCGCAAGCTGCTCTCTCTCTGTTTCTCTCTCCTTGAAGCAACTCAAACGGTATGTAACGGTTCTCTCTCTTTGAAGCAACTCAAACGGTATGTAACGGTTTCATAATTACTCTACTGTGCCCTTTAAATTGCGAATGCTAGGTTATTGATTTTGCTATTTGCAATTTTCCGTTGTTGCTGTTGTTGTTGTTTTTTGCTGTGAATAGTAGTGAAGTAGAGAGAGAACATTGAGTATGAGAGCTTTTTGTAATGAAGACCTCAGTTTCTCTTCCAATTACAACTTCCCTTCATCTCAAGATCTCAGATTCTCTAAGCAAATCCATGATAACGTCCACGGCAACATCTATATTGACCCGGTATATCTCCGTATATGATTATTTACACGCTATTTCAAAGCGGTTTCTTTTTTCTTTTTGGTGCTAGATGGAACTAATTTCAGTTTTTCAAATGTTATGTTGTACTTTTCTGCGCTAGGTCATTGCCAAAAATGTACTAGTATATTAGTGAAAATCGATAACTGTTAATGGAATAAATGAGAATTCAGAACTATTTTGACGTGCAGGTTGTAATTTTTTGTTATTCACAATTTCTCTATTGTAAGTCATTGCCCAAATTATACTCATAATTTAGAAAATTGATAACTGCAAATGGAATGAATGATCATTCAGAACTAATTGTAGTTGCAATTCATTTTTATTTTTGTTATCCACAATTTTTCTATGGTAAGTCATTGCCAACTTTACTTGTATTTAAGAGAAAATTGTTAACTGTTAACTGAATAAATTAATAGAGAACTATTTTGAGTTACAGTTTTTTATTTTTGTTGTCCACAATATTTTTTTTTTTGAAAAGCTGGTAAAAATAGGAAATTCATTAGGAACGCGTATGGCTAAATTTCATTTCATTTAATGAAAAATTAATGACCATGATAATTAATAAGATGAGATGATTTTTTCTTCATTAATAAGATGAGAAGTACAGTTTTTGATCCTGATTCCAGATCTAAACTGTTAATTCATTCATTCACTTTTCTTATACATGTTCTTAACTTTTTGCTGTGAGCTTTGTGCTAATTACTGTAAGTTTAATCTTTCTTGAATTGCAGCTCTTCCTAAAGTTCATTGACACAGAACAATTTCAGAGGCAAGTCTCTTTATCTTGTACTTGTATTTTCATTATCATCTATTTGTTAGAGAACTCCAAATTTGTCTTAACAAAATTGAGTGTTGTGTGGCATGGATATGGAAGATTCATATAACTGACCTACGTAGTTTGGAATTGAGACGTAGTAGTAATTGTTGTTGGTTTCAGTTTATGGCACTCCGATTGTAAATTTATGCACTTTGTCTGAGTATTTGTATTGTATTCATATTGGCTGCAATCTGCTCTGTGACCTTGATGGTCATCTTTTAATTTATTTTTGTCGTTTTGATATTTGTTATTGAACAGTTTTTCTTTTGTTTTCCAGGCTTCGTGATCTTAAACAACTAGGTAAGTTACTAGCCCTTGTCCCCTATTTTTTTTCCTTATGAAATGACTGAGTAGGTAATCCTTGGAAGTCTTTCACCATAATGTTCACCATTTTTAGATATGGTCATAATCTTTGTTTAAGTTAGAACATCAATTGTTAACATTATGATTAAATAGGGGATTTCTGGTGTGATTTGAAGAAGTTTTCCATCTATTATCTACATGTCTCCTGAAATGCTTGGCATCCCAAATTTTAGTTCTTTCACTATTGCAAAATTATTAGTAAAATATGGGGTGCCATGAAAGACATGAGTAGCCTGTATTAGACATTAGCCTAAAATGTAAGTGATTTTGGTTAGCGGAACTATGATAAATTTTATAACTATCTTTGCTTCTTGTCTGTACTGAAATTGTCTGCAACTTTCAGCTTCACTTTGTGAATATCAGTGACACTTGATGCACCAAAGAATATATTTATTGCACACTTGGTAGATGAAAATTGTCTTTTTCAGCTTTAGTGGTATCTCATTTGTGATTCCAAGGGTTTTAAGCCTATCGAAAGCAAGGGTTTTAAGACAATATATTTCTCCTATCACTTAATGGATAAATTTTACCTTCTATTAAAATGATATCCTTGTTATCTGTTGGACAAATTTCAATCATCTATTTTACACTCACTACTTGATGCATCCATTGGCTCTTGCCGTTATGCTCAATGTTGGTGGAAACCTTTTAATTACAGGAGTTAGCAGCCTGGTAGTGGCTTGAATTTGTTAGTAACATGAGCTCTTGGATGCACATTTCAGGTGTGGCACACATGGTCTATCCAGGAGCGGTGCATTCTAGATTTGAGCATTCCCTTGGAGTGTATTGGATTGCCAGTGAAGCTATCAATAAGCTTAAAACCCACCAAGTATGGTTTGTGTGTACTATTTAGTTTGGTTTCTCAACTTTGATACTGCCCGAGGGTTCTCATGTAATCCTAATATTCCTTGATAGGGTATGGAGCTTGGAATTGATCACTTTGATATACAGACTGTGAAACTTGCAGGTAAGTAACGTAGAATACCTCGTGTATGGATTACTCTTGCCTACTGCAGAATAAATGATGTTCCCCTTCCATTGTGGTTGAATTTCTTAGGTCTTCTGCATGATATAGGCCATGGACCTTTTAGTCACTTGTTTGAACGCGAGTTTCTTCCTAAAGTTCGCAGTGGATTGGACTGGTAATACTTTTCTGTGGAATGCGTTCTGTTATTTAAGTACCTCTCAAAGATATATGTCATATTCTCATGCTATTCAATTTGTCTTGGCTAACAATAGTTGAATTTTTGACAGAAGATATCTCTTGCAATTTCTGCAATATACTCGATCTTATTTGAAGCTTCTTAGAAATAAATAGTTTTTTGCTTTTCTAGAGCAGGAATGCTTTCATACTGCCTTCTTGGATGCAGTTCCTTGGTCAAGCCCTAGTTTTGCCTTTTTAGCTTCAATCAGTCAATATGGCTCAATCTCGAGCTAACCACTTTAGTCCAGGAAATAAAGATTATGTTTATAGAGTACATTATGTTGTGTAAAGATTATTCCCAGTTAACTATTTTTTTGCTGTTCTAGTTTCTTTGAAGCTTCTTGCACTCGCATTGAGGTGATCTCATTACACGGGGTGGTGCATATCAGTGACCATCTTGTCGTATGTTGTACTTTAGGTCTCATGAGCAAATGTCAGTGGATATGATTGATCACATCGTTGATGAGCATCATATTGATATTGATTCAGAAACTATTAAGAAAGTCAAGGTAAGATTAATTATTTTGATTACAACTGTGCTACCTTAGGTTTCATGACAACCATGCCCACAACCTATCTTACCGGCTTAAAGAATATGGTGTTTATCAAATTCAAACTTATGCATAAGACTTAGTGATAGTCTTTTGATCTCTTTCACATGTTTATGCTACATGGTTGACAAGGTACATCTGACATCATGTGCAATGAGAAACTTGTATTTGTGGAAACTTGCATTGTCAATGAAAGCAAAATGAATTTGATGTGCTCTCCAAGTGTGGTAGATGTTTTGATGATTTGAGCTCTTTTCTTAAAGAGTTTGTATTTTTGGCACTAAAACTTGCAAGACATAAACTTCTTGTTGGCACTAAAATATTCTGATGGTTTACAATACTTTTCAGTGATGTCAGATCTTAGTAAAGGAGTTTTACTACCATGTCATGACTATATTTGTTGAGATAATGAAGTTATTTCGTATGGGCTAATTTTTTTCATGCAGCTACAAGACAATTGATCTTACATGCCACAAGTGATCATTAGACTTGTTTACGTTGTAAGCAGGGAGAGTTTTAAATGTGGCCTATTGACATCTATATGTATATTCATTGACAGGAAATGATACTTGCCAGTTCCAAGTTTGCATTGACAAAAGTAAGTCTTTCGCTTCCCAGCACACCCAGTTACCAGGAGAAAAAATGGGATCTTAAAATTTGACTGTCTTCATTAAACATGCATTTACACTTTATTCTGAGATTAGCTTTTTATGCTCATCTTGTCACATCATATTCCAATCTTGAACTTGTGCATTGTTTCAATTTGATTGATTGGCACGTAGAGCTCAAGGGAGAAGCAGTTTTTGTATGATATTGTGGCAAATGGTCGAAATGGAATCGATGTTGACAAGTTGGTTTTCTCAACCATGGTCATTCGTTCTATTCTCCCCAACCCTTTTGCAGTTTTTACTGAATGAACTGTCATCGCATTACTGGTAAGGGCTTTCATTTGCTTGCAGGTTTGATTACATTGTCCGAGATAGCCGAGCGTGTGGTCTAGGATGCAATTTTCAGTTCCAGAGGTCTATTCTTTCATCTTCTTGGTTATTATTGCGTGGCATCTGTTGATGGATGTCGTGAGAAGAAAAATAATTCTTTACCATGTAACCGTCTTCATCTTCTGCAGGTTAATGGAAACAATGAGAGTTTTAGGAGATGAGATATGCTACAGAGCCAAAGACTGTTAGTACTTATGTCTTAGCAGGATTTTATTAGTTTACTCGTTTGACTTGTGGTCTTACTATTTATATGGATAAATCTTCAGATTTAACGATCCACAAGTTATTTGCCACACGAGCTGATCTACACAGAACTGTTTATACTCATGCTAAAGTGAAGGTACACAGCAAATTTGACAAAGTTGTCCTGATTCTCCCACTAGCATATGTGAAATTTGGAGGTTATCATTTTGTATGTTATATATACTTGCATGTGAAGGCTTTCAATTTGACGTTTCATCATTGTACAGGCAGTAGAGTTTATGGTTGTAGATGCACTGGTGAAGGCAAATGATTATCTACAGATAGCATCTCATATAGAGCATCCTTCTCAATATTGGAAGGTTGGCCTGGCCCTTTTTTGTAAGCTTAAATCTCCTCTATTCATGGAACCATCAACTTAATTTCTTTATGTATGTGGAAGTAGTTAGATGACACCATCTTGAAAACCATTGAGACTGCTCCAGACCCAGAACTGAAGGAATCTAGGGATTTGATCCTTCGCGTTCGAAGGAGAGATTTGTACCAGGTACTGAGGTTATCTACATTGATGGCTGTTGCTTAAGCACGTTATATGAGTATTATGTAACATTTGAAGTTTAAAGTCATTTTTTTGCACATGGCAGTTCTGTAATGAGTATGCTGTCCCCAGAGACAAAATAGAGCATTTCAAGGATGTCACTGCACATGATATCGTCTGTTCACAGGTAGCTAATATATGGTAGTTTGTACTTTGTAGTGTTTTTGAGAGATTTTAGTAGTTCTGCCGTAATAGTCTTTATCTTACAGAAAAGTGGCTGCGAGAGACTTGGAGAAGAGGATGTTGCTGTTAGCAATGTGAGGATAGATCTGACTCGTGGGAGGCATAATCCTCTTGAAAGGTTTGTCAAAATGGATCAACCGGTTACAGTTCTTGCACAGGATTTCTCTGTCCCACTTTCATAACCACTCTGAGCCTCTGAATTTGTTTTGTTTTTTCTTTTTTTTTTATATGTCTGGTTGGACCTGTTGCCTTTGCCAGTATCCATTTTTTCAAGGTACAGACTATGGCATCTATAAGTTTGAGTATCAAGAATTTAAGATTTTCTGCCCTCACTGTTAATGATTTTGATTGAAATTCAGGATTATGAAAGTGATGAGAAATTCTCTATACCTGATGATCGTATCAGCCACTTGCTGCCAACATCATATCAAGATATGATAGTGAGGGTGTACTCCAAAAAGCCCCACCTGGTCTGTTCAGACAAGCTTTTGCATTTATTTTATCTCTTCTGCTTAAGTCTGATCTCCATTCCATTTATTCTACTTAAATCTTCAGGTGGGAACTATTTCTGATGCATTTGAAAATTTCCAGTTGAAGACTTACGGAATAAAAACACAGGTTCATGCAACACCTGAGAAGAAAAAACGTCGTATATGATCTTTGCCCCCGTCATCATTAGAAAGTATATTCTATGGTAGATATATTTGATTATAGTATATCTCAAGCAACATATAGCCAATTTGTACAGAACTCTTCAATTGACACGTGAAAGGCCTCTCAAGTCTTATGCTAGAGTTTTTGTAGAAAGTTGCTAGTCTTTACTGGAAATTATAATATCCACCAGTTCTGTAATAGTTTTCGTGTTGAGACGTTATTGGAACAGTAGATTCTGGTAATAGACTTTATTGCAGAAGCTCATGGTTCCATAATACCTTCTTTTACTCAATGGTTGGTGATTATATATTAGAGGTTTGATGTACCTAAAGTTTGTTTGCTTAGTTTTTAAAGGGAAGAGCAACAGCTTAATATGATCTTGGCATACTTTTATCGATCTTCGGAAACTCTTAACTAGTTACCCTCTTTTGCTCTAGCCATCACTAGATTGTGAAACATACATCAAATTGTATGTGAAACCAATATCCTAAGAATAAAACTATCACTAGCTTATAGGAATATTTTGACTGCACGTCCCATATTGTTAATACTTCGTGCCAGTCAAATGACCGGTGGGACTGGAATCCTAAGTTATATGGCGCCCGAGGTATGTGCTTCTGTCTTGTGACCAACAAGTAGGGGTACCAAATGGGCGGGTTGGACTGAATTTGGACGGATCAAGTTGGGTTAGGTTCATAAATAGATAATTGACCGACCCGTCTAACTTGACCCATTTTTTTAGGGGGTTTATACCCGGGAGGTAGATGGGAGGGTATGATGACAAAAAAATTGAAAAACAAAAAATAAAAATCTAAAAATAAATAAAAAGTAAATTTTTTTAGGGGGTTTGCGTCGGGGTGGGGTAGGGTGTGTGTGGGGGGAGGGGTTTTGCTCTGGGTGAGGGTGTAGGGTTAGGGTGGGGTGGAGTGGGATAGGGTGGGTGAGTGAGTGGTGTAGAAAAATAAAAGAACAGAAAATTAAAAATATAAAAAATAAAAAAATTGGAGCAACTAAGTAAATTTCTAGATAAGTTAGGTGGAAATATTTTGTATTGGATGAGTTACATTGGTTGTATTTGGGCTGTTAAATGCGTCACGATGAGCTATAAAAAATAATGGATTAACTCGGGCTCAATCCAAATTGACCCATGAACTAAAATGTTTGTAACTTAACCCATTAATCTCTAGGCTAATTGAACGGATTAGATGAATTTGAACTCAAATTGCCAGTCCTACCAACAAGCACCAAATGTCCAAGCTGTCCCTACCGTCTTGTGCTTTACTCTTAACCTTTTTATCTTTATATTGGGAACTGGAGTAGCTCTAATCTAGTGGATGATAATGATACCTTGTCTCCATTACGTTTTTAATCTTCCAAAATACCTTTGCAGACCTCTAGGAGAATCTATATATCTATATAAAGCTGGGCTTTGAAAATCTTTTGTGCCATCTCTCTAATACTTGGAAACACATTTATCTTTTTTATCATTTTTTTGCTTTTTTTTTTTCTCTTACTTTTCTATTAAGTAACTATTTTCCTGTTCCAACAAAAGAATGTAACTGTTGAACGCCTACACTATTGAAATGAAAAGTTACGACGGATGGATTCAAATTATAATGGCATGTGGCTGAATTCTCTTTTCCTACATTTGCTCTTCGGAGAAGAAAAAGGTTTGGCTAAAAGATATTTACAGTTTTTTAGGCCATACCTCTACATAGAGAATTTAGGCGTGCCAGTTTATATGTATGTATTTTTAATGGTGTATTATTGTTAATATATCGTTGGTTCCCATTTGCAGTTTATTAGGCCATTGCCGAATACCAATTGAGATTACAGTGCTGCAATTTTGACATTGCCCTTGACGGATTTTCATTGGTTGGACTTAATGAAGTACAAAGCAAATACAGAGAAGGTTCATCCAAAGTTTATACATTTATCTCATGGATATGAAATTAATGTATTTGTTCTTGGTGCCATCTTTGTAATTTTTGGATGGTTTTTTGTTAAAATTACATACCTAATTTTGTTGGGCCTATGTTGGAGTATTTTGTTAGAAGTAATTACCTCAATGTTCTCCTTTCATTGCCTAATTGTTTAAAAATTATGGTGTAATGAAAATAGACAGCATCAACGTCTTATTTTGAATTTTGGTAGTGAATTGATACTAATTGATCTCCTGTCCGCAAAACTAACTGATGGTGAGTATGATGTATTTATTTTCCTCTTTCATTTTCCTCTAAACAAAGATGAATCAAAAAATTATGTTCATTGAATTTGTAGAGTAACAATCCGATGGCATTGTGATTGATTATAGTAGCCTCATTGAATTATTTGTACTTTCTCCTACCAATCATCAAGATATTTTTTAACTTTTCAGGAAATAAACCCAAAAGGCAAGAGTTTAGATTATCTTTCTTTCTGCGTGTCTCTCTACTTTTCTTCTAAAAGTATCGAGTTAAAATTTTAATACCCATTTTGCCTGGTTATAGATTTATGCAATGGTTCTTTTGATCTTCACCTTTTTGTTGTTGATCACATGATAAGTTTGATCATCTCACTCAAAATATCTCAAGGCAATTAAACAAATATATTCCTTTACTTGTATTTTTTATTTTATTTCAAGTTTGTAAGATCTTTTTTCTCATAAAACCTTGGGTTTGTAATTCTGTTTTCTCTTTGACATTATGATTAAAGTTATTTAATGATTAATGTAAAGGAAAAAAGAGAATTTTACTCAAAGATTTGGAGATATAGTTATTGAACAAGTGGTTTAATATTTTGATGATATTTTGTGGAATATACGACTATAATAGGGTGAAAATTGAATAAATTGATTAATTGATGTGGATCAATTCAATTGATATCATAAAATCTTATTTTGGAAACTCGATTTTGAGGTGAAAAAATATCTGTTTTATTTTTTTCATTTTGAAGTTTACAAGTTTGATTATTCGTATGGGATAAGGAAGATGCTAACTTCTTTTAATGGATACTTACATTAGAATGTGGAAGATGCAATTCATATTGCTAAACAAACTACCTGTGTGCTTTAGAGCTTAGATTAAGCTGAATGTATAGATCTATAAGTGTTTCTTTTTTAAAGTAAAGTGAGAATAAAATCTAATTCATTATTAGTAGCTCTATTTGTAAATTTATTGATGTTTTTTAAGACTTTGTACCGCGCGATGCACGATTAAATTTACTAGTTTATGATACAATTGGGACAATATCAAGGGAATTATCAGTTCGGATTAAGAATGTGCCTGTAGTTAAAGTTTTAGTGGGATGGAGAACGATTAAACAAAGATTTGTTTGACGTTTAGTTCCTGAATGTAGTGGTAAGTCAAATTGTACATTTTGGCCTAATTCCGGGGATTCAGATTACAGCTTTCCCCCCAGCCTTAAGATGAAATTTTGAAAACAAGAAACTGAAATTACTGAATACTATATGATAAATTGATAATATAATAATTATGCTCTTCAGAGAGTTATGTGAACAGACCCAATGCAGGTGTTAATGCCTATTATTCATCACAAAAACGACATTTAACCAGCAATCTTGTAGCTTGGATTCACAAGATTATCGAGGCCAGATACAACTTGTATCGAGTCTATCACATCCCCCACCTTCAGATCTGCCAAAAAGTCCTCATTTTCTGTCACATAACCAAACACAGCATATCGACCATCCAATATATTGGCATTGCTAGGAGTCAGCTCACTTTCTTTCAATAGCCAAAACACCTGGCTTGAGGCAGAATTATTCTCGAATTCCTGTAAGCAACCATTATCAAATGATTTTTGGTAAATACACGATATGGAATAGGCAGAATCAATGGAGAAAGTCGAAGCATCTCACCTCTCTAGCCATGGCCATTGTTCCGAAAGCATTGAAGGGGAGTCTTGTTTGAGCCTTGTACAGACCAAGATCCTGTTGGTATTATGCCAGAAAACTTTGTTAAATATGAAAGGAATAAGTAGGAATGTATAGACTATGTAGCAAAGTGAATTCATGACAAAGGCAAACATAATCAGGAAAATATGAAATCTTTGTGAAGTGTTATCAAGGGCATTTTGTCTGGTTTACTATAGTGGATAATATTCTTGATTGAGTAAGCCTGTGACTGTGGTTCCAATTTAGGGGAGTTTAGTGCTGTGGAAGATGAAATGTGTTTCTTTTCACCGAGTGCTAGTCCATGCCAATGGCTAACGCATTGGGACAAGTGGCATTTCAAACCACAGTAACCGGTCTTTTGAAGACCAACACAAGAAACTGGGTGTATTAGACTTAGGATCGCTTGGCCAACAACGTTTACTCTGATACTATATATAACTCATACCGAAAAGCTGTGAGTGACAACAAATTATCACGGGTAGGACACTAAGAGGTCAAATTTAGAGGCAAAATGATAACTTCATGGACTTACTTCTAAAGTTTCTCCATAGAATGGTACTTTTTCACCATCCACCATAATCTCCAGAGGTATTGTCCGAATTTTCTCAGTGCTGGGGTCAATAAAACCTTCAGCTGGACCTTCAGGATCTCCTGTCTGAACCACAAACCCGTCCGCTGCAGAACATCCACAACAATGAATTTCAAGAAGATATACAGGTTGAAAACTACAAAGAGAGCACATTCATTGTTTGCTGCATGGACAACTTATTTCATTGGTTCCATGAAAGAACAGATCAAAAACCATAAGCTTACCTCTTTGAATTTCCATGCCGTCATAGAAATGCCTCTCCACCAAGTCTATAAAATTTCCTGCAGTAACTGGAGCATTATAGCCATCTAGAACAATACGAAATACACATTCCTCCACGTTGGGATTGTCTTTGACTTTGACCTTCATATCAACAGTTGCTCTTCCCTTCAGTAAAGGCATATTTTGATATTCTTCAGGCACTTCATATGGGAATCCATCCACCATATCCTCTTCAACACTGCAGAAATCGAATGCCCCAGGAAGATCTCAGCTGCAGTCAATGACAAGGGGTCTAAATGAGCAAAGCATAATTTTGGAAATTCACCATTTTTAAAAGTCGCCCTTGCTCCTCACTTTCTAATCCTATAATTGGTCCATAGCCAACAAAAAATGATATTTTGGTAGTCAAACCGGAATAAGTAGCATACTTAGACATTGACCCCTACAATTTCTCTGTCTCCATTGAACAATTTCTAATAAAATAATTGCTTTCACAAAGTTTCTGTAAAAAAAATTTGCTTTGGACAGAGGTTTTGATACCTTTTCCATTTGAATACTCTATTAAGTATGCATAGAAAACACTAAAACACTGTACATGGATAATTGACCTTCCTTAAACCAAGTTAACCAAGCAATAAACTCTTTATTCTTATAAGTAGACTAACCCCCACTTGTGGGATTTCACTGGGCTTCTTGTTGTTGTTATAAGTAGACTAACCTAGCTATACTTACCCTCCAACATAATTAAGCAATTCTTTCTGTTTAGATACAACAGCATCTCGATTCTTGTCTTCAACAATTTTTTGAAGCTCATCTAACCCAACTTCCAGTTTGTTTAGTAATTCAACGCCGTGGTCAGCCTTTGACTTTGCAAGTCCTGAAACAATCAAGGTTTTCCCTTGCTTGAGAGCTCGGGATGCCTGTCTTGTATTCTACACAGTTGAAATACGAATAACCGTTACAAATCCAAAAGGCTACATAGGTGCAGATTCAAGCCAAAAAATGATAAAGCGGGAGCACCAAATCAAATGACATCTTACTCTTTCGACAGAATCAAGTGCCTTGACACCAGCAACCTTAAGACTATCAGTAATATCTTCAAGCGGTTTTTGAACTTCTCTTATTGCCTTGTTGTCTATAGGCAATGCATACCTCAATAATGCCCCGGGATCTTTAATTGGTGGCCCTGAGATCAATACAGAGACATCTGGCAATGCGGGGGTGCTCGCATGGGCAGGACTCAACCATTCCAAACCAGGCAATCCACTTATCAAACTAACTGACAATGCAACCGAAACTGCACACTTCTTCAATGACAAGAACCAATCTCTCTGCACTTTCAAGATAAATTTTCATTGTCAAGTACAGTCCTTTTGTTACTTAAAATGCTAAGATTGTATAATTAAGGCTGTGGATTCAGCTCACAGTATATATATGTAATTGAACATTGTGATGTAGTGACTATGCAATAATAATCAACATCAATTAAAATTCAAGATTAGAAGAAATGACTACCTATTTTCTTTAAAAGGAAATGCATATGACAAAAAAAGAAGAACTTACCTCTTTTTCTTGGATTTCAGAAGGACGTGAACGTTGAGAAGAACACAGTGGAACAAAATGGCGGATCGGCCCTTTATTTAGAGAAGGTGCAAAATGGGTGTAATTGAGGGAATGCTTGATGGGTTTGGTGGAAGTTGTTAATGGGGAAGAAAAATAGTGGCAGGAAACAGAAGCTGCCATTGATTAATTTACAAGTAAAAACTAGAGGACATTTAGGGTTTGGAGGAAAAAAGAATGAAAAACGTAACTGTTAACTAACAGAAGAAGAAGACAGAAATGTGGCCAATTATTAAAGGAGAAATATAGATATGGGGATTGAAGATTTTGGTGTAATGGACAGGAGTAGAATGGCTAGGGATAAGGTCATGACCGGAAAGGATAAAATTAGGAAATACAGAGACTTAAGTCAACCTCACGCTCCGGATAAGATGATAGTATAAATTCACTTGGATATCTCACTGGGTTCTGGGCTTTACCACTAAATTGGACCGATAGAAAAGAAAAAGAATAGGAAAAATGAGATTTTTACCCATCTATAATTTCCTTAAAAATTAAGAGGAAAAAATATATATTTCAATTTTATTTTTTCTTTTCTCTTCACTTTTTTTGGCTGGATTGAATGAGTGTGTGTGATTAAAATTGATTGAAATTACCTAAAAGCGGCTATATACAAAATTTGAGCAAGATTATAAGTGATTTAGACTAGTTTCAGGTAAAAAAATAAGACCTAAAAATCCAACTACGACATGTGTATATCATATTGTATATCGTGTACATCAGTGTATATCATACACAAGTTTTTAAGGCCGTCCGTGTAAATCACTTCGTATATAATGTATACAATATAATTTTTTTATGGACGTCCATGTATATCACATTGTATATCGTATATATAACACAAATTTTCATAGATATACACAAATACATATAATATACATGAGATATCACTATTACACATAGAGATATACACGGGTGACAATAGGGGATACACATGTGGAGTCATCTTGCACTTGAGTTTTCATTCTGAAATGTACGATACAAAGAAGGAAATTAAAATTTTAATAATTATTTTTGATATACAAATTATTATTATTATTATGTAATACACTATGTTATACAAATAATATAATTATTACTTATTATTGATCAATAAGGGAAAATAAAGTTTTGATATAGCATATTTAAGTAAGTTTTAAAATATAAAAATAATAAATATAATTATGAGAGTAAATAATATTTTGGTATACAAAGAAAATTTATTTTTGATATACACAAAGAAGGAAAATAAACTTATGATATCTATTTTGGTATACCCATGTCCGATGTGATATACATTGTGATATACAAATAATACAATATTTTTATTGTGATATACATTGTTATAAAGGCAACAATAACTATATATAATTTTATATTACTAATATACAAAGAATAATATTATTGATATATAAAGAATGCAAATAAAATTTTAATATGCATGTTGATATAAATAAAGAAGAAGAAGAAAAGTTGTGATATACATATTATTATTGTGATATTTATTGGTTATTTGATGCCAATATCTATAACTAGGACTATTTTCTGCCAATTATATGGGTATGTTATTATACCATGCCAAAAGGAAAAATTGGTAAGAAAAAAGTTGTAATACACATATTATTATTGTGACATTTATTGATCATTTGATGTCAATATCTATAACTAGGATTATTTTCTGCCAATTATATGGGTATGTTGTTATACCATGCCAAAATTCCAATAGAAAAATGGGATATTATCAGCTTTAGCCCGCACCAGAACTATTTACATCTAATAGCCAAAAAACATAAAATTTATATAATTTTTATATATAACATACAAAATATATATAAATTTTATATATTTTTTATAGTGACTATATAGTGTCATTTTTCCTAGAAATATTGCAGCCTTTTACGTTTGCAAATTTGCACAAATTGCCAACTATTATTGGTGAAGTACACAAGAGCTGAAGTACTTCAAAGTGGATGGTATTAAGGGTGTGTTTTGTATAACGAAAAATATTTTTCGTGGAAAATAACTAGTAATTTTATTCATTTTCTTGTGTTTGATACACAAATTAAGAAAAATGACTTCTCAAGAGTATTGATAAATAATATAGATATAATAAACATGAAGCCATAAACTTTCAAACGAACAACCTTCCAAACCCACAAATTTCATAAACTTTCGAACCGCTAAATCAAATTTCGAACTCGTTAACTTAATACTTTCAAAACCCATAAACTTCCAAACACATAAACATCCGAATTCATAATTTTGGAACTTGTAAAATTTTGAACCATTACACTGATAAATATAAAACCTAAAACAGAAAAATATATTTAAAATATATTTTTTCGGGGGGGAGGGGGGAGGGGGAGTGGGGAGGGTAGAGGAGGATGATTAAAACGAAAAAATAAAAATAAAAATTACAAAATAAATTATTTTGTGCGTGCGCGATGGGGGGAGGGGGGGAGGGATTCGGGGTGGGTGATGCAGAAAAACGAACATATAGAAATTTAAAATTGTAAAAAATAAAAAAAAAATTAAGGTAAAAAAATAATTTTTTTGCGAGGTGGGGGGGGGGGACAGTGTGGTTGGTTGGGGAGGAGGGGTAGTAGGACGGGTGATAACAGATAAACTGAAATTAATAAAAAAATCTTTTTTGGAGAGAGGGGGTGGGGTGGGGTGGGTTGGTGGGGGTGAAGAAGGTTGAGAAGGAGTTTTAGAAAATATTTTCCCTTCTTTTGATAAGGAAAATATTTTTTCCAATCGGAGGAAAATGAGTTGATAAAAAAAATATTTTTCAAAATATTTAAGCCAACTTAACACGAGAAAATTGAAAATATTTAATGTTTTCCTTCATACCAAATACTCCCTAAATTTTTGTCCCTACTTCCCCCATAAGCACTTCAAGGTTAGCAAACATTAAGTGTTACCCCTCACATTTTTTGATAAGGAAAATATTTTCTTTCAATCGGAGAAAATAAATTAATAAAGAAAATATTTTTTAAAATATTTGAGTCAACCAAACATGAAAAAATTAAACATTTAATGTTTTCCTTTGTGCCAAACTCCCTAAATTTTTGTCCCTACTTGCCTCATAAGCACTTCAAGGTTAGCAAGTGTTGCCTCTCGTTTGGCCCATGAAAAATACTTTTTATTTTTTACCTTGAAATTTTACCTTTGATACAAGTTGAGGTCACAAGTTAAAGACTACCCCAAATAATGTCATGTTTTTGCAATTTATTGAACTCTTATGGAATTATATTAGGAGTTGGTCAGTTTTTCAAAATTAGAATAGTTAATTGGTCACATGTCTTATTTTGAAAAAGCGAGCATCTTATAAATTTAAGGCCATAAAAGAGGTCACCAGGTGTAAATAACACCCTTGGCTTTTGGATACTTGGAAACAAAACTTCAC
Organism: Nicotiana noctiflora; assembly: GCA_032618575.1. Classification (NCBI taxonomy): domain Eukaryota; kingdom Viridiplantae; phylum Streptophyta; class Magnoliopsida; order Solanales; family Solanaceae; genus Nicotiana; species Nicotiana noctiflora. The sequence continues at coordinate 75,324 of JASVEL010004222.1, forward strand.
GAAAGAACGTTACGAGCGGTATTAAAGATTTATAGCCCGTTTGGCCAAACCGTGGCTTATGTGTTTGACTAATTAGTTTGAAAATCACTTTTAAATATCAATTAGTGTTTGGCCAAGCTTTAAAAAACTGTTTCTAAGTGTATTTTTTTCAAAAGTGATTCTCAAAAGAGTGCTTTTGGAGAGAAACTACTTTTTTTTTTTTGATTTTCCAAAATTGTTTCTGCTTCTCCTCAAAAACACTTTTTTCCTTCCAAAAGCTTGGCCGAACACCTCAATTTTTGGCTAAAAGTGCTTTTGATAAAAAAAAAAAAAACACTTTTGATAAAAAAGTGACATGGCCAAACACGCTATTAATATGTGTTTTGTAGTTGAATTTTGCAATAAAGTATTTGAAAGTATAGAAGTTAGTGTTTGAATATAAATTTGACTTGAAAAGAGTTAGAAAATCTGTGAGTGAAAATCTTAATTTCACAAATACTATTCCTCAAACAAGTTTTTCAATCACTATTTGCAAATACACTTAGATATTCTATTATATTTGCATATTCAAAGTAGAGAAGTAGATTACCATTTCAAGGTGAAAGCTCTTTTATTCGTTATGGATTAAGGATATTAATGTCAAATTCCAAAAGATATCTTCTTATTCTGTTTGTTACGAAACTTTGCAGGAAACCTACGTACTGGTACTGATCATGTTCAATGGTATTGCATAAGATTGGACTACTCCAAAAGATTGTAAACTCGAATATTACTAACTGCCGATCGAAGGTTCAATACAACAGAAAATACTCGTCTTGCATCACATATTGCTGCCCCATGTAAACATTCATAGAACTAGTTGGAATAAAGTTTATTCTAAAGGTGCCAAAATTCAATAATAAACCGTAGAATAGTTGATACTTTTTCGCATAAATTTAATAGATCGGAGGACAAAGGAAGATCGAGAGTTTAAGCATATTAAAATTGTTTAACTGAGTTATTAGAAACCATAGTACATTGCGCAATAACTGAACACCAGAAAACCAAAATTAATCATGGAAGTTAGAAAATCGACGTCAAGATTTATAAGTATACCCAGTATATATATAAGGGAAAATAAAGCATGCATAAAGAATTTTTTCTATATCTCTATTGATTAAAAATGAGTATAAAGAATGTATTAACACTTGCTAAAACTTGCAGAAAACTGAACTATGAGAAAGTGTAAAACATGCGGAGTGTAAATACCACATAATATTTTGGGGGAATATAGGTGGATAGTGGATAAAAGAAAAAGAAAATCTAAGAGAATCATAGTCTTCTGTTGAGAGATGGGGGAATCAGACGTAAACGAGCTCCACGACAGCCTTCTCATCCGCTTTCTTTGGATTGCGGTAAATGAAAAGCAACAGCAGCTGAATCAAACCTAATAGTGCTCCAACTCCATTTCCAGTCTACACAAATCACAGCATTACAGCAAATCAGTATACAAATTCCAATTACAAAAAGGAATACTAATTTGATTGAGTATGAAATTTAAGAGTAGGAAATTAGACTAACCAAGATGTAGGGGTCAAACTTGAGGAGAGCATAGCCGGCCCAGCAGATTCCATTGAGGAAGCATGCTACGGAAAGCCACGTAGGCAAGAATTCAGCGCTCTTTGTTCTGATTACCTTAAACTGTATTCAGCCAAAAAACCAGAAAAATTAGCCAGAGTACAAGTAAGAAAAACCATACTAGTTTGATATAGTGTATGAAATTGATTACAGCAGAACTAGGTAGAACTTGTACATACCATGACTGATAAAGGAGCTCCATACATAAAAATTCCAAAGATGGTACAGATTATTCCCACGATCATGGTTCTACTTGCTGTGGTGTGCAAGCCTAGCATGGATCCAACTACGATGGCGGCAAGCCCCACGATTTCCACGAACAACATGCCAACAATAATTTTCTGAGATTGAAAACAAAAAAGGTGTCATGAAACCATTATATAAGAGCTTAATTTTATATCTAATTTAAAGCATAAATTCCGAATTAACTCACCCGATCCCGTTTTCCGGCATAGCGAAAAAATATGGAAAGATAGCACAACTGCAAGAAGAGACCAACGCTGTTGATGGAGACAACAAGGGGGCTGTGGGGATGAACAAAAGGCGTGCCGTAGAAAATCCACATCATACAGTTCATAGTAGAAGCTATGTATGGCCAGGGGTGGAACTCCTCTACCGATTTGTTTTTGACGATTCGCAAAAATGTTGGTCTGATTACACAAAATTTTCAATTCAAATAAATTGAACATGAATAGAAAGGATATGAACGACTTCTGGAGATTCAAAGTAATGTATTATAAACATAAATTAATCTCTTTACAACAGTAGAAAAGAAGGATCAAGTGCCTAAAGTACATGTATTCATAAAAAATAGATAAACTTTAACTAAGCAAAGAGATAGAGAACGAAGATATCTTACATTGGCGAAGCAAAGAGGAAGAAAGATAAGATATTGCCTGCAAATTAGAAGAGGAGAACATTAGAGAAACTTTTATGAGCTTGAACCTTATAAATTAATTTAATCAGGAAAACACACAAAATCAAGCATGTATATGAGCAAACATGCATGAGGCAATGATGCATGCATGCATGTATGTCAACAAACTGAATTCACACGTCCTACGCCTAATCGTCCAGATTCTTCCATCAGTTCTTAGATTATGTAGCAGAATACTACTTGTATACATGAAAATAATTGATTAGGTAGCACAATACAGTAATCAGAATATTACAGAAAGCGTAAATTAATGAATACAATAAATCTGACAAAATCGCAGTTTCAGCATTCATCAATTCATTCACTAATTCCAATCTATTAGGTAACAGAGAACAGCAACTAGAGAATAAATTCAAGCAGTTTCAATCAACTTAAGCTACAAACAACTCTAACAGAGAAGCTAACTCTCAATATACAAAAATCAAAATCTGCATTGTGAAAAAAACAGAATAGAAGAGACGATTAATTAAAGTGCGAACCAAAAATGCCGACGATAAAACGAACATGATCTGCACTCATCGTCATCTTCGATTGCCTTTGATAAACAGAGCACAAACTAACAGAAGAATTAAGGAGAAACGAAGAGAGTAAAAGTGTGTGAGTTGAGGGAGGGAAGAAGTGCGTGTTGATTATATATATATATATCAGAAAAATAGCAGTGTTCGAGTCGGACTGCGCCGCAAATAATCCAGTTTTTAAACTAATTTGGATTCTTCCCTTTCTCCTTTTTCGTTTCTTTCATCTACTATTCATCCTATTTTATCCATAACTTTGTTTAAAATTCACCCCTATTTACACGAGGTTTATTATTTGCAATTTTTTTTTTTGATTTATTTATTCCGAATTTACTAATATCTATCTAGCGTATACACCAAATGATAATAGTTTAATTTTACGAAGTAAGAAATATGTACACAATTAGGTCAGTTATAAGATAATTTTTGATGAATTTCTATAATACTATACATTAAATATATCAGTGAACTAATAATATTGTCGTCTAAAGTTATTCATGCAACCAGCGCGGATAAACTCTTTGGCCTTTTTTTCTGTATAAATAATATAATCGTATATGAAAAATGATTTTACTTTCAACAGACTATCACGCAAAAAGAAGGGGCGGTGGGTGTTTCGTTCAGTTAGTTACAGTAGGTTACGTTACTGGCATCCTTTTCCAACTTATTTGCAAATAAGTAACCCTTTCCTTTCCTAATTCAAATTGGTTACTACACCCGCTACTACGTACCCTGGCGTGATAAAAACTTTGTTGAATATTAGTAATTCTACTATCATATTTACTCAAAGGCGGAGTCAGAATTTCAAGTTTATAAATTTGTAATTCTATATTTTAAGGTATTCTTTCAGATAAATATATGGTTCGAAGTTCAAATCAAAACTATTGAGTTTCAACCGAATCCGCTCCGAATTCTCTAGCTCCGTGCTTGTATTTTCATAAAATTGTTACTTGTAGGCCAAGTCTTGATGAACAACGCAAGTTATCTTATACATAGATTGGTAGAAAAATAATTAGACGCAAGCTGATTCGAACACCGCAAGAAACTACGGAGTATTACTTATGAGAATTTTGAGGAACGAAGTGGCGATTTGTATTATGGCCTTGACAAAGCTTATAACTTCTTTGACGTATCACAAAATAGGGAATTGGGAGTATCAGAAAGTATGGTAAGTGCCGTCAGCACAGCATAAATTATTGATGATGATCCGTATTTCCGTACCTCCAGGTTGTGCAAATTGCAAACCAATGCCTCTTTAATTTCGTACAATCACACTTATTCAAATCTCTATTTTAAAAGGTAAAATTGGGACTTTGCTTGTGGCTTGCTTCGAAGCCGAGCACTCGTAAAACTCGCCTCGAAGCGGAACACTCGTAAAATGCCTTTGTGCTTATGTGTGGGGCTTAGTTCCGTGAGACTTATTCGGTCATCGGGGTTTACGCCCCGGACACGATCAACGCCAAGAATACTGAGCTCGCCTAATGGAACTTTATGTAATTGTATGTAACTAAACTTATAATCCTCACATTTTCATATCAAATCGTTAACTATACAAAATCAATTTTTTCTTAATCATAAATCATTAAGTCGAGAGTATTTTATAGCATAACTAAAATAAAAATTATTGCAAGTTGATCCACTAAGACTGCTATGATAGTAAATTTTAAATAAACCGTTCTTTTCAAAAATTTATTTATTTTTATGTCACTAGGACTACTATGATGGTAAATTTTAAATAAACCTTTTTTTTCGAAGTATTTATTTATTAACTTTTGTTATGTCTTTACTGTATATAGTCTATAATTGTTTATAATTATTTTTCTAAATATTATTTTTTCACGCTTACAAGATACAATACTTATTAATTTAATATCTCAATATTAGCTAGTAACTATTTACAAATAATTAGTTATCATGATATTGTATGATGAAAGTGTTAGTTTATTAACTTATTAAAACTTAAAAATAAATGATGCTAGAGAATCATATTTATATTGTGAATTATATTTTTACATAAATTCTCTTTCAAATAGAAATTATATTAAATAAAAAGAGTATTTTAAGTAAAATATCAAATTATAATATTGAAATTATTTCGAGATTTATTACTTCTTAAGAGATACATATAAGATTTCATATCAAATACATTATTTTTTATGTTTGAGTTGTAAGGACGTTGCAATTAATTTGCATATTATGATATATGTCATACTTTTCTTATTATTCACAACCGAATCTAATATATAAATATTGAAAATAGATTATTTGTTATAATTTTGTGATTTTGATGTAATTTTATAATTATTTTTTATTTTGTACTGTTTTAAAATTCTTGAAATTAGTAAAATTTAAAGATCCATGGGACTTACACCCTATGTCTCAGGGCTTACGCCTCGCCTCTCACCCCCGCCTTTTAAAACATTGATTCAAACGCGAGCTTTCAAGCTAAAATTACAGCCCATTTCAATAATAAAATTTTTATTTGATATACGTCTTTTTTTCACAATTCGTGTATAATTACAACATTAAGTAAACAAATATACCTTGTATACACACATTTATTATCCTTCAAAATTTGAAACAAATGCTCATACAATTTTCTGACTCCTAACCGAAGAAAAATGGAATATTACCACAAAATACACCAAACGCTATAGTAGATTTGCGAGTGAATAGTTGATGGAGAACCAGTCTAACATGTTCAACGCCAGAAAATTTAGCGTTGTATATTAACAGTTCAGTTACTGTTAATATACATCTACAGGTTTTCTGGCGCTGTATATAGAATGATTTTTTTTAAACTTAAAAATGTTCATTGAGTCCAAAAAGAACATATTTAGGTTCCGGACTCCTAAGTCATTGGGCTTTAAAGATTAGAAGTGTTAATTAGGAAAAAGTGGAAAATAAAATGGAGGGAAATAAAAATTTGGAATATTTGAATCAAGTGAGCTTTGTCAAATGAACCTTGTCAAATGAATTTTGTGCCTTATTGGTGAGGGACAATTACATTTGTCTGTATAAATATAAGATCACTTCTTAGAGCTCTTAAAGGAGTTGAAGAGAATGAAGCTTCGCGCCGTCATCGTCGCACGGCTTCGGCTTCGAATTTGGATTTGTCAAATGATCAATGAGATTAATCTTTTTGACAAAGTTTATTTAATTAATTAAGTGCCAATCAGTTTATTAACGGAATTAACTAGAATCCAAAACGTTGGTTTTCCCTTTTGAACAAACACTTCTTCCTTTCCAATAGCTGTTCACATTATGAACAGACATCACACCTCTTCCGACAATTGCTATGAATTTGAGGCATGGCTTCCTTTTCACACACTAAAAAATACAGAACTTCCTTCCTTCTGAAACTCTTGCATTCTACTTCGCAGTATTTGTTTCAAATTCGTAAGTGTGATTTTGCTCTGTTCTTTGAGTTCGTTGATATCCTGCAGTTTGTATTACTACAATTGCAGGAAGGTTTATTCTGTTTCATCCTGGGACGATTTAATCCATTACCATGACAACTTGTGAGGGGGTTAAAATTCTTTAAAGACGCATAAGAAAATTTTGGACTCGGAATACTTCTTATCATTTATAACTTTTTAATTTCTTCTATTAGTTTTTCTAATTTCTGTTTTAACACTGCAACGACAACAATAGTCTGACATGAAATTTCACTAACAAAACTATAATCTTATCAATAAAATCAACTTTCCACACTCGCACTCATATTTGATATTTTAAGGAGAGGGGAAAGGTAAAATGAAGAGGAGCATCGAGTGGACTAAATGAAAGAAGCATATCGATAAGCAACAACGGCGATAACATATTCATTATAGACTTATAAGTGGACTGGGAAGAATAAAGTGTATACAGATTTTATCCTTGCCTTTAAGAAGACAAAGAGACTATTTTCAACATATTATCAGCTTAAAATGGGGTGAAACATATCATTAAGCACCTTAATAAATATAAAAGCTTTGTTATGTCTATGCACTTTTAAATAACTTGACATGAGTGTACAACAGAAAGAGACTGAAGAAGACAGGGGCAAGTGCACAATGACGAGCGTCAAATACAACACGAAATTAATGCTAGCTAATCAAAGATAATATAGCAAAATATCGTTTTTACGGGGATTGGAATTAAATAATGTTCGAGTAATTTCTGGTTATTGCTATTTAGGAGGCTCAACATTTGAGTTAAATGATTATGACCTACGTTTAACTAATTAATAAAGCAATTGACAATTAACTACAAAGAACTAAGGATTAGCAGAGTCGGTTTCTTATCATGTGAGGAATACGCGTTTTTACATGATAGGTGCAAGGTCAAAATAATACAGATACTCTAAGAAAATTGTACCGGCGCGCTGCTCCATGCAGGGTGCTTGTGGAGAAGTTCAGAGAGCATGTTCTGACGGGCAGTAGCAGAAATACATTGTCGTGCCATCCCATGCAGCGGCAATGAAGATTTCACAAACTTATTTGTTTTGTTCGTGTTTTGACATTCAGACTTGATTACCGACCCCGAACGCTATACCAGTGTAATCCCTTGGGCTTTTACTCAGACTTTAAAGCTTTAACTCGTTCAATTTAGCTCCCGAATATCTTTTTAACTCAAAATCACTTCCTATAAGGCATAAAATACATAATAAGTGTAATACACTGATACTTAAGCTCGAACACAAGTAAAATATAGAATTGGAGTGCGAACTATGACTAAAAATACGTGATTCTAGCCTACCATCAATATCCCATACTTAAACAATTGCTCGTCCTCGAGCAATGTAGCTGCACTTCACAAAGAGACGGTCTTATTAACAGATAATTTCCCTAACTCATCATGCAAAAAATATTTAAATTGGACTAAATACCATATCATAACATCCTAACCTCAAGACTCGACTCAAAATCACCATGCGTTTTTTACGACATTCTCAGTTATTACAACACAAAGATCAAAAAATTTACCTTACCTTCGCAAATCATGTGCCGTCACATAAATATTTGAGAGTAGTTCCACACACAATAAAATTCAAGAACAATTAGGAACTACAGATAGAAAAAATTCACTTAAGAATTAAGATTCATATATCACGCAAAATGTACCATAGGCTTGCTCATAGTGTAATACTTTACAAATTGAACTCATTCAGTCAAGTATCAAGTAGGACTTTATTTTGATTGTAATGTAGGCTGCAGTAAGGATATGATATATTTGGATATAGTGACAACATCTCTCCAAGCACTTTAATACACAAGACTTCATAAATTTAAATCACATACTTATGTTGAACCAAACCGCAACCATTATATATGATAGCATCAACCTCCCAATATCTTTAAGCACAAACAAGATAATAACTACGACTGGTAAAAGTTCAATTTTTTCCTAAGTTCTGATTTTTCGTCTTCTTTGGCAATCAAACTCTTTTATTTTTCCAATTGTCTACAAGTGGTTCTCACAATTTTTCAAATATTGCACATTTCTCCTTTTTCTATAGTTTCACTAAAAAATACGGCCATACCTCACTTATATTCTACAAGCTCGTAACAAAATTAAGTGCTCAAGAGAGGTAAAATATTCAAACAAATAGACAATTCAAACAAAAGATTGATCTTGTAGTGTGGTCACCAACGAAATAGGATTACAGGCTCAAAGGGGTTGACTAAGATACATATTCATTTGATGGGTAAAAACATATATGTGGCTCAACAAAAAAATGCCTATATCAATTCCTAAACTGAACAAGACTACTATTTCACTTTGCAAATACACGGTACAAGTTATAGACATCAATCGACATGCACAGAAAAACAAAAAACCTCTCTCACACATGGCACATAACTCACTTAGGACCATATATATCCCAACTCTCTAGTCAAAGCAGTTAAGTAAAATCACAGTCAATCAATTTAAGACAGTTATAGACGAGTAAAGAACTGAGCCTAGGTGTCACAACTAAGGCAAACACCGCTCTCAGGCACAAGAAAGTCAAGAAAAGTCATCTCCATTTAATACAGAGCACAATCCTAATAAATAAAACTAACTACACCTGATTCAAACAAAACCCTTGAACAATGATCGCGACACAAAGAAAAGCTGAGGGGAAATTGTTACACCACCTAATTAAATAAAATGTTATTTTCTTTGACTTTAAACCACTCAAGAAGACAGTCGAGGAAATCCATCGTCGGAAAAAGTTAATTTTTTTCAATCAAAAGAGATGACTACAAACACACATATACATATATACATTCCCCACCCCACATTTTAAATTATGGCATGTCCTCATGATAAACAAATAAAATCCAAGAGGTAGAGAAAACTTCTCCGATTCATCTAGTCAAGGTCTGAATCCAAGTCGGGATCTCTTTTGCACGCCCGACCCAATGCACACATCCATGTTGAGATCTTCTTTTCGACCTTATTGGGGTGCGCCCCACACTTATCATCTTCACTCTTTTCTAGTTGCTCTTTCAGGGTCCGCCTATCTCCTTCCATTTTGAAGATCACCCTTTCATCCTCCACTCTGAAAGACTTTTCTTGTAGCCAAGAATGGTCTTCCTAAAATCAGAGGGACATCCTAATTTTCCTCCATGTTCACCACAATGAAGTCCACAAGGAACGCAAATTTATCCACCTGAACCATCACATCTTCCGCTATTCCTTCATGTATGATTATGGTGTGATCTGCCAGCTGCAAGGACACATGTATCGACATGATTTCTCCAATATCACCTGCCAATTTCATATAAATAGATGAAGGCATATTATTAATAGAAGCACCTGAATCACACAAAGATTTTTGAAATTTAGTAATTCTTAAAGAGCAGGGTTAGTAGAACTACCAGGATCTCCATATTTTTTAGGGAGCTTATTTTGCAAGATGGCACGACAAATCTCTATGAGCTTGACAACCGATGTCTCTTCCACTTTCCTCTTCTTGAACAATATCTCCTTCATGAATTTAGCATAAGCCGGCATCTGAAAAAAAGCACCTCTGCAAAAGGTATATTCACATGCAACTGCTTGGACATTTCTAGAAAGCGGATCGAATAATTTGTCCAACTTCTCTCTTCTTTGCTTCTGGAGGAAAGGTAGAGCTGGCATGTATTTGATCTCTTCAGTCTCATTATTTGTTGAATTATCATTTTTTTGAGCTCTAATATTTCCCTTCTTCTTGAGATCATCATTTACCATTACTTCACCTTCTTGAATATTCCTATTTTTCTGCTCATCCACAATCTCTACCCGTTCTTCCATCAACTCATGCTTTCGATTTTCTATGGATCCTCTAACTCGTGCCTAATCCTCAAAGACTGTGACGACCCAAAGGGGTCATCACCTGTTTTCTCATATATTTCGTGCTTTCGAGGCCATGAAAATCTCATTTTCTATTGCCTCGATTTGCATGCGCAGTCTGGGCGCCTAGCCAAAATATTTTTATGTTGAAATATGTAAATTCTATGAAAAATTGAAAGAATTTTGATATTAATATGATTATAGTTGACTTTGATCAACATTTTTGGTAACAGACCCGGACCCGAGATTGGACGGTCCCGAAAGGTCCGTAGAAAAATATGGGACTCGGGCATGTGCCCAGAGTCAAAACTGGAGGTCCAAAACCTGAATAAAAGATTTTTTTTGTTAAATTGTTTTTCTGAAATTATTAAGAAAAATGGAAATGAAAATTGATTAAAAGACTATGGTATCGGGCTTGTATTTTGGTTCCGATACCCGGTATAAGTCTTATATATTATTTGAGCGCTTTCTGTAAAATTTGGTCGAAATCGGACGTCGTTTGACATGTTTCGGACCTAAACGTCTAAAGTTGGAATGTTTACGAATTTTGAAAGGAAAATGATGATCTTGAGGCTTGATTCAATAATTTTGATGTTATTTTGGCGATTTGATTACTCAAGTAAGTTCGTAGGATATTTTTGAGTTAGTGTGTGTGATTGGTTAGGAGCCCCGAGGGCTAGGGAGTATTTCGGAGGTGTGTCGGGGTGTTTTTACACTTAGAAAGATTGCAAGTTTTTGCTTCAGCTGTGCAGGTCCCTTTTTGTTCTTCGCGTTCGCAACGCTTCCTTCGCGTTCGCGAAGCTATGCGTTCTCCATTCATCGCTTTCGCATCGCTTGCCTCGCGTTCGCGTAGAGTCATTTGACCCTGGGAACTCAATTCATTTTTACTCTTTGCGTTCGCGTATATAGCCTCGCGAACGCATACTGTTGCATATCCCTTGCGTCGCATTCACGTTAGAGTCTACGCGTTCGCGTAGACCAAGTTCTGGACCCCCAGGCTTTTTCTCTTCGCGTTCGCATCCTCTTTCATGCGAACGCGATGCTTACCCGTCTTCCTTCATCGCGAACGCGACAGGTGTGTCGCGAACGCGATGAACAATTTTGCCCAGTGAATTTTTAAGTTAAAAATAGAACCAGTGACGGGATTTTCATAAAAACACACGAAACCCTTTCTTGTCCAAGCACCTAGGCGTCCATTGAAGCTCTCATTCGTCAAAACCTCTTGGGTAAGCATTGTTCCACTTATTTCTTTCTATTTTCTTCATTAATTACTGAAATCCTAACCCGAGATCATGAAGTTTAAGGTAGAAATTATGGGTTTTGAGCAAAGTTAGGGTTTTGAGATTTTTGGGTAATTCAACCCCAATTTGGGATCGAATCTTAAAACAAATTATATCTTTGGATTCGTGGGGTTGTGGGTGATTGAATTTTGGCCCGAGCCTCGAGTTTGGACTATGTGGGCCCAGTGTCTAATTTCGGGAATTTTGGAATAATGCTAGGAAATTCATATCTAGGCTATGGGATGTTACAATTGAGTCCTTATTGATATTATTAAATTTATTATGCCTAGATATCACTGAATTGGAGGTTAAATCACGAGGTAAAGCAATAGTTGAAGGTTAAGCGAATTTCAAGGCTTTGAGGTAAGTGTTTGGTCTAACCCTAGCTTGAGGGAATAAGAGTTGAGTATTGTTTCTAATTGCTATGTGATCGAATATGATGTATATGCATGGTGACGAGTATCTATACATTGGTATCTAGCATGACCATGAGTCCTTATAATGTGATTATCATGAGCTGCCTGTGAATTCCATATTTATTGGAGGATGTCTATATATTGTGAACAACGTGTGAACAGTAAATGATTATTAAATTCTTTGGAGCGTTTGTTGATCGTTGCAAAATCAACCCTTAGGAAGAGTGGGCTCTAATAACTTTTACTTGATAGTGATTTTTCGGGGTCAATTCCTCAGAGAGCTTGATATTGGAGTCAAGTATTTGTGGATACTAATTAAGTGTTGTAGCTCCTAATTTGGCTTCTAACATTTTTTGGTTTTTCTTCAATTAACAACAAGTGATTTTAACTACAATTATAACAAAATTTGCTAAATGATAACACTAAGTTGTATGTAATAAGGAAAGAACACTAGGGTCGTAGCACTTGCCTAGGTGACTAATTAACGGGTAATGAATCTCAATGTAAGGATGATAATATGGCATACATGGTTAACCATTGCACTTAACTCTCACTCTCACACCTCTCGGTAGAGAGAGTAATTTTGCCCAATTGACTCTCTCAGGACCAATCGAGTAGGCTAATATGCCCAAGCAACTAATGGCAAGTAGGGTGATTACTCTCTCGTGGTTTAACCCGTTACTTGGAATTACTATTCTCATGGGTCCTTCCCAACTCCCAGTTGGGTTGATTGAGAGGACTTAGACTCACTTTCTCAAGCAAAGTCTCAACCCACTAAGCTAGACTTAGTGTTTGCAACCACCAAATCTTAGTGAAAACATCCCAAATACCATCCAAACATTAATCAACAACACCCATTAATTGACCACACTAGGGTTGAGCCACAACCCTAACTAATGGGTTTAGCTACTCATAGAACCAATAGAAAAAGAAGATATAATGGTAGAGAATGACATAATATTGAATTATAAATCTACTACAATTAATTCCACGTTCAAAAACAGTTAAAATAGCCTAAAATAGGCACAAATATGTTGCCTCGTGCGCAGCTGCTCGTACAGTGTGTCCAAACTTAACCTTAAAAAGTAAAATATTCTATTCATGCTACCCAGGAAAATCTGGACAAAAATATCCCTGAGGGTCTGTCGCGGATCGCATAAAAATGACATGCGGGTCGCGTAGAGTAAAAGACCTGCCAAAGTTGGGATTCTGAACCTTGAATACGGACTGCCTGAAAATGTCACGCGGCCGCGTGGGTTAAGTCACGCGGACCGCACAAAGATGTTGTGCGGACGCACTGTTGAATAATGCGGACCGCGTGGAAATGTTGCACGACCGCACTGCTGTTTGCCCTTCTATGTTGGTTCTCTGATCCTGCTTCCACGCGGACCGCACTATTTTGGAGTGAGGCCGCGTGGGATTTCTGCCTTAGAATATTTTTTATTGTCTTCAGCATTGCGGGCCGCGTAGAAATGGATGCGGTCCGCGTGAGATTGTATCCCATTTTCAACTTCTCTGATTCTCACCTGTGCATCCGAATGGCAAATCAGTGCGGACCGCGTGAGATTCTTGACTTGGGTAATTTTCATGATCTTCTTGTGCGGCCTCATGACACAATGTTGTGGTCCGCAATGGTCTTCTAGCTCACATTTCAGTTCATCTCTTGATGCTTGGCAGATTTCACTCCTTTCTGAGCCGATTTGTGATCTTTGACATCTAATTGCTCAAACCAGCAATCAAGCGCAATTTGTAAGCAATTGAGGACTGATTTACATTAATTTATTCACAAAGCTTAGGCAAAGAGGGGTATAAATCATGTAAAAATCACAGTAATCATTTGTTCAAAATAGTAAAGTGAATTATAAGGTAAGAACAGTTAGGACGGAAACGTTGTTGATTATTCCCTTGATGGGACATAAGTAATTATTGTATTATCCCTTGCCGGGATGATTGAACTGTTAATTGTACTCCCTTTCCGGGATGTTTGCCATATATTTGTTTGTTGTGTATCCCTTTAGTGTGCATGTTGCTTGGGGACTCAGACTGTTAAATGAAATTGAGAAGCAGGTTACATGCCGCAACAAATGTTATTGAGGAGCGGGTTGCTTGCTGCAACAATGATAAATAATAAATAATGTGGGTCGGATTGCACGCTGCAACAATAGTATTATGGAGCGGGTTGCACGCCGCAACAATGATAATTATGGAGCGGGTTGCACGCTGCAACAATTGTTGATATCCTGTGTTTGTCTGAATATTGGTTTATTGTTTCATTGTGGATTTTAAGCTGATTGGGTTATTACTCTGGACTATTGTTAATTGTATTTCCCCATAGCATGTTCCCCTTCCCATATTGTTAATTACTTGGTATTCGATTTTCGCTGTATATTTATAACTGCACAGGTTTATGTGGTGTCCAGTCTAGCCTCGTTACTACTTTGCTGGGGTTAGGCTAGACACTTATCAACACATGGGGTCGGTTGTGTTGATACTAGACTTCTGTGCATTTTTACACATGTCCGGGTTTTGAGCATCAGGAGCAGTAGTTCGGGAGCAGGATTTAATTATCACGAGACTGAGGTATCCTTGCAGGCGTCCACATGCCCATCGTCTCTTCTTATGTTTTCATTTTACTATTGCCTCATTGTTTCGAGACAGACAACTGTTATATTTCTTTCAAAACTTTTTATTTAGTTTATTCTTAGTGGTTCGTGAGTATGTGACACCAAATGTTGGGGTATAGGATATTGTTGATTTTTCCGCATTTATTCAGACTTATAAAATTAGACTTCCGCAGTTATTGTTGTTATTATTATTGATGCTATAAATTGTCAACATAATGGTTTTACTACTGAAAATAATAAGTAAGTTGGCTTGCCTAGCTACCATGAGTAGGCGCCATCACGATCCCGACGGTGGGAAACTCGGGTTGTGACAAGTTGGTATTAGAGCACTAGGTTACATAAGTCTCACAACTCACAAACAAACTTAGTAGAGTCTGAGGGGTAGGCACCGAGATGTCTGTACTTGTTCCCCATAGTCTATTGAGTTAGGAAAAATCTCTCATTTGTTCTTTCTTGTCGTGCGATTTGGTTCTTCAAATGCTAATTGAATTTCTACTCTGTTCTTTCGCAGATGGCGAGAACACGCGCTTCCTCATCCGCTGATCAGCAGTCCGAGCCCTAGGAAGCTCCAGATAGGGGTAGAAGACGTGGCCAGGCTAAGGGCCAAGGTAGGGGCAGAATCCAGCCACCAACAGCAACACCAGTGCAGATACTCAGGTTAACATTGGCGAGGAGGTTCTGGCCCAGCCTAGACAGTTCCGGTGGGCCCATCTGAGGTCCCAAAGGGGTTTATCGCTACTCTTGTTCTTCAGGATGCCTTGGTCCGGTTGGTTGGCATTATGGAGAGTGTCACCCGAGCAGGATTGCTTCCTGGAGCACCAGCCACTCCCCAGGGTGGAGGAGGAGCCCAGACTCCTGCTGCACATACTCTGGAGCAGGTAGCTCCCCAGACTCAGGTTCCACTTGTTCAGACAGCTGCGACAGTTCAACGGGTGGTAGTTGCACAGATCGGTGATGGAGCGGCTATGTCCGCAGATGCTTTATGGAGGTTGGACAAATTCACCAAGCTCTTCACTGCTACATTCAACGGAGCTTCTTCTGAGAACCCCTAGGATTTCCTATACAGCTGCCACAAGGTTCTTCGTAACATGGGCATTGTGGAGTCCAACGGAGTTGATTTTGCGGCTTTTCGTTTATCTGGATCTCCCAAGACTTGGTGGAGGGATTACTGTTCAGCCAGACCAACAGGGTCACCGCCTTTGACTTAGGATCAGTTCTCGGAGTTGTTCTTAGAAAAATTCCTTCCTATTATCCAGAGGGATGCTGATCAGAGGCAGTTTGAGCACCTCCAGCGGAGGTCTATGACGATCACACAGTATGAGACTCCGTTTATCGATGTAGCTCGCAATGCCCTCGTCATACTCCCCACTGAGAGGGAGAGAGTGAGGAGATTTATTGATGGGTTGATCCAGCCTATTCGTCTTCAGATGGCCAGAGAGGCGGGTAGTGATATTAATTTTCAGGAGGTGGCCAATGTGGCCCGCAAGATCGAGATGGTCTTACCACATGGGGTATTTATAGGGCAGACAAGAAGCCCCGTCACTCAGGTCAATTTGGTGGTGCCTCATCTGGAAGTAGGGATTCTTATGATAGGGGCCAGTCTTCCAAGCCTTTTCAGTCACCCCTCTAGGCGTCACATGGTGGTTCAGGTGATCGTGACTTTCGTGAGCAATATTCAGATCAGCAGCCCATCAGTGCACAACCTCTTTAGAGTGTTCGTGGAGGTCATTCGTGCCGTTAGGGCCAGTCTCGTCGTTCCGAGGGATGTTACGAGTGAAAACTATGACTAAAACACGTGATTCTAGCCTATCATCACATAGATAACCACTCTTAAGGATGTTATTTAGAGATTAGCCAGTACTAATTTTATCTTAAAATTTTAAACTAAAAATCTTAACTTCAGGATAATTCTGGACACTTTTGTCCCAAAAAATTTAGCTGAAATTTAGGTAATTCTAAATAACAGCCCTTTAAGGTGGCTACCTAGTATCATTTATACAAGAAGAAAAGAGGTGTATTATGTGCTTATTTAGGCTCTTTAGAGGGGAGAAATTAAAAAATAGTCGGATTTACAAGTGGTTATTAAAAAATAACCATAATTTCAAAAGTAATTGAAATTTAGCCTCCTTTCATGTAAAGATAAATCTGAATGAAAATACTGTTCAAAATCCGAAAAAATACTCCAGTATAATATATAAGAACTCCAGTATCTGTACTATATTAAAAGCACAAGTGCGCTATCGAAATATTGTTCCCCTTTTTTATCCTTAAAAATAAGTTTCACATTGGATAAATTTGTAATTTCAATATTTTCTAAAATTATAAGTTAATTATTTTTCTAATATTTAGGACTTTAAAATCAACTAGAACTTTAATTGTTAAATTCTTTCTTATTTGAACTATATAAAAATTCCTAATATTTAGACTGAATACATACAGAGACACTTAAAGTTGGCACGATCTTTCATTTAGACACCTGAATTTAGGAGAGTTTCTATCGAGCACGTACGTGACATGAACTTTGTTCCAATTAAACATTTCTTGTTGAGTTGGCACATAAAGTGGGTTTCACCTAGCATGGGCGCGTAAAAAGCCCAAAAATGGATTTTTATTTTTTATTTTTTTATTTTCCTTCTTCTTCTTTATGTCCACCACCATTTCCACCATTGCCTCCTCCACTTTCCTTATTTTCTCTTCTTTTTCAAATTCAAAATCTTATTTTCTTAAAAACAAAGCTTTAAAAAAATATCAATAAAGCTATGGAAAAAATGGTGAGTATTTGTGATTGGAAGAAAACGAAAAGGATAAAGTGAAGAAGAAGAAGCGTAATCCAGCCGTATTGAAATGAAAAAAAAAAAAAAAAAAAAGCAGAGAACTAAGATTAAAATGAGGAAGAAGAAGAAGAGAACTAAAATGTACTTAACAGTACATATGAATGAAAACATTTCTAGTACGTACAGATTTAAACTCAAACCGCATTTCACTATGTGTACATGAATCTTTTAACTTTTACCTTCTTTTACCATACCTAAATCAGCACAGCCTTATTTAATACAGCTAAGCGTGTAATTATTCTGAAAGCTTCAATTTTTAAACGTAAAATACCAAATCTTGTCTTGGTTCGTAGTTCACTTAGCATTTCACAGCACAGAGCAATTTCCCCCAATATTATCAAATAGCCAGATGGGTCGTTGTGTTGGAGACCCTTTAATTAAACATTAAATTTCATTAATGGGGTTTTTAAAAAGCTTGAAGGTTTAAAATGGATTACTTGATTTGATAAAAGTTTGGGAAATTAATATTGAGGCTGTCTTTAGGACATCATGGAGAATCTTTAGGTGAAGTTATAACAAATTTGAAGAAGTTTCTTTTAAAAATTTGGATTAAAATCGTGCTTGAAACAAGAACACATATGAGAAAAGTGAAGAACATCAAGACCACTATTCCCAGAAAACAAATTCCCAATTTTTTAAAATGTTTTCTTTCTTGGTTGGGTGAAACTTTTCTTTTCTTTTTTACAATGTTATTTTAATGTTTTTTTTTTACTCAAAATAATATATGTCATTTTTTTATTCGTCTTTTGTCACAGTGTAGGGCACAAATTTTGTAAGTTTGACTGATTGTTAAATAAGTGCTCAATTGGAATAAGTTTCGGGTAGTATAAATGTTCAATAGGAACTCTCTTACGTTCAGGTATCTAAATGAAAGATCGTATTAAACCTTAAGTGTCTTAGTATGTTTCAGCCTAATATGTAAGAACTTAACTCACCTCGGGATTTTATATTTAAACTTCCGTTCCTAAATAGACCATCCAAGTTAGAATAGGACAGTTTACCAATACTTTAAAATATAAAATTTATTACTATATAATATTAGATAATTATATTAGTTAGGAATTTGGGTTAGCAACTATGAGTATGATAAGGCACATAAGAAACGAAAGAACTTGCAGATATAAAATAACTTCTGCTTGCGACGTTAAATTTTAAATGCATTTCATTCTTTCTTCCTAATTTTTCTTTTAATAGTAGTAATTAATAATAGAAATAACGAAAGTTATTATAATATTTATACACTGATTATAATTGTAATAAATTACTGAATAAATAGTTAAGAATACAAAATAAAGAGATAAAGAGTGAGAGAGGAAGAGAAGTCGTAGACAAGAGTCAATGACACTAATTGTATTACAAACACAAAAAGTTAAACGTGAAATATCAAATTATTTTTACGCTTTAAAAATATAATTTTTAAAAAAAAAAGGTTTATAATTAAAATTAAATACTTAAAACTACGGATGAGCTAATATGAAAATTTTGAATCAACAAAATCTAAACTATTTCCTTCGAGGTTAAGAAAAAATAATTAAGTCTTTAAACCTATTAGTAAAATAATTTAGTATAATTATTTTTTAAATAAGACATATAGGTAAAATTATTTTAAGTTGATAAAACTCTTAGGACATATGTTTGTTTCTATAGCAAGAGCATTAACGGTAAAAGAAATAAACAATATAACAAAATTAGTTAACGTATATAGTATTGAAAGTCAAATCGATAAATATGCAGATTTGAAGCAATAAGGAATAAATAGTAAAAGACAGAAAATATTATAAATCAGTTGGCATTTATTATTATACATTTGTTTCCATAAATAACAACTCGCTATGTATTTCATATATTAAGTTATTTACTGGTGAACTATTAAGTCAAGTACCCATTTTAGCTATAGTGTCAACCTATTCTTTCCCAAAAAGAACGAGAAATTCAATTTTAATTTATTTTCTCGGGAAAATCTTTATTAATTAAAGTATTTTTATGATGTTTGCTTATTTTCGTGTTAGGTCATAAAATTTATAAATAATATTTATAAGATATTCCTATAGAAGTTTTCAAAAATTACGATAAGATGTATAAGGACTTTTAGAGGTATAATTCCTTTCTTTCTTGAGCTAATTAAATGAGAACGACGTTCGTCAATTTTATTTATAGTATATTATCAATAGTCAAGTTGGTAAATTGCACATTTGAATCTATCAATATGTATATTAATATTACATTAAAAAAGTACGGATAACCTTAGTGAAATATCGTTCACTTATAAAAATAATGAATTTTACCATAGACAAAATGATCATTTAATTATGTCTCTATTTTTTTGGACAACCGACTATTATTACACACTTCTTTGTTTGAACTATGTAAGAAATCATAATAGTTAAAATTTTAATCGATTTAAATTTCACCATTTTAATTTGAATAAAGACATAAAAAAGAACACTAATAGTAATGACCCAAAAGGTCGTCTTATGATTTAAAATTAAGTTCTGCATTTCAAGGTCTTAAAAATTTCATTTCACCCCCCTCGATTTGCAAACACAGTCCGGGCGTGATTCCAGAAAGCTTTTATGTTGAAAGTTGGTGAAAGTAATAATTTTTGCTTTTAAAAGTTGATTTACTTGACTTCGATCAATGTTTTGAGTAAATGGACTCGGAATCTTGTTTTGAAAGTCCCTGTGGTTTTACATCAAAATATGGGATCTGGGAGTATGCCCGGAATCGGATTCACAGGTCCCTAGCCAAGTTATGATTTTTTGTTAAAAATTATAAGTCTGTAAATTTAAGGAATTTTAAGAAATTGTTAATGTTTGATCTTGTTGGTATCGGGTCTATATTGTGGTTTCGAATCTCGATACAGGTTCAATATAATATTTAAGTCATTATGTGAAATTTGGTGATAAACAGAGTTATGTTGAGGAGATTCGGGCGTCCGGTTGTGAAAATAGGAATTTTGAAGTGTTCTTGCGAAGCTCATGTGATTTGGTGCTAAATTCGTAGTTCTAGGTATTATTTTGGCGATTTGATCGTGCGAGCAAGTTCGTATGATATTTTAAAACTTATGTCCATATTTTGTTTGGATCCCTTAGGGCTCGGGTGAGTTTCAGATAGGCTACAGAGTGATTTAAAATTGGAGATAACTCCTAGTGTAACTGATGGTGTTGCAGTCCCCTGATCTCGCAATTGTGAGGTCAGGAATCGAAATGGCAACCCCTGAGGGGTTCGCATTTGCGAGCTACTCATCGCAAATGCAAAGAGAAGTTGGGCCACATAGTATTCACAATTGTAAAGAATTCTTTGCATTTACGAAGTAAAGCTGGGACGGACAGTGATTGCAAATGCGATCATTTTGTCGCATTTACGGAGGTTCATAGACGCAATTGCGAACGTATTGCAGTTGCGAAGGCAGCAGAGATATGAATGACCTTGCATTTGCGATGGTCCCTTCATATTTGCGAGCTTCGCAATTGAGAAGCTCGGGTCGCAAATGCGACATCTGCAGCTGTGTAAAAGGGACTTAGACGAGATTTTTGATTCATTTCCCAAAATTTTTAAAACCTAAACCACAAGAGGCGATTTTCCAAATATTCTTTCTTCCCCAAATCATAGATAAGTGATTCTTAACTTGTTTCTTTCATTCATTCACTTTGTTTTACAAGATTTCAGCCTAGAATCTAAGATTTTCATGATGGAACTGAGAATTTTTGGGTAGAAATTAGGGATTTCGAAATTTGAAAATTTAGACCTTAAATTGAGGTCGGATTCCAAAACCAATTGTATATGCGGGCTCGGGGGGAAAATGAGTAATTGAGTTTTGGTCCGAATTTCGGTTTGGACCAAGCGAGCCTGGGTGTTGACTTTTCTAAAAATGGCCTAAATTGAATTCCTTGCAATCATGGGTAGTTCCTAAGGCTAAAATTGAATTGGTTGGTTGGTAATTTACTAGATTCTATTGGTTCAGAGGTTTCTGTGAAGGGTAAAGCGATGCTTGAGTTTTAGTTGGATGTTGGAGCGAGGTAAGTATTGTGTCTAACCTTGGCTTGAGGGATTAGGTATTGTTGCCTATTTTCTATGTGTTTAGTTGTTGAGTACAATGTATAGGTGAGGTGACGAATACCTATGCATTGTTGTCGAGTCATAGCATGCGAGTGAGTCTTGTTCTTGTGATTGCTGTATTCTTTATTCAAATTGTTCATGCCTAGACTTGTTATTCTTTATATTGAGCAACTCTTATCATGTTTTACGGCATTTGATATTGACTGAGTATTGACTCAAAATTGAGGTTGACGCAATGGAACTAAATGTTGAAGTGAGACTTGTTATTGGCAATTCCATCTCCCTATTGCTATTGTTCTTTATTTTGGTGAGGAAGAGTGTAAAGCACGAAGGGTGATGCCGTGCCATCTTATATTCATCATCATGTGAGAAAGAGTGTAAAGCACGAAGGGTGATATCGTACCATCTTATATTTATCATCATGTGAGGAAGAGTGTAAAGCACGAATGGTGATGACGTGCCTCTTATATTCATTATTCTGTGAAGAAGAGCGTAAAGCACGAAGGGTGATGTTGTATCATCTTATATTCATTATTCATTATTCCAGCATTGTTTCTTATCCAAACTTCCACCATTTTTATTTCTTTGTTTGATTATTTATACCAATTATCTGACCCCATTTTTTTTTGCACTCGTATATACTTTAAATAATCATGAAGTTGCTTACTCTCAAATTTCAGCATGTCTTTAACCTTTATTTTCAGTTATTATGTGTTTCTTTTTTACTTGCATTTTTGTATTTAAAGTCACAAATTATAGCATGGCCGGGAACCACACTAGAAGATCTTGGGGGGTGCCTAACACATTCCCCCGAGATAATTTCAAGCCTTTACCCATTCTCTGGTTGTTTTTTTTCTTAGTGTCCTAATGCACTTAATCACTGGGTGACGACTCTTCTAAATTACAAACCTAATTCCCAAAAGTAATATTGTTATCCGCACAAATGTCATAAACCCGATTTCACGAGAAAAATGGGGCATCGAGAATATTCTTTTATTTGTGTACTATAAACTGGAGAATAAAGCGGGTAGCTTTTCACATACATATTATCCCGCTACAAGTTGTAGTAATAGAAGATATTAAATCTTTCCTTTATTTGTAGTCTCAAAATTATCAACCGCTTTTGCGTATACTTTAGAAACTGAATAAAATTTTTTGAGACTTATTATAACACAATACTTTATTGGTAATCAATTGTGTTTCTCCAAAATAGTATAATTGGCTCTTGCAGAGTTCTCAATTAATTTTGTAGTACCACATATTCATCAACATCCATATAGTGAATATCTCTTTTAAGGAGAAAGTTATACCATTATGGTCATGATTAAAATTATATGCAAGATATGTTTCTTCCATTACTTTGTCTTTTAATAATCACAATGCCACAATATTTTGGTGTACAATAAGTACATGACCAATGACCATTTATGCCATAATAATGACATTATTTTCTTATATCATCTCAAACCTCCTTTTAGAGGTGAGTGTGGTATATTCACTATCACTTGCACGTTCATATTCTTCAAAGAATGAATATGTATTCATAAATCAGATATTGTCACATTCACATCATGAATGGACCATAATCATCTATAAATGCTTTACAAAATCTTATGTCAAATCAATGATATTACTTTCACAGAGTGGAGGATTATTTTGAGAATCCTTATTATTCTCATTATCACAATGATGACGATTATAATTTCGTCTACTACCATATCCACATCCATTGATACCTTTACGGTAATAATTTTATCTTCTTTCAAACTTATCACATATTGTTATCACATTCTCTTAAGGGGATGAGAATGAAGCAAATTCAATGGGACATGTTTTTACTTCTTGTGCTCACAATCATACATGACTTTGATCATGGACATAGAAATTTTACCACTTTGAGTGGTTATAATTTCGTACTAACTCCATTAGAGTTATAATTAAAATTTATTTTCTTTGCTTGTATTTAAAAATCAAAGTATAGAATAGAAGAGAAAAATACGGTAAAATACTTACCTTAAATCCAGAATTTAATCATGAAGGAAGTTCATGGAACAATTGACAATGATTATGCTCAATCCCAAAACTTCTACTCAATTGGTTAGAGTCGTGCTAATAACATGTTATGAAACAATAAAAGAAGAGGAATAGTATTGCAGAGAAAAGTAGGGAGAGAATATACTTATTGATTTTGGATGAATTACAACGGAATATGACCCTCTATCTATAGAGAGATGGTGACTTAGCCACCAAGTAATGAACCCTAGAATCTCTCTAAATATATACACTCACCATAAATAAAATTCTATTTATAACAATACGTAGTTTTTAACTTTTTGCAAAAATGAAAAAGGGCTTTTCCTTGAAATAAAACTTTTAAAAAGTTTTTAAGAAGTTGGGAATAGTTTCAGCAATTTCTGAAAACAAACGCTGCATATATATATATATATATATATATATATATATATATATATATATATATATATATATATATATATATATATATATATATATATATAATTTTCTTTTTTTTGTTAACTACCAGTATTAGTAATTATGGCGCGAGCTAAAAGTAATAATACCCGAGAGACGTCTCGTCACTGAGCTAGGAGTTTGTAATGTTCCCACTAAAAAATTGAGAACATCATCTTGAATTCTACTAATGTGGAATATCAAAGGCATAATACACACGTCCAAATATGAAATACCATTATGCATACTGCATAAATAAAAGGCAAAAATCTGGATAACAATTTTAATAAACATATACCAAAAGCATAGGGTTCCTATTCTAAGATGCGTGCAGGGCTTTAATTCTCCTCTTCTCCGTCACCTTTAATGTATTAATTGAGCCTTTTCATTAAAAAGCATTCCAACTACTTTCTCTTTTTAAAAAATATTGATATTATTTTTCATTAATCTATTTTAAAAATATTGACACCTTATAATATTTCCTTATTAGAAAATATTTATAGCTATACGAATTCTATAACACGTTAACAAGTCTCAAAGTTTTTCGGTCACACAAATTTTATAATTTATTTAAGATCGTATATCTCAAAAATTTCCCTTCTTATTAAAGTTTATATTAGATCAAACTAAAATAATCTTTTTAAAATGGATGAAGTAATAATATATTCCAAGTAGAGATGGAGAACAGAGTTACTGTTTCTGAAGCTAGTATACGTGGAGTTCAACAATTGCATCTAAATGTTCATTTTTGTTTTTCTAGAGCTAATTACGGTATATATTGTTTGATTCAAAAAATATTGGAACCTTATTGAACAAATCAATCAATAAAAATGATGAGGTAAATCTTAGTCAAATATATAAATTTCAGATCAAAAAACTAATTGGAAGAACAGTATACATGTGAGGTGAAGGTAACCAATCTTATTGAAAATTTTCATTAATGCTCCCCTTAATCAGTGGGGGAGAATGCATTACATATTTGCTCGGAGATTGCTTTATACTGATTACAGATGGTAGAAAGATGGAGAGAGAGAGGTCCAGAGAAGGATCGGGAGGAGACCTCTACCCTTTAGGGGTTTTTACCCTCCTACATATATAGTCTTGGACCTACTGCTATGTCCTTGATTCGATGTTTTTCCATACCTTATATGCCTCACCGTCTGTGAGTGGGATGTTGGTCAGCTTGACAATTGCGGTCAGATTTTGACCAATATAGTTAGTTCCTCCGTCTATTGAGGTCGTCCCCTGTCGGGCTTGGCAGGCGGATTATGATCGTTATTAACTCGAGAGAAATCTGACTACTCACTCCTTAGCTATGCCTCTTAAGTTCAAAAGAGACGACAATACCCTTTTAATATTCCTGGACCGTTGTGACCGTTTTGGAACCGAAATGTCGTTAATGCCGAAACATTTTTTTCGTGGTTGCATCTGTTACGACACACGTTCTAAGAGTCGAAACGTTTCATGTGCCACCAGGTTTGATTGGCGACTCTTGGGTTTCGTACTTGGGAGATTCATGTCTCTTATAAATAGGAGGAATACATCATTCAATTGGCACATTCCCTTGCCTTTTGCTTGAAAGAATCCTTGAGAGTATACTTTCTTCCTGATATTTCAAGCTTTATTTGTTCTCTGTGAGCAGAAAAACTTCCATCCTTTCTTTTCATTGCCTTTTTTCTTTGCCAAGTTAACACAGTGGTTGGTAATTCTTCGCGTGATAACCTCTCTGCCTCGATCCCGATCCCGGAAAATGATGCTCCGGTCATCGGAGGGATAGAAGTGGTGGAGGATGAAGAGGTCCCGTCAGTAGTAGAGATCCTGCCTCGTCCGAGAAAAGCATGGACTAACTTCAGCAGTCGCGCCGGGGAGGGGCCGGAACCTGTCCACTCAATTATAAATTAGGAGGATATCGCAGATTTGAAAGCCAGGTAGGGTGTTCCCCATTATGTCGAAATGCAGTCGGTGGAAGGGGATGATATCGTCCATTTTGACCGCCCTGGGTACTGCGTGTTCTACACCTACCCCTTCCTTATTGGGTACACGCTTACTCTCCCTCTCCTGGTGGTGGACTTCTGTCGTTTTTACGAGGTATGCCCTGCTCAACTCTTGCCATACCTGTATAAGTTGGTTCTTATGTTACTCAAGTTTGTGGAGCTCGCCGATCGTGAGGTCACTTTGGGAAACATGGTCAACATCTTCGCTCCTCAGCATATTCACGGCACGATGATCCACATGCACCCTCAGGGGTCGAAGAGTCGAGTGGTGATGATGGATGACATGGCTAATTGTCTTTTCTATAAGAATTACTTCTATGTGCAGACTGAACACCTCGTAGCGGATCCAATAGGGTTCCTGAGAAGTGGAATTTTACGCGTAAGTGTCTATATTGTTTTACTTTCAGTTGAAGTGATGTCTGATCCCTTCCTATTATAATGCTAAACCTTGCCATTTTTTGTAGCTGCGAGACTGCCCCCTCTACCCGTAGAAGGTATCCGCGAGTAGGTCAGTGCTATCCTCCATCATACGACGAGGGTTTGCATGTGGACGACCTTTTATGACAAGTACAGATGCAAGACTCTAACAGGTGAGATGCCATTTCTGTTTGTGGTTTCTTCCCCCTACCCCCAACCCCTCTATTTTTTTTTTCTTTTTTACTTAGCTTCTTATACGTTGCTTATCGATGTCAGGGAGAGTGTGGAGAATAAGGGCTCCTCCGTTAGGTTTTTGGCAACTAGCATCGACTACTCGTCCTACCACAGTATCTACTGCCCGACCTTCATCGAGGACTGCTTCAGTTAAGTATGCAGTAGTAGTTATTCCCGCGGAAGCCACTTCTCAAATTGATGTCCCAACTCATGATGCTTGTCTGACAGGTGAATTCTCTCATACTGGGGAAAAAGAGGGGGCGTCCAAAAAGTGGTGAGTAGAGTTCGAGATGGTGCATCCAACTGTGATTCATCTGCACGACTCCCCTTCTACGGGGTCTGGGGTGGTTGTTGATACGGTTCCTCCCATTGAGACGGGGCTGGCTGTCCCATCTGCTCAATCAGAGATTCATGCCCTTGTCACTGATCAGCATCCTGCCGTGACGGAGGTTCAGATTCCAAGGGCCGCCATTGTGACTTTGGACTTACCTTCGTCCTCCGTACTCGGTCGTGCTTCCACTTCAGCTGCTGATAGAGAAAAGGGAGTTATGATCGACAACTACGAATTCAAGTGGACCTCGACCCTGATGATGTTAGGATATTTTTTAGGAGGGCATTACCTACACGGTGGTTCATGTGGGAGGTCCAGCCCAATTTTTTGAGATTCCTTCGGATGTCAACCTCTTCAGGGACACGGAGGATTTGGTGTCGCAGTCCGACATTCTTTGCTCTGAGGCCGAGAATGCGGCCCTTCGGAACGTTTTCGTTGCTGATTTGATGGACGAGGTGGCCGCTATGGAATTAAGAGTACGTTACATTATCTCTGTCATTTTTCTTTCATTTTCTTGATAATAGAGTTCTAACCCATCTGCTAATTATTCAGACGTATATGGTGGAGGTGGAGAGTATTCGCATGGCCAACATTCGGGCAAAGATTTTCTTGAAGATGCTTGAGAAGTATCGACGCTATCGCAACAAGTGTCGTGAGATGCATGAGCGGCTGAAGGCAAACACTTGTGATCGATATCTTGGTGAGTAGTTGGAGAAGAGGGACCAGGAATTGATATAGGCTATTCACAACAAGAGTGAGCTTGAGGAACAACTTCGTGCAAAGGACGAGAAGATCGAATTGGGCAAAAGGGTTGCTGCATAGTTTGAACATCTTCCGGAGAAGTTGAGATCGATGCAGTCAGAGATGGATCGAAATTTGATCAAAGTCGAGGTGATGAGTGTGGAATGGGTGGGAATATTTGCCGAGATGGTAAGTTAAAATGATGTTTTTCTTACCCACATCCAATTGATCGGCGAATGAGAGTAGGTCAGTGACGTTGCTCATTCTGTCTGGTATTTCGATGGTTGATGGGGCCATTCCTAAATTTGGTGAATGTATTCAGCTCTCCTTCCCTTTCTATGATGCGCTTTCGTTATGCTCGGGTAGGGCTTTTCCCTAGCGTTTTTTTGGGTGGGTAATCATGTTCCTTGTCTTTGATCTGGAAGAGACTAGGAGATTTCACTAAGAAATCCATACGGACGGTGCCAAATTGTTTGATTCAAAAGATATTGGAACCTTATTGAACAAATCAGTCAATAAAAATGATGAGGGTAAATCTTAATCAAACATAATAAATTTCATATCAAAAAACTAATTGGAAGAACAATATACAAGTGAGGTGAAGGTAACCAATCTAATTGAAAATTTCCATTAATGCTCCCCTTAATCAGTGGGGGAGAACGCATTGCATATTTGCTCGGAGATTGCTTTGTATTGATTACAGATGGTAGAAAGATGGAGAGAGAGGTCCAGAGAAGGATCACTAGGAGATCTCTACCTTTTAGGGGTTTTTACCCTCCTGTATATATAGTCCTAGGTCTCCTGCTATGTCCTTGATTCGACGCTTTTCCATACCTTATAAGCATCGTCGTCTGAAAGCGGGACGTTGGTCGGCCAGATATTGACCGATATATATATATATATATATATATATATACACGGTTTTTTCATATTTACTTTTTTATTTTTTCAAATTCACTTGATCATTCACCTCCCAACTAATAATAACCACACAAAGTGCGTATAAAGATTAATAGTTCACCAGACTATTAAAGTTTAAATTACTTTACCTTTTGTATCAAGTTTTAGGTTGGCAATTCAAATTCTTTCAAATAATAGAGTAAAATAGAAGTTTCTGGTTCTAGTGTCATCGTCAGTTTTCAATATAATATATAATAGAAGTTACTTTTACGAATATGTACACAATATAAGAATGGGTATATAGTGATATTTATAATAATCTTATAGAGATTCTCAGGTCAAAAGGTGTCTTCTCCTATCAATTCTTCCTCCACATTCTCTTCATCTTAACATATAAGCAATTGAATAACATAAAGAGGCCATTAAAGGTATCTTTAATCCTTAAGCTCTCGTCCACACCTATTCCTATCAGACCTACTTCAGCACTACTGATCAGTCTCTTTTTCTTTTTAATTTTATGAGAAAATATCTCCATTTTTGCTTCAATAATATTTAGGAAAATGAATTTTTCTTAAATTCGTGATCGATTATTAATATACAATAATATTTAGATGACTATAGATGTTTTATTAAAGGTGCAACATGAAAGTTAAAGTTAACTTTATAAAATTATACTTCTAGAAATGGGCTAATAAATAAATAATATAACATAAACTGAAACAAGAGAAATAGCTTCTTCTTCTTCTTTCTTTTTTTTTTTTTTTTTACCATAGTAGAGTATAGAATTCACCGGACATAAAGATTAAAAAACCTGTAATATATATATATATATATATATATATATATGACGTACAATTAAAGGTTCTGAGTGTCTATTTACCCAGTATAATAGTAAAATCATAAAACTTTGTCCACCATTACAGTAAACATATAGAACTCTACCTGTATAACAATAAAATCACCTTAATGGTTTGTTTTGTCACTGTTTAGAGTAAAATTCAATGATCTCGCTTACATTATATGTAAAATACAGTCATTTTACTATGACGAAAGTAGTTTTATAATTTTACTTTTATAATAGGTAGAGTTGTGTGACATTATTGTCATAGTAAGTAAATATAGTACGGTTTAGGGTAAATAGTTACTCGCCCTCAGGTTTACACCAAACGAATTTAATTTATCAATAATTAAGTAATTAAATGTGCAAATAGATGTTTTTTTTATATATTGGTTTGATATAAATATCATATACTAATAACCTTTTATTGATCATATGCCATTCTTATATTAGTTTGGTATAAATATCAGAATAACTTTTTATTGGTCATAATTTGCATATCCAAGGGAAACAATAATGGATAAAATACTTGTAATAGGATTGTCCCCTTGATTCCATTAATGGGTGATCAATAGACAAGATGCCCGGCACAGTTGGCGTAAGTTAATGATTAGATGTTACGAAAACAAGATTAAATTAGAACATGTTCAGTCTTTATGGAACAGCTAACGCTTGTTAAATCATAATCTAAATGTTACTGCTTCCATATGAATATATATATGGTGTCTGCTATGCTATCTTCTGGGAATGCGTGAAAATCCATTTTTTTTCGTAAACAAAGATAATATATTAATAAAATTTAAATGCGTACAGAAGTTTGATGCCTATATGGCATACTATTACAAACTATAGAGTACGGATTAGTATTAATTATATTTGTCATGGTCCTCCTAATAGATTTATCATCATGACAATCATGCACGCCTACTACATTTATATCCGTTTTACTAGTTTCAAACTTGTCAGCTTCAAAATATTCCTTTACAAAAAGAGGAACACTATCAAATATCACTGGAAAATTTTTCTCTTCAAAATTGTGTCCCTTTTTAGCCAACTGGTCTGCTACCATATTCTGTCCCCTGTACGCATGATTGATGACTGGCTTACCTAGCAGATCTAGATAGTACCTGCAATCAACTATTAAGTTAGATAACTCAATATTGTTAGATTTTAATAAAACTAGAAGTCCATGTGCATCAACTTCTATTTCTATGGGTGTTAAATGAGTTGTATAAGCTAATTTTAAACCATGTAGTAATGCGTATAATTCAGAGAAAATAACTGATATTTTAGGACAAGAAGCAGAAAATCCTATTATCCATTCAGCGTCAGAATTTCGAATTACTCCTCCTATGCCTGCTCCATTTTCTGAAAAAGCTCCATCAGTATTAAACTTAAAGAACTTTTTATGAGGTGGTTTCCAAGTAATATCTAATCTAATTTTAGTAGTAATCTTAGGTTTGAAATTATATGAAGTTAAATAAGTAAACTCTGCTGCCTGTTGTTTAATTAATGAATGGGAAATGGAGGTATACTTCTGTTCAAAAAAGTTATTATTACGAGTAATCCATATATTCCATAATGCATAGGCCAGAAAAGTTTGGTGATTTATAAAATATGGAAATAAAACAGTCTTATTGAAAAGTATCTCCCGAACCCAAGTATGTGGATTTTGTATATGGAGTACAGCTTGAATTTGTTTTTCAAAACCTAAAAGTTGCCATAGTCGTTGTGAATTTGAACATGTTAAGAATAAGTATTTAGTAGTTTCATCCTCCTTTCCACAAAATAAACAAGTGGCATTTGATATAACATTAATATGATTTAGGTAGACTCTAGTTTTTAATCTATTATGGCAAAGTAGCCAAATAAAACCTTTTATTTTTGGGTGAATTGGTAGCTTCCAAATCCAATTAAAATTGTTTTGGGAATGTATATTATTATTGTAGTCAGTTTGTAAACGATTATACATAGATTTAACTGAAAAAGTTCCATCATTTGTTAATCCCCAGTAAAGAAGATCATTGTTATTACTAGTATGTGAAATATAAGAAGCATTTATTAAGTTTAAGATATTATTATCTAATACAAAAGGAATTTTATCAATATCCCAACTGGCATGGTTTCTAATATCTGAAATGGAAAGTAGTTGTTGATTGAAGGGTAAAGGCCCTTGTATTAAAGATCTCAGAGTAGTACCTGGTTTAATCCAAGGATCATTCCAAAGATTAATAAATTTTCCATTTCCAATTCTCCACTGTAATCCTTTTTGACAATTGTTCCATCCATTGAGAATATTAGACCAAATATTAGAATACTTTTTATGAAGTGTATTAGAAGACTTATGTAAGTATGTACTAAGGAGTATATTAGCCCATAATGTATTAGGAGACTTAAAAACTCTATAGGCTAGTCCCGCTAGAATGGCATTATTTTTATCACCAAGTTTTTGTATTCCTAATCCTCCAATAGCTTTTTTAGTAGTAACTGAATCCCAATTAAGAAGATGTATTTTCTTTTTAGTTGAATTAGTACCCCAAAGGAAATTTCTCTGATATTTCTCCATATTATTAATAATCTTTTTAGGAATTTTAATAAATTGCATAATATGATTTGGAAGATTATTAAGAGTTGATTTAATTAAAGTCGACCGACCTGATAAAGTTAAAAAATTTGTTTTCCAACCTGCCAGTCTATTCTTAAAATTATCTAACAGGAATTGAAAATCCGCATTTGTAGGCTTATTGATAAACATAGGAAAGCCTAGATATTTACCAAAAGAAGTACCTTCAGTAATGGAGAAAGAGTGTGATATAAAGTTTCTATCTCTAAGAGTAGTATTTTTAGAGAAATTTTTTTTTGATTTATCGAGATTTATTTTCTGTCCGGAGGCCGAAGTAAAGTAGTGAAGTATATCAATTATAGTATGGCAACTTTTCTTTGAAACATTGGAAAGTAGAACAATATCATCCGCAAAAAGTAGATGGGATAAAGGAGGTCCTTTAGGAGTTAATTTAATAGGTTGCCACTGTAAGTAGTATATTGATAATGAAATGCTACGTGAGAGCATTTCCATACACATTATAAATAAGTAAGGTGACAAAGGATCCCCTTGACGAATGCCTCTTGATGGTTTGAAAAAAGGAGTTCTATTGCCATTAAGGAGGATTGAGAAAGAAGAGGTTGTAACACAAGACATGATTAATTTAATCATATGGGATGGTATTTCAAAGAATAAGAGTTCTACGAATAAAATCCCATTCTAATCGATCAAAAGCCTTTTCTAAGTCTAATTTGAGAAGCATGTAAGATGTTTTCCCATTAGTTCTTTTAAAGTAATTTAGTACTTCTTGTACTATTATAGCATTATCAGAAGCTCTTTTTCCTTTTTGAAAGCTAGATTGAGTAGGACCAATAATTTTTTCAATAATCACTTTCAATCTAGCAACTATTACTTTAGTAATTACTTTATATAAAGTATTACATAAACTAATAGGTCTATATTGTTGAATAGTAATAGGATTTTTAACCTTAGGAATAAGGCAAATAAAAGTTTGATTTAATTCAAAAGGTATTTGGTTATGATTCAAAATATCTAAACTGAATGGAATAACTTTGTGATTAACCTCATTCCAATATTTTTGATAGAAAAAAGGATGTAGTCCATCCGGACCAGGAGATTTGAAAGGTTTAAAACTAAATACTGCTTTATAGATATCATTATTAGTAAAAGGTTCATTTAAATTAATAATATCCTCATGATTTAGACAATGAGGAAATACGTCATTATAATTCTTTTGAGATATGACTTTGCCTGTTTTATATAATGAGTGGTAAAAATTAGTGATATGATGTTCTAATTCATCTGGTTGGGATATCCAGTTTCCTACTGGGTCTCGAAGACTACAAATTTTGTTTCGTCGACGCCTATTAATAGTAGTGAGATGAAAAAATTTAGTATTAGCATCTCCATCATTTAACCAATTAATTCGAGACTTTAATTTCCAAAATTGTTCCTCGCGTAGCAGTAAGTTACTAAATTCTAAAGATAGATCTATTTCAAGTTTATGTAAAAATAAACTTGTAGGATAATGGATTGACGCTTGAATACCTGCTAATCTAGCTAACAACTTTTTTTTGAATAAAAATATTTCCAAAAGTATTTTTATTCCAATTAGTAGTAGCTTGTTGGAATATTTCAGTTGTTTTAGGAAGGGAATGATTACCCGTCCATATATTACGAACTAAGTTAATAAAAAGAGGATGTGACGTCCACATTTTTTCAAACCTATAGATTTTTGTTATAAGTCTCTTAATAGGTATTAAATTAATAAGTATCGGACAGTGATCCGAATAAGTTCTAGGCAAGTGATTGATGATAACATTAGGATATAGGTTTATCCAATCATAATTAGCAAGACATCTATCTAGTCTTTCTAAAATTTTTGTACCAGGCTTACGTTTATTTGACCAAGTATACCGACTACCATTAAACCCTAAATCTAATAATTGACAACAGTTTATAAAATTTAAAAAACTATCTGCTTTAATGTTGTTAATAGGAAGACCACCAAATTTTTCAGAATTTGAAGTTATTTCATTAAAATCTCCTGCTACTAACCAAGGCATATTTAAGCAATTCTTTAGCATAATAAGATTATCCCATAACCGTAGTCTTTCAGAGTATTGATTGCTAGCATAAACAGCTGATAATAACCATGGAAATTTAAAGTTACATACCTGGACTAAGCAGTGGATTTCTTGCTCAGGTGTGGTTAATTCCGTGACTGTGATACCATCTTCTTTCCAAAGAACAACCAAACCTCCTCTAAAACCTTGTGCTGGAACTTGTGACATGTGTGTGAAATTGAAATCATCTCGAAGTATTGAATGATCATGCATGTGAGTGTCTAGTAATATGACAAGGGTTGGTCGATGATTATCTAATAAGGAACGAAAGTGACGTCTAAATTCTGGATTATGTGATCCCCTACAATTTCATACTATCATATTCATAAAACTAGGGTACATGTTTGTTTCCACTGGTACTGGAGATCCCTGCATGGGAAACAAAGGAGTCTGCTCTAGATTCATTATCGGAATGTTCAGTCGAAGAGTTGGAATAACTACCATTGCATATTTTCCTAATGCTTGATTCTGAGTTTGACGAATGTTTAGACTGCATTTTTTCGGATCTGGTGGACATTTGAGTATGAATTTTTTTCGTACTCCTCTTTTAGGTCGTAAAGAAGTATCCCTTTTAACCACCAAAACACTGTCCTCGTTTCTCGCATTTCCAGTATTGTTTGAGTTAATTCTCTTCTTGTGGGACTGTCTAGTTCGGGTGGTGATTGTGGAGGGGTGGTTGGGGGAGTTGCTGGTGGACTGTATGTGTTCATAGGACTGAGTGGACTCGCATAAGGGGATAATGGGTTGAAGGAGTCCATTGACTGGAACCAAGGAGCAAAGATTGGTCCCATATGATGTGGCGGGTAAAAGGGTATTAGGCTGATGATTGGATTTGTGTGAAGGTTTGTCGGATTTAGAGGATGTTCCCATGGTTGGTTCAAAGGTGGTGTTTGAGAGTAGATTGGCAGAGATGTTTGTGTCGTGAACCAGTGATTTTGAGTGTATGCTTCGAGTCCTATTCTCATCCCCTCCGTCACAATCTCTGCCAAATGAGTCGGATTCTGGATAAGAAGTATTACCTCTTGACCATTCAGATCCATGGTGAATGTTAGTGCATGGCCTTGCAAGCCCATTTCCAACCATGATTGTAGAGGTTGGTCGGAGGCTATCACTTGAGAGGTATAAATCAGAGGGGTCACTGGAATTGGCAGCTGTGGTGGGATTTGAGGGCCTTGCATGATCAAACGAGGGAGATAAAAGAGGTTGTTGTTGGTTATAGTATTGTTCTGCATGGCTGCACAGTAAAGACTGTGAAGGAGAGAATGTTTGTGTGTTTTCTTTAATCAAGGAAGATAGTTGGTTTATATGCTGATGTGTAGATAATGATGAGGAATCAAGCTTGCTGACTGTACTACTACCAACTTGCCGTGTATCCAATTTTTTATCTGGAGTGCAAAGATTATCTTGTAATGGAGAACAAAGATGTGATGTGTTATCTTTTGACAACACTGTAGCATGCAGATTAGTGGAAGATTGATTAATCAAATTTGTAGATGTGTCAAGTATTGACAAACCGTTTGCCAAGTTGGAAGGAAAAGATTGGTTTGTTTGGGAGGCAGACTTGCCAAGTGGAATGGTAAATTGATGTGGCTGTGTGGCGTGAGTTTGTGGCATTGGTAATTCCAAAAGATTATGACAGATTTGAGGATTAAGAGGCACAGTAAATAAAGCCAAGTTAGTTGCCTCATTGGTTGATATGGCCGGTGATGTCTTAGAAGAAGTAAACAACTTAATAGGATTATTAAGAGTATTATCTGTCATTAGAAATTGATTAGGTAAATTAGTTAAATTATTAGGAGTTATTTTATTTAGTAAATTATTAGGAGAATTTCGATTTTCCATACCATGAGTAAAAGAAAGATCCGACAATTGTTTTTCCACTTGTGCCGGGTAGTCTTTTTTAGAAGTATTGAATATAGAAAACTTACCTGAGTCCAGTTGCTTCTGTGATTGTGCTCCTTTATCAACCAGCTTGTTCATTGATGGAAGATTATTTGTTCTTGAATAATTATTCCTTCTTTTAAACTCAACAATGTGCCAGTCTGTATCTTTACTGGAGCTTGGATCCTTTGAAATCAAGGTTGAATTCGATCTCAAAGTTGATGTAGGCACACTTAAGCAGTTGTGTGTGGCATGACCAAAACATCCACAAGTCGTACAAAGGAGATTTATACCTTCATAATGAATGGTTTGCTTATGAAGACCAATATTAACATGAGTTTTCAATGGTTTTTCCAAAGGCACTTCAATACATATTCTTGCATATCTGCCTCTGGTAGTAGAAGATGTACACGAGTCCACCTTAAGAAGCTTGCCTAATTTGGATCCAATACGCTGAAGTATATCCAAATCATAAAACTCAGTTGGAAGTTCCGGAAGTCTTGCCCATAGAGCTGAATATGTAAGTGAAGTTGATGAAGCAATGAACTTAGGCTCCCGGTGTCTTACGGATAGAAAATGGTTTAGTATGAACCATGGTCCTCCATGTAATGCCATGATCATATTTTCTTCTTTTTGAAACTTAATAAGAAAAAAATCCGATCCAAGATCTATCAGTGTAATATCTTCTGAAGCTTTCCATATTTCTGTTAATTTCTGTTTTAAAAGATGATGAATAATTTTCCTCCCAAATAGCTTAATGATAACTGAAAATTTCCATGGCTCATATAACCGAGATTTGTCATGAGTTGTAATTGGGATAAAATTGTCTTCATCTTCCTCAGAGAAGGATGTTTCATCCTCTAAATCTAGTAAAAGATTTTGAGTATGTGGATTCACTAATGTTGGAATGATAGAATTATCCTTCAAAAGGGTTTGAAGAAAAGTTTTGTGTTCTTTAGGAGACTTAGGTTCATCTATTTGCATTGATCCTATATCAGGAGGATCATGTTTGTGATTTAATGCAGTGGTGAGACTAGAAAGATTTAACCTTTTCAGATATTCTAATGAAATCAATATCTCATTTCTCTATTTGTTTCCAGATCTGCTGGTTCCTTCTTTGACTTCAAAATTCTATTTTTTTTAATTAAATGGGTGCGAAAAAGGGGCTATAGTGGTTGTGGGTTTTGCTCTAAAAATGACTGTGTGAAAATCCATTAATTTCACTTTATCTCATTTCTAAGTTGCAAGGGTTGAAATGTTTTATTAAAAAATAATAATAAGCTAATGTTTTCTTTGACATGAAAAAGAACAGAAGCTAAGCTGGTTAATTAAGGCCGATTAAGCTTTATATAAGTTTCGTATTATACGCTGATCCATTAAAAAAACATAGTATTACGTATTTAACTCATCTCATGTCAGTCAATTTTCGAATATATTTTTTATTCTCTGAAAGTTCTCTGATAAAAGAGATTGACTACTTTTCAGAGAAAACAAAAGCATAAAATATAAGTGAAACAGTAAAAGGTAAATATTTTCTAAATTTAATTGAAGATAAATATAACTACTCCTTTTGTTCATTTGTGTGACTTAATTTGACTGAATACGAATTTTAAAATATACAAATAACGATTAATCAAATAATTTCAAACTAAGTATGTTTGTAACACACTAAAAATGCTTTAGCATCTTATGAGCTTAAACATGCTTTAGTCATCCTATAAAAGAGTATCATTAATGGTAAAAGATACTAAGAATGTAAACATTAAATTTTATTAATTGTTATAAGAAGTCTTTGAAAATAAATAAAAAACAAAATACATAAATTAAAATAATAAAATAGTATCAATAATAATAATAATAATTAATAAATAAAAAACTAAGTCTCTCATCACAAAGAGTTCAAGTTGGTCCCTCGAATTTTAATTAGAAGTTATAGGTTCGAGTCTTTGAAATGATTTTTTCTTATTTTATAAAAAGCATTTTCTTATAATG
This sequence comes from Nicotiana noctiflora, assembly GCA_032618575.1. Lineage (NCBI taxonomy): Eukaryota > Viridiplantae > Streptophyta > Magnoliopsida > Solanales > Solanaceae > Nicotiana > Nicotiana noctiflora. Next base: position 113,373 of record JASVEL010004222.1, read on the forward strand.
GATTTTATGCTTTACAAATTCAAATTATTGAGTCTTAATGCAAATATAAACACCTAATAAGAAATCGAATAATTTACAATTGGGGAGGAAATGGAGTATTTTAGAAGGTTGATGAGCAGTAGTAGTATTTTGGAATTTATTGAACGGCTAATCCAACAATGACAACTGGACAACACATGGGAAAGTGGAAATGTCCCATCCACCACGTGTCACTTCCTCCATCTGGGCCTTTAAAGGATCTAACTTTGGGCCGCAAACCATGTGTCGACGATCCCGGGTTTGATCCATTCATGTGTCTTTTTCCTCTCTAGAATGTGAAATAGCTGTGAGAAAATTATTTGTTTAAAGGAAATCAATGAAATAGATGCCTCCTATCCCACATGGTTCCCTTTATTTTCTTCCATTAAAAAGATCCATATCATACTTCCACTTTGGATATATTGATTAACTGACCCACCATCCCAAGTAAAGTGAATTTCATTCGTCAATCAAACGTTTGTGTTTTCTCTTTTTACTCTTTTTTTTTTTTTAAAACAAAGATAATATATTAATAAAATTTAAATGCGTACAGAAGTTTGATGCCTATATGGCATACTATTACAAACTATAGAATACGGATTAGTATTAATTACATTTGTCATGGTCCTCCTAATAGATTTATCATCATGACAATCATGCACGCCTACTACATTTATATCCGTTTTACTAGTTTCAAACTTGTTAGCTTCGAAATATTCCTTTACAAAAAGAGGAACACTATCAAATATCACTGGAAAATTTTTCTCTTCAAAATTGTGTCCCTTTTTAGCAAACTGGTCAGCTACCATATTCTGTCTCCTGTACGCATGACTGATAACTGGCTTACCTAGCAGATCTAGATAGTACCTGCAATCAACTATTAAGTTAGATAACTCAATATTGTTAGATTTTAATAAAACTAGAAGTCCATGTGCATCAACTTCTATTTCTATGGGTGTTAAATGAGTTGTATAAGCTAATTTTAAACCATGTAGTAATGCGTATAATTCAGAGAAAATAACTGATATTTTAGGACAAGAAGCAGAAAATCCTATTATCCATTCAGCGTCAGAATTTCGAATTACTCCTCCTATGCCTGTTCCATTTTTTGAAAAAGCTCCATCAGTATTAAGCTTAAAGAAATTTTTATGAGGTGGTTTCCAAGTAATATCTAATCTAATTTTAGTAGTAATCTTAGGTTTGAAATTATACGAAGTTAAATAAGTAAACTCTGCTGCCTGTTGTTTGATTAATGAATGGGAAATGGAGGTATACTTCTGTTCAAAAAAATTATTATTACGAGTAATTCATATATTCCATAATGCATAGGCCAGAAAAGTTTGGTGATTTATAAAATATGGAAATAAAACAGTCTTATTGAACAGTATTTCCCGAATTTAAAGTCTTACTATTTATTATATTTGTGATTGAATATTTATATAGGAGTTCAATTTAATAACTTTTAATTATAAATATAAAATTTAAGCAAAAACTATTAAATTTGTTTGAACCGGTACTTAATACAACCGATTTACCATTTTTGTTCATATTACACTCCTAATTATTAGTTTGAGATACACACTAAAATAAGAACGGCTATTTAATTTGCATACAAGGTATTGAGTTGTATACTACTACTTTTTATTGAGAAACAAGATTTTCTTTGATCATAATTTTTGTAAATAGTTTTAAATATTTTAAATTATTAATTATTATGATCTATAGAGTTATGGTACTTTTTATGTATTTTCTAAATAGGTAAATTTTATTTCAAGAAAAATTAAAGAATTTATATTCAAATTCACTTCGAAAATTAATCAACTTGACAGTACAACGAAAAGGTTTAAACAAATTAAAACAGATGGATTAAATTTCAATATTCGATTGCATCGTTCTTAAAAACCTCTTTATAATGCAACTGAAGAATTTTTAGTAAAATTATCTTCTAAATTCAACTAAATTTAGAGCACAACTATTTGCTCAAAAGTTCTGCCATCTAGTTGATACAACTTTTTCGATCCATTATATCTTGGTTTTTTATTGAAGCTACTTATATAGTATTTTTTGTCGTCTTCTTTAATGGAATGTCTTTGGAAAATCGTTTTTTACTTCTCGGGTGAGAGTAAAATTTGTGTACAAATTACTTTTCTCATATTCCAATTATTATATTTTACTGGTTGTTGTTGTGTATCTTGAAAAGAAACCTTTAATAGGAACTCGTCTCAAGCAAAAATATTTTTTCTCAAAATGATATTTTTATTTGACAAATATAAGTATATCAACCTTTTCTTTTATTTCCATGATTATGCTTCCTTTCTATCACCATTAAAGGAAATGGAAAGGAGTTTTGATTCCCTGGGCCCCAGAAAACTGCTGCTCCATTTGATAGGTAGTTGGAAATATGCGGAGACCAAGACATATGCCAATAGTAAAATGGGGTGTTTGATCACCTGTAACGCACTATTACATGCCACCGTTGCAACCTCCCCTAAGAAAAACTGAAAAACTCCAACTACTCCTTGCTAATTTTGAATTTGTTATGAGCAACCATTAGATATTTTTGAGTTCCACGATTTTAAAATTTTGCTAATACCTGTTCTCGAGATGGAACAGAGAGTTACATTCAAAAAATGCTGTATGCCAAAAAAAAAAAAAATGAACAACGTTGAATCAAATAACTCGTTAGAACATGTATAGATCAAGGGCCGGAGGCAAATTGCGAGATGCGTTTGCACGATCGAGCCAGTAACTTTTACTCAAATTATATATTCATCGTAAAAAATCCGTTCGATATATGTAACTTATTAAATTAGAATCTAGCAATTTTATATAATCACAATTCTGAACCTATAAGATTTAAATCTTGATTCCGTGCATCTCTAACTATAGACGGAAAGTTATGACTTAAAAGTTATATGTTAAATTATATACTTTGCGTTTTTTAATTTCATATTAACTTCACGAGTAAGTTTTAATTTTTGTCAGATTCCAACTGCCCATCCACTAACAACAGTAAATATATATACTAATAAAATCAAAAGCAAAAAAGGCAAAAAATTTCAAACCTGAATCTAGTAACTTGTTTGGATGGTTGTTACTTATTGTATCGTATCGTATTGTTACGTTAAATATAATATTTATTTTAATTGTTACTTAAATTTTATCGTATCGTATCGTTAAATCCGCCGTTACATAACGATGAAATGTGTCACTTTATGTAACGACCGATTTGGTGTGGTCGTGTTGTTTTCTTGTATTTTTCTCTCAATCCCACACTTTATTTTATTAAATAATTTTATTTTATCATTTACCCTACCTTTTTATACACCGTATCATATTTTTTCTTTATAATATTACAAGTTTATTCATCATATTATTGGTGCATGATACCATAAAACGACAGTAAAATGACACAATTTATACAAACATTATATTCATCAAACGATACAATACAGTACAATATAATATTATAAAATGATATATAACAACCACCCAATAAACCGTAAATATATAAGTCATTGTAGTATGTATATTTGCATGGAATATACTTAGTAACCAACTATATAATATAGGAAAAACAAATTTTAAAATAGTAAAATGTAGTGTATGAGTTATATTTGAACAATCAAAAATAAAACTTGTGATGCCCAAACACACAATCATGTTGCAAACGCATGAATCAGATGAATGTAACTTATTGCTGTTGAATTATCGTAACCTCAAATCCCGCAATTTAACTTGCACAGACATCACTCCCATGTCGTCCCTATAACTTCATTCTTGTTCCTGTCTTAACTAGCAAATATAATTATTTTTGACGGAAAAATTACCCTAGAATAAATGAGACGGTAAAAGTGGAAAGACAACCATTCGTGCGACAAACTCCCGACCGCGGAGAATGGCTCTTCCTTATGGCCTGGGGTACACACTCTCTCACCTGATCTGGCACATATCTTAATTTCTCCCTAAAAGAAAAAAAAGAAGAAGAAACAATCAGAGAGTATCTAGAAAGTATAACCCCTACACCCTGGCGCAAGTTAGTGAGTCCCCATTAATATACTGCTTCAGTTTCTTACATTACCGAAAATACCCTCCATTTCTTCGCCTAATATTAACACCTGTTTGACAATTCCGTCATTTAAACAGTATCTAAGTCATTATAAAATGCTCTTCGTTCACCTCTATCAACTTTAGTCGCAAAATAAACTTACAACACTTACATACAGACAAAACCACACGTAGTGTAGATTAATTCCCTCACCAGCCCTCGCCGGAATCTCGTTTTCACGGTGATCGGCCGTTCAACATCTTACTGAGTTCCCTTTTTTCTATTTCTTTCTGCTCGGAGGTCATATAATTAACCTTCGATCTAAAGTAGTTATATATATAGCTGCTTCTTATTATTCTGAGAACAAAAGAACCCCTGAGCTGGGTAAAGTGGAGTTCGTGATGGGATTTTGTATATGTCCTTTGGAAACTCCTGCTAGATTGCTGTGGAGTACTAGTTTCTTCCGCCACAAGCTCATGCTCTTTTGAAACTTAGTCAACTCTCTTTTTCTATTCAAATCCCTGCTAAAAGAAACTCTGTTCTAGAGTTTTTCTTTTCTGTGTTTACACATACATATAAACTTCTGTGTGTAAATAAATTTTCTACGGCGATCCAGATCATTGATAATATGGGATCTGGGCATATATTTTTCGACCCGTCTTGTCACGGCAACATGTTGTTCCTTGGGAATTCAGATCCTGTTTTCCGAGGTACGTTTCTTAACTTAACGCATAGGCAGATCGTGTGATGGAGAATATAAACAGTTTGAACTGAATTCGAATATTAATTTTGACTTATAATTTTAATGGAATAATAATTTAATTTAATGATTAAATTCATCAAATTGAAATTTAAATTGCGTTTTTACATAAGGAAGTTAACCAGCTATTGTGTGATGATTTCACTGAAGATTTTGTTTTATAGTTTGATTGTCGGTTCTTCCATTAAAATTTTGGTACGGTCAGTAAAAAATAATTTGCATGTAATTTTGACGGTTGACTTATACTATTAATTAGCAGGACCAAGATCGATGATGAAGATGGAGGACTCCTCAAAGAGGCGACCTTTCTTTAGCTCGCCGGAGGAACTATATGACGAGGAATATTACGACGAGCAGTCGCCGGAGAAGAAGCGCCGTCTCACTCCCGAGCAGGTTAGCACCCTACTACTTTTCGTTATCTACAGATAATATAATTTGGTAATTAATATTTTTTTCAACACTTCAAATTTTTGGGTGAAATTATAACTCAATTCATGAATAATAACGTAACAGTCGAAAGAATTTGTATTTGGATTGTTTAAAGTGAAAATCAGTCAATATGTGAAAGATCGTGTTAAGACATAGTATTATAATTAAGTAGACAGACGACAGTAATAAAAGAGATTCTTTTACGTTTTTAATTAGACATACTGGAACATATTCTGATTTATATATATATCGCATCAAATTCTTCACGATATTCTTCAACTGATAGAGTTTTCTTTTGCGTTCTATCTTTAAGCTAGTAATATTTTAAATCTGTGGATTTGGTTACTTGTTGAGCAACAAGTCACCTGCGTTAATTAATTATTTGGTAAATTAAGGTGCACTTGCTGGAGAAGAGCTTTGAGACGGAGAACAAGCTGGAGCCAGAACGTAAGACTCAGCTAGCCAAGAAGCTTGGCCTGCAGCCCAGGCAGGTGGCTGTGTGGTTCCAAAACCGCCGCGCCCGGTGGAAGACCAAGACGCTTGAAAGGGATTATGATCAGCTCAAATCCTCTTATGACTCTCTTCTCTCTGATTTTGACTCCATGCGCAAAGATAATGAGAAGCTCAAAGCTGAGGTATATAGTTTGATGATCATTTTATTTTTCTACTTAGATCCTGCTGTACACTGTATTTGTGATATTTCTTTAAATTTGAGGGATTCATAGCAAGTTATATATCTGATGATAGTTAAATATACATAAGTTTCTGCCAGATATGCTTAAAAGGATTCACGATAAGTATTTATAAATATTTGGTAAATCTCTTACTCCCTCCGTTTCAATTTATGTGAACTTATTTCCTTTTTAGTCCGTGCCAAAAAGAATGACTCATTTCCTTATTTGGAAACAATTTACCTTTATGCAATGATTTATAGCCACACAAAATAAAGGTGTCTCATTTTACACCACAAGATCAAAAGTCTTCTCTCTTTTCTTAAACTCCGTGCCCAGTCAAATGGGTTCACATAAATTAAAACGGAGAGAGTATTTTACTGTTATACTATAGATCCGCTCCAAATAACAAATCATGGAACCAAGCTGATTTAAACAATTTTTTTATCAATGATTATGTCACAGTTCTCTTGAATCGTTAGTAAAAATAATCATGACAAAAAGGTCATTGCTTTCTTGTAATCAGGTGCAGTGACGATATAGACAATTTAATTTACTATTAGTTCTTCCGGTCCAATTTAAGTTATTTTTTGCTTTTTTGCCACATATTAAAAATTTTGCCTTTTAATATTAGTTAATAATAAAATTGATTTTACTTTGCTCTTTAAAAATATTACAAACTACTCTAGATTCTTTAATTCAAGAATAACTTTAAAAAAAAATTAATTCATTCTTAATATATAAAAAAATTACTGTAAATATTATTGAAAAAAAAAGATAAGTAAAAGTGGATAGATGGGTATATCTATGGAATAAAATAATATGATGCTATTCACAAACTAGCTAGGGGATCTCTATCTAGAATATTAACATATTTTTGTTGACAAATTTTGTCGGCGAAGTTGGTAATTGATAGCAATTTTTAATCTGACTTTGAGGTCATATTCTATGGCACACCTGGCAATCAGTATTAGTAGTGGTGGACCTTACTTCCAATATTCTTCCTTACCTTCAAAAGAAAATTATATATGTCAATTTCATTCCGAGTCATTCTCGCATCAAGTCAAATAAATAAAGTAGCATCTGTTCTAACCCCCACTTTATATGTTTCTCATTTCTTATAAGCGAATATACTTTTGCTTCTTGCTTTTAAATATGCGCACTGATGATGAAGCAATTTACGTATATAGATAGTGGATGCATCACTATCAGTTTCAACACAGTTATTTGATTAACTTTTATTCTTTTGCTTTTAATTTTCAAATTTACTTTTTAAATGTTTTTTTTAAAACTACTTTGGTGATATGATGAAAGAGTTTAACAAGTTCTATGAACAAACATTATATACACTTCTTACGCTACAGGTTAAATTAACCTACAACAATAGGTAATTAGTGCCGGAAAAATATTACTTCCTTCGTTTTAATATATGTAAATATATTTGACTGGCTGCGAAATTTTAGAATTTTTTTTTTAAATTTGAGGTGTAAAATGAGATACATTATAAATTATTGATAAATTATTTCCGAATTCCAGGTAAATTGAAAAGGATGGAGTAATCTTTTATATATTACTTTAAATTACACCATCATGATTCCAAAATGAAGATGGTTTAAGATTCAATTTTACAATACAAAATGAAGATGGTTTAAGATTCAATTTTACAATATCAGTTAATTTTAATCTATTGTGGTAGATAATCAGGTTACAAGGATGTAGTCCTCTACACATCCTTGTAACTTGCATATAGTATAGAAGCTAAACTATATATAATCGAAAAATACGCAGGTGGCTTCATTGATTGAGAAGTTGCAGGGGAAAGTGGTGGGCGGAGCAGGGGTAAGTGAAAAATGTGAGGTTTTGGAGGTAGATGCTATGACCCTTCAAGTGAAGGTGAAGGCGGAGGACAGGCTGAGTAGTGGCAGCGGCGGAAGCGCGGTGGTCGATGAGCACAGTCCACAGCTGGTGGACAGTGGGGACTCCTATTTTCACAATGGTCATATTGAAGATTATCCAGTTGGGCCTGGAGGATGCAATAATATTCCTCCACCTATGGATGGTTTGCAGTCGGAGGAGGATGATGGTAGTGATGATGGTGGCGGCCATGGCTACTTCTCTAATGTCTTTGTGGCGGCAGACGAGCAACAACATGAAGAAGGAGAGCCTATTGGATGGTTCTGGTCTTAAATGATTAAAGCGATTTTAGAATGTATTATTTACAGTATTTCCTATCTGCGTTTGTATGATGAATAAGTGGTGTAATTCGAACGTATAATTCAAACCCCTGTTATATGCATGCTTTTGCATCTTTTAATCTCTTGAAGATGTTTGTTCATATGCTTCAGTATAATTCAAATCTAGTATTTACATTACGTCATCGATAAGCAAAACCAAGGTAGAAATATGATACACCATCGCTAGAAATCCGAAAAAAAACGATGAACATTTTGCGACCAAAATTGGTATGCAAAAAAAAAAGCGACCAAAGTTGGTTGGAGAAAAATTATTAAATAATTATTCTACATACATTAGCGACAAGGTTGATCACTTTTTGGTCGATAATGTGGTCAAAATGTTGACCGGGCTAGTTTGACTTGATTGGTCAAAGAAATATTGAAATTATCCACCAACTTTGATCGCTAAAGTGGGACTCAGTTATAAAATTTTATGCGATGACCCGAACCGTCGTCACGTGAGTTACCACCCCGTCTCCCCCATCTTATGTATCTTTATGCTTCATTATCGGTATTTGAGGTGATCGAGTCGAATTTGATTGGTTTTAGATGAAAATGAGACACTTAGTCTCTTTAAGAAAAGCTTGTTTTGGAAAAATCAACCGAATGTTGACTATTGAGTTAGAGGACTGGAATGTGATTTTCGGTGTTTTGGTTAGCTTCGAGGGTGATTTGGGACTTAGAAGTGCGATCGAAATTGATTTTGGAGGTCCGGGGTAGAATTAGGCTTGAATTGGCAAAGTTAGTATTTTGGCGAATTCCGCTTGATAGGTGAGATTTTGATCTGAAAATCAGAATGGAATTTCGAGAATTGTTGTAGCTTCGTTAGGTGATTTTGGATGTGTGTGCAAAATTTCATATCATTCGGAGGTGTTTTGGTCGAATTTTTGATCAAATGCGTATTTCGAAAGTTTTTGAAGAACATAGGCTTGAAACCGATGTGATTTGATGGTTTTAGTGTTGTTTGAGGTATTTTGGTGATTCGAACAAGTTTGAATGATAGTTTGGGATGTGTTGGTCTTTTTGGTTGAGGCATCGGGGGCCTCGGGGCGTGTTCGGATGGTTAAACGAAGAGTTTCAACATTTGCATGTTGCTGAAGCTTGCTGCATCTTGTATTTTCGCTTCTGAGTGTCTTGGACCGCAGAAGCGGACACGTGTCACACCTCCTTTTGGCGCGCTCGCTACCCGGGGGTAGAAGCGCAAGAGAGTTTTTTCAATTTAAGTGACAATATTCGAAACGGGATTATTCTATTTATTTCAGAGTCGCCACTTGGAATAAATTAAGGTGTCCCAAGTCACCGATTTATTTAAATCCCGAATCGAGGAAAATTACGACTTTTCAAATGAAGTCTGCGAACCAAAAATTCTAAATAAGGAATTCTGTTGACCCGAGGGAAGGTGTTAGGCACCCCCGGATCCCGTGGTTCTAGCACGGTCGCTTCAATTATTATAGATGGCTAAAAATTATCTGATTTAATATGCTCATAAATTATATGCTCTAGTTAAACCTCAAAACGCTTTTAACATTGTTATGAAAGTGAACGTTCCCTACAAACACTAACGCATTATCAATTTTATAAAAAAAAGATATGACAATTCGCTAAATGACATGCCTCAAATTCTAGAATATTAAAAAAAAATAACTAAAGAGGAATACACAATTAGTAATTTTATTCGACGTGGTAGGTCTCAACTTATTTTTTTTATTTTTATTTCTTTTTTAACTATGGTTATGCTGAGTTATCTAACTAATGGTTTCACCTACAATTATTTAAAGAGAAAAAGGGATTTATTACGGTATGCGGCCATAGCTTTTATATTAACTAGAATCTATACGATGAGTAAATTATTTAAAGAGGGACGGCCCAGTCTAAAGGAACAAATCAAACCCCCCCCCCCCCAAAAAAGGTCCAAGTCTTATTGGACATAGGTAATCTTAATTGGGCCTGTAAATGAGCCCAAATTCAAGAATCCAAATGTATTTTAGCAAGGGGACCCAACATTGAGTTCTTGACTTTGTAAGTGTAGGGATGTTCTAAGTAGATAAATGAATCCAATTCTCAAACCTATATAAAATTAATACGAAACATGCTTGGATACAATCACGGAATCTCAATCTCTGATTTAATTAACCAACTTTTTACTAGACAGATCCGGGAAAATTAACTGCTAAATTGAAAACTCATATTCCCAATCAATTTAGAACTTAAAAAATGACATCTCATATTTAATTGTTGTAACAAAAAAAAAAAGAGAAAAGGTCTCCAACAGCCGAACATATGACTAATATGGATTTAAGTAATGACATTTTATACTTAAGGCATCACTAAACAGCTCAGAGAATATACACGACATGCTAAGAAAATGTCCAGTCATTACTTCAAATTCAGTCATTACTTCAACTGTTGAAACAGTCCAGTCATCACGTCAAATTCAAATCTAACTCTAACATACGAACTACAATATTGATTATGCAAGAATCTACATATGTTAAGTAAACTAAAACATATCAAAAGGAACATAGGAAAGTTTAACAGTCATGTCATTTCATCTTCAAATTGATTACAGAAACTTTAACTTTGCTTCCCATGTTCTGTTCAGGGATCGACACATACCTGGAAAGGAGATTAAAGAAGAGTAAGGTACAGCAGTGGCAGCAAACAGCAGTATAACAACAGCAATACCAGTATACCAACAAATGCCCAGATTGAAAACCAACAAACAAAACACCAGCAGCAATGGAACAAGTAATATGGCCGAAAACAAGTTCCAAATTCCAAAGTATGAACTCAACCAATCCAAAGCTTGATTACCAACAGAAAACAGGAAGAACTAGAAGTTATGAGACACTATCTTCCTGATTCTCAAACACTCGTAGATCTAGAGTTTAAATAAACAGTGTTTCTGTTTTTTCCAGTGTTTTCCAAAAATCCTAAGCTCTCTTTGTATCTGTTTTTAAAACTGCCAGACCTCTCTCTTTGTTTTCCTATGTATCTCTCAATGTGTTTCTGTTTTCTTTCTGTTTTCAGTGAGAATATCTGTGAGTGTCTAATGTTCTGCCAATGATTGTATTTGTGAATATGTATGTATTTCCAGAGAGTATTCTCTGTGAGTGTGAGTATGTATTCTCCCCCTTATGCCAGTGATTGTGTATCCTTTTATAGCCTAGAGATCCAAAGCAACAAGCCCTACCTTTTTTAGTTTCAGATCTGTCCAGCCTATGTTCTTTTACCTTTTCTTCACTTTTCAGTTGTATAAGTATGGCTTTTTAATTAAAAACTCTGAAAGGCAGAAATTAATGGCATAACCTGCTGTCCAGCAGGTTCCATTAGTCATTCCATGTGCATTGCACTCTTTGAAACTTGGTTGTTATTTTTATTTCTGAAACTTATCAGAATTACAACTAATTTCTCCTTAAAATCCTATTAGAGTTACAGCTATATCCAAACCAGACTTCCTAATTTAAAATCAACAAACAACTACAACTTTCAATCCAGGCAATGGCTCGGGTGAAACTAAGCAATACAAATGGCATTTCTGTTTCATAAGTGATTTCCTCCCGTTCTTTGATCTAACACTGCATTACCCTTTTAAATTAAACACTAACTAACAACTACACTGCTATAACCAATTCATTCTAATTCAACACACAAAATCAAACAAACAGCCCAATTCAACTTAAGTAGTGAACTCGGATCAGATGAACCAATGCCAAACTTGTGCCAAAATGTTCTAACAAACGAACATACGATTCTAATCGACGACATTCGTATAATCGATTACAACAACCACAATCAATAACACACAATCGATGAACAAGTTTTCATTCTTTAGCACTTAGGCCGAAAAAAATGAAAGAAGCAAGAACGTTATTCGACTTCAATAATCGACTCGAATACACACACTTAATAACAAACAACAATCAATCGATCAAATAGAACTAATGATTTTGACCGAATAAAAGGTCTTTGAAGAAGAACAGAAAACAGGGACGGCCGAAAGAAACATTTGAGAAGAATTCAATCAAACTAAACAAATACACAAGTATATAAAAACAAAGAACGAGTAGAATTACCTTGAAAGAAAAGGAAATCTGGGATCGAAACATCCTAGGGCCAATTCGGATTCGAGATTTTGAGGCCAAACAGGTTTTAATCGATTGTTCTTAATTAAGAACATCTCGACTAAAACCTATTGAATCCTTAAAATCTTCAAATAGCTTTGAATTTCTGTCCAAGGCTCTTTGGGACTCATGTTGGGTTTTACATAGTTTGGATTCGATTCGAAACATACCAATGCTGGTTTGGTCGCGAGGGAGGTTAGGGGAAGGTTGTGTGTGGGCTTGGGGCTGAAGGGAAGCGCTGCCGCCGCTAGAAAACAGTGGCGGCTACTAGGGTTCTTGGTGACAAATCTGAGATTCGAACCGTTCCGGTGTTGTTCGAAAGGAGACGGGTGTGGATTTGGAGAAAGGGTGGTCCGGTGGTGATATCGTGTGAAGATTGGGTTGAATTTAGACGGTGGCCGCCGGATTTCCAGGTGGGGTGACGGGCTGCGGCGGCTCTAGGGTTCTATGGAGAGGGATTTTGATTTTGGGGAGAGATGGGAGAATGGCCTGGGTAGCCGGGTTTGGGGGGTTTTTTTTTTGGGTTTTGGGTATATGAAAATGCAAGGATAATCGTGGGCCGTTAGATCACGAGAGATCAACGACCAGGATTTGATTTAATTGGGTCCGGGTTATTTTAGACGGGTTGGACCGGGTAACGGGGCGGGTAGCAGGTTTATTTTAGTTTGGGCTCAAATTTAAAATTTGGGATTGGCCCAATCCGATTTTGTACTCCTAATTATTTCCTTTTCTCTTCTCTTTTTAATTTTAATTCTCAATTTATTAAAACAAAAATTTTAATTACACTACAAAATCAATTAAATTATAAGAAATACTAATTAGGTTATATTAACAATTAACACACTCAATTTAAACATCAATTAAATATAAATCACACAATTAGGCATTTAAATGCTAAAAAATGTAAAAGATGAATTATTTTTTTGTGATTTTCGTTTTCGTAAGATAAAATTAATTACTCCTAATTTCAAAACTAGATAAGAAATGTAAGCAAGACATATTTTTGTATTTTTTTTTATTAATTTAAACACATACAATCACGTATATACAAATGCAAATAAATACCAAAATAACACAAAAATTCACAAAAAATACACACCATAAAATAGACAATTTTTGTTTTGATTTTGTGGGAGTAATTCATGTTAGGCAAAAGTCACGTGCTCACAACACGCATAAGCGATGGATTGACCGCATAAGCGGTGAAGAGGCCTAGGCGTTGGTTCCACAGAAGCGATAGTGTAGCCGCAGAAGCAGTATCGCTTACGCAATATTATGACCGCAGAAGCAGTTGGGTTTGAGATTGGAATTTCCGCAAAAGCGGGAGGAAACCCGCATGAGCGGAGTCGAAAAAGCGACTTGAAGACCGCAGAAGTGGTCGTGGCCTTATTTGAATTTCCGCAGAAGCGGAAGGGAGATCGCGAAAGCGGTCCCGCATAAGCGGTTAAGGGGCCGCATAAGCAAAAAGTGCTGGACAGATTTATAATATTTTCTCGCGAGCTAGGTCTTATTTTCACCATTGTTGAGCAACCTTGGGAGCCTTTTGGTGATGATTAAGGAGGGTTTTGACGGGAATCGATTGGAGGTGAGTCATATGGCCTAGAACATCATTTTATTGAAGAATCAACACTTAATTTCATGGAAATTTGCTTAAAATGGAAGAACTAGGACTTGAATTTTAAAATAAAAATTTGGAATTTGAGGAAGCACTTGAGCTCGGATTTTGGTAAATTTGATATGTATGGACTCGTGGATAGATGAGGAATCCGGTGATGTGAATTTTATAATTTTTCGAGCAGTGGTCCCGAGGCTCGGGTTTTTCTAACTTCATGATTTTTGATAATTTTTGAATCTTTTCGATTGGGTTATGTTCCTTTAGCTATTGTAACATATTCCTTGTGGTTTTGATCATATTTGACGCATGAGGAGGTCGATTCGAGAGGAAAAGGCATAGCGAGTTAGACTTTTGACCGGCTTGAGGTGAGTAATAGATGTAAATGATGTCATGAGGATTTGAAACCTCAGAATTTCACATTGTACGCTATATTGTGGTGAGACACGCGCTCTATGACCAGTGCGTGATCGTTTGTGGTTAGGAATTGTGACTTGGTTCGTTCCGAGTTATGCTTATATAGTATTTTCGATTGAGACTTGTTGAAAATCATCCTACTTGGATTAGATTGTCATATTTGGGGTTTGTGCCGATTATTTGAATCCTTCAGGGATTACTATCACTGTACATTATTTGACTTGTTAATTGATTTTAGTCATAAGTCTAAATACTGTTTTGAAATGCCAACCATTTTTCTAAGATTTGAAAGCCTAAACATTATTTTACTGACATTCTGAGCTGAGAACTTATTATTTTAATATTGCCCGAGAAGCTTATGTGAATTTCTAGACTGAGCATGGATTGGGTTGCGCGCCACACTGGTATTATACTGATATTGAGGCCGAGAGCCTGGTTGGTGCCACTAGATGGCTTGATTATTTGTGCTTGGGCTGTAGGAGCCCCTCCAATATCTGTACACACCCTACTGAGCGCTGTCGACATTAAATGGATCAGGCTGCACGCTGCAGTGGGTACTAGAGTGTACTATTCTATGTGCTGCATTGCATTCATGCATTGATATTTATCTGGATTTACTTGCCATATTATTTCTGTACTTTATATCATCGGTGTGATTCTTCATGATTAAATGATCTGGATTGCCTGTTATAGCTTATTTTGTTTTATTCCATGATTTTTCACTCTCATCCTTTATTTATGTTTATTACTTACTGGGTCGGAGTACTCACATTATTCCATACACCTTACGTGCATATCCAGGTACCCCATAGGCTGAGTGAGGACTTGATTAGCAGCACAACATCATCCGGGAGCACCGAGGTAGCTGCATGGCATTCGCAACCTTGATCTATCCCTTCTATCTCTATCCTTTTGTTCCGTATTTTTCCTAGACATATTGGTATTAGGTGAATATTCTGTATTAGAGGCTCGTGTTTCGACACTGGATTCTATTGGGCTATGTTGTTCATTTTAATTGAACTTTCACATGCTTTATTATAAAAATGAGAACTTGAATGTGATGACTTAGTGGAATTTTCGGTGTTAATTATCTAAAATCTAAGTAAGAATTTGGGTAAATTTTGTATATGGTCGGGCTTGCCTAGCAATGTGTTGGGCGCCATCATGACCTGGGTTGGGGTCGTGACAAGTTGGTATCAGAGCCTAGGTCACTTGGTCTTGCGAATCATGAGCCGGTTTAGTAGAGTCTCGCGGATCGGTACAGAGACGTCTGTATTTATCATCGAGAGGTCGCAGAACCTTTGGGAAAAACTTCATATTTTTGAAATTCTTATCGTGAGACTTTATTGATTTGAGAACTAAGCTTCTTTATTCTATTCTCGCACTACCGGGCGTGGCAGACGACCACTAGTACCACCTACTGAGGCCACTAGAGGCGCGGTCGTGGTTGTGGTCTTGGTCGAGGAAGACCAGCGAGGGAAACACCAGTTGATCCACTAGCTGCCCCGGTTTAGGACCAGACTCGAGTTGTGGATGCTCCAGCAGCACCTGTTTAGGCATTGGCATTGCCCATTGTGATTCCGGGTCTCCATGAGGCTTTGGCTCAGTTATTATCAGTTTGCACTGGAATGGCTTAGGCCGTTGTCACACCTCTTTTTTACCGCACCCGTGAGGGTGCAAAAAAATATAAAAGAGAGTTTTTCCAATTAAAGGACAACCAAAACGGGATTCATTTATTGAGAGATTCGGAGTCGCCACCATGGGAGATTTATGGTGTCCCAAGTCACCGGTTTGAAACCCGAATTGAGGAAAGGTTTGACTCTATTTAACGGTCCGCGAACCAGAAATCCGGATAAGGAATTCTGTTAACCCGGAAGAAGGTGTTAGGCATTCCCGAATTCCGTGGTTCTAGCACGGTCGCTTAACTGTCATATTCGGCTTATTTATCTGATTTTTACAGTTATATACTTAATGCAAATTAATATCCTTTTACCGCTTTTTATTATTATTATTATTTACGAAAGAGAATGTTGCCTAAAAATATGTTTCGAATCACGTCACATGAAATGCACCCGGATCCTCGACACATTCTTATTCAACGTTGTTGGATTTGGATTTGAGTTGCATGAAATGCACACTCGTATTTGGGGAGATATAATTATTAAATACGCGCTTAAAGCTACTAACGCGTTATTATTTTAAGGAGGTCGTGAAAATTCACTAAACGACCAATCCCGCGGTCTAAGCATTTTAAGTTATTTAAATCAATTCAAGTGGGACCACATTTTCCAAAATCCACAAATGCACTGAAAGTCCAAACCAGCGAAAAAACTTATTCAAATTTATCTAACACCTAGCTTTTATCAACTTACATTAAAATATTGTCTAAATTATAACATGCTATATCAAAATGACATTTGAACAATGCGCTTGGTCAGAAAGATTAGCAGAAAGCTAAGTTTAACATAGTTAATTTAATATCCCACATTATCATTTAACAGAAAGCTAAGTTTAACATAGCTAATTTAATATCTCATATTATCATTTAACTAAAACTCTATCATAGGATTTAAGATATTGACATAATGAATCAAAGAACACAAAAGAGAAACAGACCTTTTATTTCTTCAACAGTGAATTGTCCACAACAAAATTACGATCGCTTGACCGGAACTTGACACAAGACAGTGACCTCGACTCGGCAACTCTAGCTCGCCGGAACGCTGGGGAAGATGGTGGAAATAGGGCTGGCTCCTAGTCGTTCGACTGGTGAAGGAGATGAAGTGGTCGTGGGTTGCTGGTCGTTGCTGGGCGAAGAGAAACGACGCAGCAACAGCTGGTCGTGAGGCTGGCGACGAAGAAGATGACTTCGACGAGGGGGAGGTCCTCACTTCAGCGAAGCTGCGCAGCAGTTTCTCCTCTCTCCGTTTTTTCCTCGCCCAGGAGCTCTCTCTATTGTGTTTTTTATTCTTTTGCGTACTGCTCCTTCATGAAAGAATGAAGAAGAAGAGTCCTCTCCCCTTGCTCCTCTTTTTGCCATTTTTTCTTGTTTTTTCTTTCGTTTTCTTTTTCCAAAAAACAAGCAGACCCTATGCTGCCCTTTTTTCTTTCAAAAATGAAGAAGAGAATGTCTCTTCTCTTCTCCTCCCTTTCCCGTTAGAAAATGGAGAGTACTTGTAGTATTTTTGTTCTCCTTTCCTTGTGCTGCCGTTTTCCTTCTTTTTAAGAAAAGAATGTGTCTTCTTTTCTTTGTTTTTTTTTATTCCTTTTTCAAATGCTTTAAGAGTAGTGTGTGCATGTGTTGTCCTATAGTGTCTGCATGTGTTTTTGTTTTTGCCTCTTTTGTTTCCTTTTCTTTTGTCGTGCCCGAGACTATCATTCCCTGAAGACCCCCCCCCCCCTTTTTTATTTTAAAAGCCCGTCCGTCCCCCATAATATTCTGTCTGTGTCCCCCATGTGTGTCCCCCACGTGTGGTGGACTCGGATTATTACGGGCTATGTCCGAAAATTATAAAACCGGGTAGTTCGAACCCGAATATTATTCTTCGCCCGGAACCGAAAATGAGAACACGGTGTTATTAATTAATCACTACGTAAGCAAAATAACTGTAAGACTAATAATTAAAACAAAAATTATTTTTTTATATTTTTCAAAATTAAAGTAACTACAAAATGTTAATGAAACTATATATTTTTTTTTATTATTTTCGTTTTTATAAAAGATAAAAATATAAAGTACTATTTTTTTGTATTTTTCAAGTTTAAAAATGACTACGAAACATTAATAAAACCATATTTTTGTTATTTTTCATTTTGAGGTAAAAATAAAGTAAAAGAGTCAAATTTAGCTAAAGTAGCTATATTAAAACTAAACTAAATATTTTACGCTAAAAATATAGAAAATCTCGGGGAGGGTCAAAAATCACGTGTTTACAGCTGCCCCTCTTTGACTGAAAACACAAAGAGTTTTCAGACAAAGAACGACTAGACAAGTGTTTTTGACCTGACCCTTATTGTGAGAGACTAAACTAAAAGAAGAGGAATGTGACCGAGCCCTTGTATCCTGAGCTGCCTACATATCCTTGGCTATAAAGGAATCAGGCCACGTGTAGTTCGAAAGTGAGTGAGGAAATGGAGTAACCGAGGTGGAGAGCCAGTCGAGGTGTCGTTCCGTCGAGGTTCCGTCCCATCGAAGTTCCGGTCCGTGGTCCTGCTATTACATCAAAAATCAAAACATGAGAAAGACTAACTAAGCCTATCAGCTACTAGTTACAAGATTCCTATCTATAAGTCTTCTGAAGCTTGATCTTGAGTATTGGTTGGTGCTTCATGCGGACTCTAAATTTGAACCTTGATACTTGCTAGTTGCAGTGCTGCTTTTCGGATCAAGACCAGGTATGCAGTGCTTGTGACCTCGGCCATCTCTTGAGCACACCACATCTTTCATCAACTTCTGCACTTAGATTAACTCCCTGCCCTTTTTTTTTCATTATGACTAACTTCTGTTGATCATCTCGGACTGTTGACTCGCATTCTGGTTGCAAGCTTCTTTGTTGCTATCTTGCATTGCACTCCGAAGTGAATTCCCTTACTTGTGATCTTCGAGCTATTCTCCTTCGAAGTCTGAATCTATCTTTTCTGATCCTTGTTGCCTTCCTTCTGATTCATGTTGGGGATTTCCGTTACACTCTGCCGCTTTCCTTAAACAACTTCAACAATAAATCGCCACTCCATTCTTCAGGCGGGCTCCCTGACTTCAACTACAACTTAAAAATAAATCGCCACTCCATTCTTCAGGCGGGCTCCCTGACTTCAACTATTACTTCAAAATAAAATCGCCACTCCATTCTCCAGGCGGGCTCCCTGACTTCGACAACATCTTTTGAACATAAATCGCCATTCCTCTCTTCAGGCGGGCTCCTGACTTCAACCACATCTTTTGAAAAAATAAATCGCCATTCCTCTCTTCAGGCGGGCTCCTGACTTCAACAACATCTTTTGAAAATAAATCACCATTCCTCTCCTCAGGCGGGCTCCTGACTTCAACCATCAACTCTGAAAATTAAACGCCATTCCTCTCTTCAGGCGGGCTCCCGACTTCAACAACATCTTTTGAAAATAAATTGCCATTCCTCTCTTCGGGCGGGCTCCCGACTTCAACCACATCTTTTGAAAAAATAAATCGCCATTCCTCTCTTCCAGGCGGGCTCCGACTTCAACAACATCTTTTGAAAATAAATCGCCATTCCTCTCTTCGGGCGGGCTCCTGACTTCAACCATCAACTCCGAAAATTAAACGCCATTCCTCTCTTCGGGCGGGCTCCCGACTTCAACAACATCTTTTGAAAATAAATTGCCATTCCTCTCTTCGGGCGGGCTCCGACTTCAACAACATCTTTTGAAAATAAATCGCCATTCCTCTCTTCGGGCGGGCTCCCGACTTCAACAACATCTTTTGAAAAAATAAATCGCCATTCCTCTCTTCGGGCGGGCTCCGACTTCAACAACATCTTTTGAAAATAAATCGCCATTCCTCTCTTCGGGCGGGCTCCCGACTTCAACAACATCTTTTGAACATAAATCGCCATTCCTCTCTTCAGGCGGGCTCCTGACTTCAACGTCAACTTTTGAAAAAAAAAATAAATCGCCATTCCTCTCTTCAGAGGCGGGCTCCGACTTCAACAACATCTTTTGAAAATAAATCGCCATTCCTCTCTTCGGGCGGGCTCCGACTTCAACCATCAACTCTGAAAATTAAACGCCATTCCTCTCTTCAGGCGGGCTCCCTGACTTCAACAACATCTTTTGAAAATAAATTGCCATTCCTCTCTTCGGGCGGGCTCCTCTGACTTCAACAACATCTTTTGAAAATAAATCGCCATTCCTCTCTTCGGGCGGGCTCCGACTTCAACAACATCTTTTGAAAAAATAAATCGTCATTCCTCTCTTCAGGCGGGCTCTTGACTTCAACAACATCTTACTAACTCCATCCCATCCATGTCGCCTTCCTTTGCTTCCTGCACCACTTTCTTCTTCCTGCATCGCTTCTTGGGCCATCCTTTCTTCCGAATTACCTTGTTTTGGAATTGCTTTCCTCCCGGTTGTGTTATTTTTCTCTTGACTGCTGGGGATGTCTTTGGAACTAATTACTTACCTGCTGGGGTAATGCTGCTGGGGAAAATCTTCTTTATTTCCTCCTTTTCTACTTCCTTCAGAACCTTTATTCTCTCCCGAGATCGCTAGGGGTTGAAGTGTCATCAGCTGGGGATTACCCTGTCGGGGGATCCCCTTTCCTTCTTCCTCTTTCCAAACCTCCTTCGGGGCTCGCGCTTCGCTCCCTTGAAAAACTTGTAGGATATAATGCTGCCGGTGAAATCTCGAAATCAGTGTTTCATTTTCCGAGGACTGCTGAGGGTGATACCGGCTTCTTGCCTTTCTGAACGCAAGCTTCCTCGTCTTGTCCTGTCTGTTGGGGGTATAATTTCATCTATCACAGCTTGTTGTTTTCTTTCTTTCAAATCTGCTGGGATAACCGGGTTCAAAGATCATTTCCTCGCGTTATCTAGCTTTTTTCCCTAACCAAGTATTTGGTTTCGAGAAAATTTTCGCAACAGGAGAAAATTTTCTGCCCCAGTTTGAGAATCTTCTTCGTGGCATGCTTTTTTGCCAACAACCCCTTTTTTTCCCGTTTCAAATCAAAGAAAAATTGGTTAGTTTTAAAATGTGGTGGCTGGTTGTGGTGCTCCTGCTGGGGATGGTTCTCCTCCTCTTTCCCTGCTCTGTGTTTCATTATCAGAACTTGCTGGGGATGTTATTATTTGATGATACTCATGCTGGGGATGGGTTTTTCCATTTATCCCTTCCCCGTTCTGTGTTTCTCAACTTGCTGGGGGTTATTTTGTTGAAGATGAGATTTCCTTTCTTCCTTTACCACTCTGTGTTGTCCGACCACCTCGGTACTTGCTGAAGATAACACTGCCGGTAGATTTTCATTTCCTCAAAATTGGTGTTTCACTCTTCTTGAAGGTTGTTGAGGATGACACTAGTTCGAAGACCATTTCCCTTAAGACTTTCCTTCTTCCCCAAGTGGGTATTGACTTCCAGAAAATTTTCAAACTGAAAAGAAAATTTTCTGCCCCAGTTTAATAATCTTCTTCGCACCCTACTTCTCTGCCGTCAATGGCATTTCCTTGCTTTGCATAATAATTGGAAAGTTGGTGGCAAGTTTTGAAGTCATTTCTCACTTGTTCGGACTAGACAGACCTTGATGGGGAATTTTTGATAAAAATGAGAAAGATAAAAAGAAACAAAATAGAAGACAAAGGAAAAAGAAAATGACTCTCTAGCAAGAAATATTTATAAAAACCTATCAAACGCGAATACCAACTCCACTGGTCATGACATGCACATATGGTCTATCCTTCGTCGTTAATTGCCTTTCACGATTTCTGTCTCGTGATTTCCATCTGATTATCACCTTTATTCGACTTGCAGTGCCCGAAGGGTTTTCACTTTCAAGCCTCTCTCATTTTGATTTTCTCTCAGCTTTCGTCGTCTTATGGTGCCTGTGAAGGTTTTCACCGGTAAGACTCTCTCATTTGTATCACTTTTAGTTGGGGATTGGGGTGTCACTGCCAAGACTCTCTCGTATTTCCTTTCTGCTGAGAATCAACGTCTTTTCTGCCGAGAATCAACGTGTTATATTATGATAGGACTCTATCCCTCGCCTGACGCGGCATCTTTTGAAGACTGATCGGAAGGTCTTTCTTTGGACCGTAATGTGGGATTTGGATAGGGCTAGAAAGAAAGGGTATTGAAGGCTCAAAACAAAATCAATTTTGGGTTCAAAATTTACAACCTTCGGACCTAAATTTATTTACAATGAACACAATTTTTCTTTGCCCCAGTTTTATACTTGGGGATTTTTATTTCTTTATTTACACTATGACCGAGCTGTGAAGCGCCTACGTATCCTCTTTAAGGAATCAGGTCAAACGTAGTTCCCAGTTCCTCTTTTTCAAGTTTTTTTTTTTTTTTTTTTTTCACACATTTTTCTTTTTCTTTTCTTTATCTCTTTTTGTTGTTTTCTTTTTCTTTACTTTTCTTTATCCCTTTCTTCTTTTGCCTTTTAAACTTGTGTTTCTAGTCTTTGCAACTAATTCCGAAGGAGGGGATGAAAGAATTTAAAATAAGGCTCAAAGGGTTGACGATGGATAAAGTGTTTAGATAGCAGAACAAAATGCCTTCGTCATTCCAATCTTCAAAACATGCCAAGTGTAAACAACACAATTAACATTCGTCATATCTTTAAAGCACAGTTGGACAACACTCTCATTTTCATTATTGTGAATGACCCCACGTCGATTTGGCCAGCTTGCCTTTAACTGTTTCCTTTTAGTTGCCCCGGTTTCACATGACTCGGGATCCAAATAATCTCAAATTGTTTTTATTTCCTTTAAATGACCCGATCATCTTCCAATTGCTTCATGATTAACTTTTAGAATTAAGCCATAATTATGTGTGCGCATGTCATGTCACTAGATTCGGCGTTTGAGCACGAGACAAATCTAAAGGGTAAACAGAACTAAACAGATAAAATGACCGGAAGTAACAAAAGACCGAAAGCTTCATTAAACTATGACGAAATGGTTCAATGATAAAACAAGCAAAACAACCTAGAGTACAGCCCTGAAACAAAACTGGGCAGGACCAAAGCAAACTGCTAGGACAAAAGGGTTTGACCACAAGAAAACCCTGAAAATAACTCGGACAACAAAAATGACCACAAAAACGAACCACCAAAGCTCCATCTAGTTGACCGAAAGATGGAGTATCTTCCCAATTTCCAAGCACAACATTTTAGCCACTAAGTTCTGCATCAATATTGCCAAGGCTGCCAACTGCTTCAACATTTTTAGCTCCAGTCGGTACACCTCCCAGGGGATTTGTGTGCCCCATGTCATCATCATCGACCACAATCAACCACCCTTTTTGAATCATTCTTTCTATTTCCTTTTTCAAGGTACGGCAACTCTCAATATCGTGCCCTCTGACATTGGAATGGTATGCACATCGTGCAGTAGGATCGAAGCTTCTTGCACGTGGATCGGGAGTGTATTCGGGGAGCGGCGTAATCGGGCCGACATGTTTTAACTTTTCAAACAGACTTGCATAGGACTCTCCGATAGGGGTGAGCGCCTTTTCTCGCTTCAGCAACCTTTCCTCCCTAAACGCCTTATTTGGCCTGAAACCTGCCCCGGGGGGTTTCCGGTATGTTCGTGGGGGTTGGTAGGCTTTTTGTGGAGCTGGGTACCTGGAAGGTGAAGTACGATTTTGGTTGTCCCGGGGAGAGTAGTGGTGTTGGGGACGGGAGTAGCGTTGTGAAAACATAGTTGGGGGACGAGTAATTGAGTTACTCGAATGGCTGGAGAAGTTGTGATAGGCGGGTATATATGGAGAGTGCGGGAGATCATCCGGCATCGGGTTCATGGTACGGGTAAGGACAGAGTCCAGGAAGCTAGGTGGTGGCGGAGGTGGTGCTTTTCCATCCATCCACGCCCGATACATATCAGCCACGTGTTGTCTCAATATCTTGACCTCCTCTACTAACCCGTGGTTCCGTTCAACCAGTTGTTGTCGGGTACCTGTACCAACCCACTCAGTCTTGAGATTATCTGCCATTGTCCTCTGACTTCGTCTCACGGGGAAGAGTTATTTCAGAACCACAACCAACCACCTTTCTGGAAATGGACACAACAAAACAAAGCCAGCATGTCAGCATTAAGGTATCCCGCTTATTGATCATTCTTCTTTTTTTTTTTTTTTTTTTTTTTTTTTTTTTTTTGGTTATGGAAATGGTCGAATCCTATGTGGATTGCCTACGTATCATGACCCCGCATGAATCAGACCGAGCGTAGTTCTTGCAAATTAATGCAAGAAATAAAGAGATGTTTATTTGATTTTTTGATTTTTTTTTTTTTTTTTTTTTGAAGGAAAATTATAGAAGCCGACTCCAACTACAAACTTGTGTAGGAGATTTCTACAAGAATAAGAATATTTTTGGTGTCAATTATGACTTTCTACAAAGTTGGCCACATAATGGCTTATTTGCCAAAAATGACTATTTTTGCAAAATTTATTTAAGAAAGATAAACTTAAAAAAAAAAAAATTTTTTTCATTCCGTGGCTCATGGGGCATCGTCCGGCATCACCATAAACCAACACAAGAATATTTTCATAAATTGGCCACATGATGGCTTATTCAGACAAAGTGGCTCTTTTTGCAAAATTTTATAAAGAAGATATAAATTCAAAATTTAGTCCTGGGGCCTATGGGGCATCATTCAGCACCGACACAGGCCAATACAAGACTGAAGAAGTTCAAATGCCAAAAGTGGCTATTTATGCAAGGACCGGCCATGTAATGGCTTATTGGATAAAGTGATTATTTTGTAAAGTTGAGTGATGACTCAAAACTTGATTTTTTGCGGATACAGCCTTTCGACATTTCCGCGAGGGAATATTTTCAGGCTGTGTCCAAAATTATTTACAAATGACTCAAAGTGGCTATTCTTGTAAAAAGCCTTCCGGTGTCTTTTTGAGGGACATTCGGCTTATTTTAAGCAAGAATAGCATCACCCGACTTATTTATAACAAAATAAAAAATTTGACATTTTTTGGTTATTTTTGCAAAAGGGTGTGAACCCGGACTTGATTTTTGCGGCTATGGCCTTGCAACATTTCCACAAGGAATATTTCAAGGTTGTGCCCGCAAATTATTAAAAATGATTCAAAGTGGCTATTTTTGCAAAAACAGCCTTCCGGCGTCCTTTCGGAACATTCGGCTATTTTATAAAACAGCATCACTTCGATTTATTGAAAACTAAAATTCAACATTTTTGAAAAAGGGTGGTAACCCCAACTTGATTTTTGCGGCCACGACCTTTCAACATTTTCGCGAGGGAATATTTCAAGGTTGTGCCCAAAAATTATTTATAAAGATTCAAAGTGACTATTTTTGCAAAAACAGCCTTCCGGCGTCTTTTCGGAACATTCGGCTATTTGCAAAAACGGCATCACTTTGATTTTATTGACAAAATTAAACACACATTTTTTTTTGATTTTTTTAAAGGGGTGGTTGAACCCGATGAGGGTTGCCTACGTATCTCACCTAGTGGTGAGAATCAAACCTGCGTAGTTCGGTCAAACAAACTACATCTTTAAAGGAAACAAACTATTTATTATTTTTTCACACACATTTTTTTTTAAGTTTAAAACAAATTTTTTTTTTTTTTTTTTTTAGTAAAAAAAACAAACTATTTTGAAACCACATATTTTTTTATTTTACGACAAACGTTTTTTTTTTTCCTTTTTAAGTAAAAAAACAAACTATTTTGAAACTATTTTTTTTTTATTTTGATCAAACATTTTTTATTTTATAACAGACGTTTTTTTTTTCTTTTTTAAGTAAGTAAAAAAAACAAACTATTTTGAGACTATTTTTTTTCATTTTCCTCAATATATAAAAAAAACGGTTAGCTTGCAAGTCTGAAGCAAATATATGCATAAAACAAACAGGATGCAGCGGGATGGTCTTTTCATTTCAGGTCACCTGTCCTAGACGGACCCAACCCCTGTGTTGAGTCCCCTAAGTCAAATGCAACATGATGCAAATAAACGTTCCTACTAGGGATCCGGCATGAAGCTTTGTTATTCTAGGTTTAAAAACCTGGGTTTATTGTTCTAGACCTGGCTTACCCGAGCGGACAACTCGAGCCGAGGAGGAGGCAGCAACCCGGGAATACAGAAGCTTCACCGGTTTTGCAACTTATCCAAACCTCGTTCTAAGGTGGGAATTAGACACTATACGGAAAAGAAGTCACACGAAGTGCACCCTTCTTCATGATTTAGAAGACTCAGAGAGGAGATTGGTTTCGGCACAATTTATATGTACAGTTCAAAAAAAAAATAAAAATATCAAAGCGATAAAAATATCATTTTGCACATTAATACAAACATATAATAAAATCAGATAATAAACAAGCCAAATACAACAATTATTCCAAGCTCGAATTCTTACTCCGAGCTCGAATTCTAAAATTCTTCCCCAGCAGAGTCGCCAGAGCTGTCACACCTCTTTTTTACCGCACCCGCGAGGGCGCAAAAAATATAAAAGAGAGTTTTTCCAATTAAAGGACAACCAAAACGGGATTCATTTATTGAGAGATTCGGAGTCGCCACTTGGGAGATTTATGGTGTCCCAAGTCACCGGTTTGAAACCCGAATTGAGGAAAAGTTTGACTCTATTTAACGGTCCGCGAACCAGAAATCCGGATAAGGAATTCTGTTAACCCGGGAGAAGGTGTTAGGCATTCCCGAATTCCGTGGTTCTAGCACGGTCGCTTAACTGTCATATTCGGCTTATTTATCTGATTTTTACAGTTATATACTTAATGCAAATTAATATCCTTTTACCGCTTTTTATTATTATTATTATTTACGAAAGAGAATGTTGCCTAAAAATATGTTTCGAATCACGTCACATGAAATGCACCCGGATCCTCGACACATTCTTATTCAACGTTGTTGGATTTGGATTTGAGTTGCATGAAATGCACACTCGTATTTGGGGAGATATAATTATTAAATACGCGCTTAAAGCTACTAACGCGTTATTATTTTAAGGAGGTCGTGAAAATTCACTAAACGACCAATCCCGCGGTCTAAGCATTTTAAGTTATTTAAATCAATTCAAGTGGGACCACATTTTCCAAAATCCACAAATGCACTGAAAGTCCAAACCAGCGAAAAAACTTATTCAAATTTATCTAACACCTAGCTTTTATCAACTTACATTAAAATATTGTCTAAATTATAACATGCTATATCAAAATGACATTTGAACAATGCGCTTGGTCAGAAAGATTAGCAGAAAGCTAAGTTTAACATAGTTAATTTAATATCCCACATTATCATTTAACAGAAAGCTAAGTTTAACATAGCTAATTTAATATCTCATATTATCATTTAACTAAAACTCTATCATAGGATTTAAGATATTGACATAATGAATCAAAGAACACAAAAGAGAAACAGACCTTTTATTTCTTCAACAGTGAATTGTCCACAACAAAATTACGATCGCTTGACCGGAACTTGACACAAGACAGTGACCTCGACTCGGCAACTCTAGCTCGCCGGAACGCTGGGGAAGATGGTGGAAATAGGGCTGGCTCCTAGTCGTTCGACTGGTGAAGGAGATGAAGTGGTCGTGGGTTGCTGGTCGTTGCTGGGCGAAGAGAAACGACGCAGCAACAGCTGGTCGTGAGGCTGGCGACGAAGAAGATGACTTCGACGAGGGGGAGGTCCTCACTTCAGCGAAGCTGCGCAGCAGTTTCTCCTCTCTCCGTTTTTTCCTCGCCCAGGAGCTCTCTCTATTGTGTTTTTTATTCTTTTGCGTACTGCTCCTTCATGAAAGAATGAAGAAGAAGAGTCCTCTCCCCTTGCTCCTCTTTTTGCCGTTTTTTCTTGTTTTTTCTTTCGTTTTCTTTTTCCAAAAAACAAGCAGACCCTATGCTGCCCTTTTTTCTTTCAAAAATGAAGAAGAGAATGTCTCTTCTCTTCTCCTCCCTTTCCCGTTAGAAAATGGAGAGTACTTGTAGTATTTTTGTTCTCCTTTCCTTGTGCTGCCGTTTTCCTTCTTTTTAAGAAAAGAATGTGTCTTCTTTTCTTTGTTTTTTTTTATTCCTTTTTCAAATGCTTTAAGAGTAGTGTGTGCATGTGTTGTCCTATAGTGTCTGCATGTGTTTTTGTTTTTGCCTCTTTTGTTTCCTTTTCTTTTGTCGTGCCCGAGACTATCATTCCCTGAAGACCCCCCCCCCCCTTTTTTATTTTAAAAGCCCGTCCGTCCCCCATAATATTCTGTCCGTGTCCCCCATGTGTGTCCCCCACGTGTGGTGGACTCGGATTATTACGGGCTATGTCCGAAAATTATAAAACCGGATAGTTCGAACCCGAATATTATTCTTCGCCCGGAACCGAAAATGAGAACACGGTGTTATTAATTAATCACTACGTAAGCAAAATAACTGTAAGACTAATAATTAAAACAAAAATTATTTTTTTATATTTTTCAAAATTAAAGTAACTACAAAATGTTAATGAAACTATATATTTTTTTTTATTATTTTCGTTTTTATAAAAGATAAAAATATAAAGTACTATTTTTTTGTATTTTTCAAGTTTAAAAATGACTACGAAACATTAATAAAACAATATTTTTGTTATTTTTCATTTTGAGGTAAAAATAAAGTAAAAGAGTCAAATTTAGCTAAAGTAGCTATATTAAAACTAAACTAAATATTTTACGCTAAAAATATAGAAAATCTCGGGGAGGGTCAAAAATCACGTGTTTACAGCCGTTTCAGCCACTACTTTAACAGCTACTTCACAGGCCGGTAGAGGTAATCAGACCCCCGCTGCTCGCACACCTGAGCAGGTTATGCAGGGATTGCAGATACCAGGAGCAACTCCAGCTCATTCGGTTTCCCCAGTTCATGACTATGTGGTTCCAGCTATGCCCGACGATGAGCAGTGTCATCTTGAAAGATTCGTAGGCTCTAGCCTCCGACATTTAGTGGTGCTGAGGGCGAGGATGTCCAGGGTTTTCTTGATAGGTTTCACCGTATGCTTCGCACCGCAGGGATTTTGGAACCGAATGATGTGGCTTTTACTACTTTTTAGTTCTCAAGGGATGTATTTACCTGGTGGGAGGATTTGAGAGGCGTAGGCCTGTTGGTGCAACGGCCCTTACATGGCAGCAATTCTCCACTCTCTCCCTGGAGAAATATGTACTGAAGTCCCGTAGATAGGAACTGTGTCATCAGTTTGAGTGGTTGACCCAGGTGGACATATCTATGACCCAGTATGAGATGAGATTTTTCACAGTTGGCCCATCATGCTACTTGGATGATTCTGACAGATCGGGAGAGGATTATGAGGTTTGTGGATGGCCTCAACTATTCACTCTGTATTCTGATGACTAGAGAGAGAGTCTTGGGTGCCTCGTTCGAGGAAGTAGTTGACATTTCTCATGATATGGAGACGGTTCGCCGCAGGGAGCATGAGGAGAGGGAGGCCAAGAGGCCCCGGGGTTTAGGTAGCTTCAGTGGTGCTCCATCTAGGGGCCAATTCTAGCGCGGTAGAGGCTATTCATTCAGACTTCCCCATTTGGCCCGTCCAGATTAGAGTGGGGCATCTTCTGGTTGTGGTCATCAGGAGTTCTAGCAGGGGCAGCCTTCACTTAGTGTCCTCCCAGCTCAGAGCTCATCTTATGCCCCTTCAGCTCTAGGTTCTTTTGTGCCGAGTACATCGGATGGTCATTTTGGTGTAAGGGGTTCCTTTCAGTCCCCTTCTCTAGCACCTGGTAGTTGCTACGAGTGTGGTGAGTTTGGTCATATGAGGAGACAGTGTCCCCGACTTCGTGGTGGTTAGTCTCAGCAGAGGGATCAGCCATTGTCTTCTACTCCAGCTTCTGCTGCACTCGCCCAGTCAGCTAGGGGTGGAGGCCAGGCAGCCAGGGGCCGCCCCAAAGGTGGAGGTCTATCCTCTGGTGGCTAGGCTCGATTTAATGCTATTCTAGGCAGGTCAGACGCCATTTCATCGGATGCGATTATTATAGATATTATCTCAATCTGCCACAGGGATGCCTCTGTCTTATTTGATCCCGGTTCTACCTATTCGTATGTGTCCTCATATTTTTCTCATCATTTGGGTACTACCCGAGGGTGTCTTGCTTTACATGTACACGTATTTACCCCGGTGGGCGATACTATTATTGTAGATCATGTGTATCGATTTTGTCTTGTGACTATTGGGGGTCTGGAGACCCGAGTTGATTTATTGCTACTGAGCATGGTAGACTTTGATATTATTCTGGGCATGGACTGGTTATCTGTGTGTCATGCTATTCTAGACTGTTATTCTAAGACAATCACTTTGGCAATGTCAGGTATCCCGAGGATCGAGCGGCGAGGTGTGACTGACTATGTTCCGAGTAGAGTTTTTTTATTTCTTAAAGGTCCAGCGCATGGTTGGGAAGGTTTGCCTTTCATATTTGGCATTTGTAAGAGATGTTGGAGCTGAGACTCCTAGCCTTGATTCTATTCCCGTTGTGAGGGATTTCCCTTATGTGTTTCCTGCAGACCTACCGGGCATGCCACAATTTTGGTATTGACCTGGTGCCGGGCACTCAGCCCATTTCCATTCCTCTGTATCGCATGGCACCAGCGGATTTGAACGAATTAAAGGATCGGCTTCAGGAGCTCCTTGAAAAGGGGTTCATTCGGCCTAGTGTGTCACCGTGGAGTGCACCGGTTCTATTTATAAAGAAGAAAGATGGCACAATGAGAATGTGCATTGACTACAGGCAATTGACAAAGTAACAATTAAAGAACAATTATCCCTTGCCTCGTATAGATGATTTATTTGACCAGCTCTAAGGGGCATGTATATTTTACAAGATTTCATTCAGGCTATCACCAGTTGAAGATTAGGGATTCAGATATTATGAAGACTGTTTTCAAGACTAGATATGGGCACTATGCGTTTCTTATTATGTCCTTAGACTCTAAGTTTTGTGAACCGTCAACATTAGAACACTGATTCAATCCCGAACTACTGCACCCTACAATATCTGGTAGCTGTATCTTCAATACTATTTCACAATATCTTGCCCCAAAGGTGAATTGTAGAAGATCATAACACTGATGAACTTAGTACGTTCAATTAGGACAACACCACCTCATCATAGAAGAAAACTCCACCACGCTCTCAAAATACCAAGTCTCATTACTCAACCGGCCCACATCTGACCATTCGTAGCGCGATTGTCTTTCCCATGCCAGGGAAAAAATATCGAATCTCTTGATCATGCACCGAGTAAACCTCCCATCAAGTCATTCACTGCCCCGACACATAGGCAAATGTCCTACCATCGTATCAATACTACAAAATAATAGTTTATAGCATCATGGCAACTTGTGCCTAGCCTCATAGCTCTCAGAAGTACCGCTACTGAGTTGAAACAACATAATATCCTTCTATAAGGCGACGATAATAGCCCAGACAACTATACATGGAGAACACCCCACACAACATCAGTAGTACCATAATAATTCTTCAATTCTCGATTTATAAGAAGCGGTTCGCATCGCACAAGATTGAACAGGAAGGAATTAAAGGCATAAGCATCCATGGATCAAATTGCACAATGAGAAATCAAGAAGGGAAGTACTCTCGAGAATAAGTACAGACGTCTCTGTATTAATTCGCGAGACTCTATTAGACTTGCTCATGACTTTTGAGACCCCAAGAACCTAGTGATCTAATACCATATTGTCACGATCCAAAATCCACCTAGGGTCATGATGGCACCAGACACCACTATTGGGCAAGCCAACTAAAATACTTGTTTAAATTCTCATTTTAATACTCTTGAAATCTATGATTTTTCCTTCAAATTTACTAATTAAAAAGATAATTGTATCAAATCAATCTAAATGATAACCATTAATACAAATACTTCATAACCCTCCCAGAACCCGGTGTCACAAGTGCATGAGCAACTTCTAAGAAAAATTGAATAAAGTACAACCACTATCCGAAATACAATTGGACAGAAAATAAATAAAAATCCTGAGAGAGAGACTATTCTAGCTGCAGGTCGCATCGAGAAAATACAACTCACCTAGTCTCTGTGTCAACCATATCGCTACGCCCACTAGGACACTAGAGGTGCATGTGCCTGTACAACAAAAATGTATAAGAGTGTAGTCTGAGTACAAACATAACGTGTACTCAGCAAGTATCCCGCCTAATCTCGATGGAGTAGAGACGAAATGGAAACTTTGACACTTACTAATAATCATATAATAATATTATTAAAGAGGTGATCTCACGAATTTATTAAGGACGGCAGTGGATCTAAATGAATTACTTGACATGTAAAAAGTTCCTTTTTTATAAAAAAGGTCTTCAGATTCATAATCATTTAATTAAAAATTATCTCAAGTCGGGAGAGCAGTTATCAATGTTAATAAATTTTAAGGCAAGCAATATAGGCATTCGCAACTCATGCTGAGGTCGTACGGCCCGATCAAACATAAATGTAAAATGTGTATTACCGAGGGTCGAACGGTACAAAGCATAGATGAATCTATTACCCCGCTCGCATATCATACATGCGAAGCAGGTACACACAGAAATACATGATCAAACAGCAAATTAAGAGTTTATCGGGAAACATTTATCCAAATAAAATCCAAATTCTCCTTTAACGATTTATGAGAAAAATGAGATTTGATCCCTTTTAGAAATTCATTCTCCAATTCGATAGGATTTAAGCAAGTCATTCTGTCAATATCATTATAAGTATTCCAAGTATAACATGTTTTTGGGTCCTAGACTACCCGAACAATAATATAATAGTATATACGTAGCCCCCACAAATAGGGGCAAATAATCAATTAATTCAACAACAGGGACAATTCCCTCTCACAAGGTTAGAAATGAGACTCACCTCGCTCCGAAGATCCATAACCGTCATTCCACACCCTTCTGAAAACTCAAATTGATGCACAACGCTCCAAAACTAGCCAATAGTTATGCAAATCCATTAATATATGATAAACTACTCATATTAATCCAATTTATAATAATTTCTAACCCCGATAAGAAAGTTGACAAAAATGCCCCGGCGCCCACGTGTCCGAATTTCCAAATTTTTTGAAGAATAAGTTTACCCATAGCCTCATGAACTCAAATATATAATTTTTCTCTAAATTTCATACCCAAAATTGTGATCAAATTCCAAGAATGTAACTTTCTAGATCGTCCTACCAAAACCCCAAATTTCTACCAATTTACATGCTAAAATTCATACATAATCAATGTATTTAACTCAAGATGGATGTGATTAGCTTACCTTATCGATGATGGTGAAAAATTCCACTTGAAGCTCTCTAAAAGATCACCCAACCCAAGAAAATATGAGAGAAAATGGCCAAATCCCGAATTTTAAAACACCCTTCTACCTCCACCACTTTCTGAACGTGCGGTCCCTTGACCGCTTCTGCGGTTCCGCAGGTGCAAGCCAACCTACCACTTCTGCGGTTCCCTCCAGGCTTCGCTTTTTCTGCTTCTGTGATTCAACCGCCACAGGTGTGGTTTCGCTTCTACGGCTTCTCGACCGCATCTACAATGGATTTGGTCCAAACCACATATGCTGCTCCTCTGGCCGCTTCTGCGGTTCCGCACCTGCGACCCAATTCTCGCAGGTGCGGTTATGACAGTAACCATCTACTTCAGCCTTCCAAAATCCCATTTTCGTTCCGTTAATACTCCGAAATCCACCCGAGGCCCTCGGGACCCCAACCAATCATACCAACCTGTCCCAAAATACATTATAGCTTTGCTAGATGCCTCAAATCATATCAAACAATTCTAAAACCACGAATCGACCTCCAATCTAAGCTTTATGAACTTTAGAATTTCAAACTTCTACTTTTGATGTTTAAACCTATCAAATCACGTCCGATTGGCCTCAAATTTTGCACACAAGATTTATTTGACATTACGGACCTACTTCAATTTCAGAATTGGATTCCGACCCCGATATAAAAAATTCCACTTCCGGTCAAACTTTTCAAGAACCTTCAAATTTCTATCTTTAGCCAAATGGCTCCAAAAAATGCTCCACTGACCTCCGAATTCACTTTCGATTGCGCTCCCAACTCCAGGATCACCATACGAAGCTATTCCTAGACTCAAAATCCCAAACGGGCATCGATAACACTGAAATGCACTTTAACCCAAACTTATAAAATTTCTTCCAAAATGCTAACTTCCGCAATAGGCGCTAAAACTCTCTCATGTCATCCAGAACTCGAACCGAATATATGCCCAAGTCCGAAATCTTCATATGAACTTGCTGGAATCTTAAAATATGATTCCGAGGTCGTTTTCTCAAAAATTTAATCTTAGCTAATTCTTTCAACTTAAAACTTCCTAAATGAGAATTCTCTTTCCAAATCAACTCCGAACTTCTCAAAATATAATTCCGACCACACGTACAAGTCATAATATCTGAAATGAATCTATATATGGCCTCAAACTGTTGGAAGGCGTGCTACAGCTCAAAAAAACCGATCGGGTCTTTACAACCCACTTATTTCCTCTTCAAAAGCCTCCCAAAATTGCCCTCAATCGAGCTCCAAATCATTTTTCCAAGTTTTGATTTCAAACCCTCGAACCTATTTCTGCCCAGCTACTTCCGCATCCGCGATCCACTGACCGCACCTGTAGAAAAGGCATAGCAGGTGCGTGAATCACTTAACTAGTTGGGTCCGCATCTGCGGTCCTTTGGCCGTATCTGTGATTTCCTAGGGCCTGGCCAATTGCGTTTATGTGGTCCATAAGCCGCTTCTACAATGCCTCACCTGCGGTCCCATTCACGCAGGTGCAGTTATGATAGGTTCAGCCAACATCAAATTTTCCTAAGTCCAATTCAACTTCCGTTAAGCACCCGAAACTTACCGGAGGCCCCCGGGACCTCAACTAAATATGCCAACTAATCCTAAAACATCATTCAAACTTGTTCCAACCTTCGTAATGCTCTAAACAATATTGAAACACTAATTTAGCATCGGATTGAAGCCTAATAACTCCAAAAACTCTCAAATTATGCTTTCGATGAAAAAGTCTATCAAACCTCGTCTGAATAACTTGAAATTTTACAAGCACGCACATTCAACACTATGGAGCTACTGCAACTTCTAGAATTCCATTCCGACCCCGATATCAAAATTTCACTATCGAATCGGAAACTTCAAAACTTTAACTTTTGCCATTTCATATCTAAACAAGCTACGGTCCAAAGCACAATCTGAACACGCTCCTGAACCCGAAACTACCTAACGGAGCTAACGGCTAGTCGCCAGGAAAGAAGCAAGGAGCAAGCGAAGCTGTCTACGAAGCTTTGCTTCTCCCCCTATAGTCGTAATACTCGACTTGTCTCTACTTTGATTCAAAAGGTAAGCGACGGTTCCCAACTTTCTTCGCTTTCTGCGGGACCAAAAGAATTCCATTCCGAGGCCGTCTTCACATTGCTCTGACTAAGCTCCAAATTCTAAAACTTAAACTCTCTTTTAAGGAATAAGTGTCCCAAAAATCTTCGAAACTCCAAATAAATCTTCTCGGCAACTCACAATAGTAGAAATAAACACCGAGAATGCATTTAATGGGGGATCGAGGCCTTAATTCTTAAAATGACCGGTCGGGTTGTTACCTCTTCATGACGTCATGCTCTATATTCGTAACCCATCTCATGTTCTTTGTGATTATGTGAGCTCTACATATATGTCTCGTAACCCTGTGTTTCATGATCGCTCCAAATATATTGATGTGTATTTTCATTATGTTCGTGAAAAAGTTGCTTAAGGGGATCTTGTTGTTCGATATGTGTCAACTCGGTTATAATTTGTAAATATTTTCACAAAGGGTTTACCATCATCTCAGTTCAGCTTCTTACGTGACAATCTGTCCGTCATGTCTACCAGTCCAGATTGAGGGAGCGTATTAGGACTCTAAGAATTTATCTAATATTTATAGTTATCCCATATATATGATGGACACTCTTAATATTTATCTTTGTTGGTGATATACTTATCATTACGTATGTATCCATATCGTATAAATACAAGTAATAATGCCTCTCTAATCATGGAGTTATTTAATGAAATCTATCATCTTCCACATCGAGGAGTACACCAATTTATTCTTTTAGGAAAGTTTGGACCTAAGAGCCCTTGCATTCTCAGCTCCTGGTATGTGTTTTTTTGTTAACTACAACATTCATTTCCTCTCTGCACCACTAGGAACACGAGTCCATTTCGTCTCTGTACCGAATTGAGAGGGCGATTCTTCCGTGAACAAGTAAATTATACCAGGACGCTTGAGAAAATTATGTGAGAATGTGTGCTCTCTTATCTTTTGATTAGGAAATTAGCGACACATACCAGTGGCCAGTGGGTAGTGAATATTTATTTAAAACACATGATTTGCTAATCAAGTGGTAACCCGGTATTGGAAGGTTAGAAGAAGAAGTGTTATAACCATTGAATGAAAGTATAAAGATTGTCTTGCTGTCTCTGGTACGAGCCCAGTAAATTTGAAGAAACATTCAGAATTCTTAAATAATTAAATAATAAATAATCTCTATCGCCTTTCCATCTTGCAGTACCGTACATATTTTTGTTGTGCCACATATGGAAGAATCCTAATATCTTTTCTCAAGGACACAATTTTCAAATTAAAAACAATTAAAAGAACAAAATTGAATTGGATTATCAACTAATTGTGTGAATTCGTGTTCAATTAATCATCATGGAGAGTGTCCATGTCTAAACACCAGTACGTAAAGCATGCAAAATGTGCATACGTAGACATATCGAATAATCAATAGAGGGGTGATTTCTTGGCCAAATCAGTAAGTTGATGAAGATGCCTTTGATGAGTGATCAACTCAATGCACTATTTGCTGGCACTGAGGCATCCCATGTGGTGCAGCTGAGCTCTGAGTCACATTTTTTTTTGTCCAATCATCATATATTATAAAAATTAAAATCAGATGGGATGTTTCATCTCAATTCTCTCATCTCCAATGTCCAATATGGCCGTAGTGTTGTGAACTCACATCTTCAGTATCATGTCAGTTGTATTACTATCAATTTTGAATTAATAAGACAGCAAGACATAGCTGAAGTTCTACTAATTAATTAGTAACAGTTGCTGGTTGAAAATAACTTCTCTGTCCTATCGGGTAGGGGTAAGACTTGCGTATATATTATCCTCCCCAGACTCTATCCTATGAGACTATATTGGATAGTTGTTGTTGTTGTTGCTGATTTATCATAGCAATTATAATCTGATGTCAAATTACTATAAAATTACAACTTATAAAGTCCAACACTAGGAACTCATCAAATAGACAACACCAAATTGGTCGAATCATTATACTAAATACGCAGGCGCACTTCCAGTAGCCTTCTACTCTATCTTGTAGTTAGAAGTTCTATTTCATGTATTCAGTTGTTGTAGATATTTCCGAATATTAGAGTCGTATCTTATGTTTTTCTTAGCCTGTGTTGTCCGTGGATATTCGGGTCTTTGAGATAGTTTCAAAATGCTAAGTGTTAAAGTATATGTGCTAGACGACAATTATAAACATTATTCATGTTATTTAATTTTGATTATAAATTCCGAAATTATTATTACTTCCACAACGTGTTAGGCTTACCTGGTCACAAAGGCTATGTGCCAACGTGTATGATATTGTTAATGTATTAGTTTGCAAATAACGAAGGCCTTTAAAACAACAATAGAAATTGACTTAATCTCATTCAGCATCAGTAAAAACGAAAAAAATAAAATAAAATTAGACCTCTACATTATTCATTCGTGGATCTCAACTATCAAGATCAGAAAGATAATTTTGGCATTGCTGCCAAAATTTTGATTCCCTGCTTTCTTTTAACGCGTAGTCGTATATAAAATCAATTTTTTTTGCTAGTATATATGTTTGTAATAAATTTTCGTGATATAAAAATAAATTACAATCATAATATAATGAAGAAATATAATTTTATTCATAAAAAGACACGGGTACAATCCTGTTTAACCCATTAATTCTTTTATCCTAATTATATCCGTGATTCGAGGGTTAGAACAACGTGTTTCTCGAACGTAAGATGGTGCGGACTTTCATGAATTTATTTGATATTCATGAAGTATGTTGTGGATCTTCTTGAACTATTTGATTATTAAGAACTATCCGACCACTTCTTGATCACTCTGTGAATATCCCGTGAGTAAATGAGATTTTCGAGATGATCTCCATTTTTTAGATATTTTTTAAAGGATTGTGTAACCCTTTTATAAGCAACACTAATAGACTCCTAAAATTTCAAGAGGTCTTGTAGTATTTTGAATTTAGAATTTAACTCCATCCATTAAGATTTCGATGTCTACAATATCATTACCATTATGCTTAGGAAAAAAATAATATATTTATCATCAACGATGTGTAAATATTCAACATCAGACAAAAGAAAAAAGTATAAAATTAACATTTGTGGATCTCAACAATCAAGATTATGCCGTTGAAGTCCACAAACCCAAAAATACTATATTTGCGTTCCGGCCAATTTTTGATACTTACCTTTTTTAACGGCAGTCATACTTATAATGTAATCATTTTGCTATCGTAAAGAAGATCTATTGAATAATTAGGTTTATCACAATTCAAATTGCCGATTTCAAATTCGAATCTTCTTAACGATATGCGAGCATTATGGTCTAATTAAGTCTTTCCTAGTGCTATTATTTTTGGTAATTTCTTAAATACAAACTAAGCAAATTAATTGGCGGAGAAACAGTCCTCGTCAAATGATGTGGGCATCAAATTCAAAAAATTGCTTTCCTTCTGTTGAAAGGTCAGTTCAAATTGAAGTCTCAACTTTCATAAGGGGATTTAATTATAGTAACTGGAAGTAATTACGACAAAACATAGGGGTAAATTTGTAAACACGAAAATCGCGAATTTATGTCATTGGACTCTCTCTGCTACGCGGTCACATGTACATTTCCCGTGCTGCCGGCCCAAGTCTGGTGTCAAATTAGCGCCGTCCCATACTGCTACTGTTTACGCCGGTTACAAATATCTTTTTCTTTCTCCTTCTACTCTCTACCCTTCACTCAGTATACACATCAAATTCTCTATTGTTTAGTAGGTTAAAATCTGCTTTTGCTTTTGAAGAGGAGAGTTACAATCATTTCGATTTGCCACATTTTTCCTGGTATCGTCAATCTTCGCTTACTTTTTATTTACTGTTTTATATGTTTGTGAAACTGTGGAAAATAGATATTGTACATTCAAATTACTGATGTCTCTGAGCATTGCATTTTTGTGAATCTCTACTGGAGGAATTTAATACTAGTATATATGTTTGTTGATTGTGCTCTGAAGTTGCTTACTCGATCTACCAACGTTTTTTCTTGCTGAGATCCTTGCGATTCTACTCTAAAATGTGTTGCGTTCCTCTTTTGGAATGTTTTTGTCTAGTAGGTATTGCTTGTTCTAGTTGATTCTTCTGATCCACTAGTGAAGATCCTTGCACCGATTATTTCCTGTTAAAAAGGTTATACTAGGAATTTCCTGTTAATGATAATTGAAAAATAATACTGGAGTTTGATGTTTCTAATCATTGTTTGGATAGTGATTCAAGGTGCTGTGTTGCTAACTTCGACAGACAAAGATAAGCTAATGATATCATTTGGACTTTAAACTTAGGGTTTGACACTTGCTGTTCTTTCTCTTTTCATTAAAATGTTTTTGCAGCATGATTTGAGTAAATAGTGACGTGATTTGTACATTCACGCTATCTATTGTACTTAATTTACTGGCTGAGTGATTGTCGCATCTAATGCTGCCAATTTGGAGTGAAGTTCATCAGATATGAAATTGGATACTTCATTGAGAAACGTTAGATCACTATGTCACCAAAAAATAGAAAAAACATTAGATACTAAGATATTTTTTTCTTTCCTACAAAGGACATTAGATCACTATGTCGTCTCTCATTTCTTCAGTTATTGCTACATCATTCACTTAATAATGTGAGGCTCTAGTTCATTGGGGGAATATTGATGATACTTTTATACTCTTATCAAATTTTCAATTCTCATTGATGATGTTTGAGAATATCTTCCATCTAGTGTAAACAACAGCTTCAACAAAAGTAAAAAATCTTGACATTCCAATTAGTCGAGGGGCGGTGGAGAAAATGGAACAAGTTAGTGAAGTAAAAGTGAACAACAGTATGAGAAAGCATAGTTGAGGAACCATAGTGTTCTTTTTCGTATGTATGTTAGCTTTCTTAACCTTGATCAAGCCATCAAGGGTATTGAGTGAGCAGTGCTGATGATTTCACTTATTTGTTCGAATTATAAATTTCACTGGAAGTTTGCAGCTAAGGCCTTGACTTAGCGTGCTTTAGTTCTTCAACAAAAAGTTGTTACCCAATTTGAAAGCAATGCCTTCTGTCTTTCTGGGATCAGAGCAAAAAAAATTCATTTATGAGTCTGTACTGTTAGCCATCGTTACTAAAAGGTTAGTTTTATAGAGCAGTGGTTAGGCCCGCCATGTTGTATGAGACTGCGTGTTGGCCGGTTAAGAACTCACACATCCAGAAGATGAAAGTAGCAGAGATGAAGATGTTGAGGTGGATGTGTGGGCATACAAGGATGGATAAGTTTAGGAATGAAGATATTCGAGAGAAGGTGGGCGTGGCCCCAGATGCGGGAAGCAAGACTCAGATGGTTCGGGCACATTCCGAGGAGGAGCACTGATGCATCGGTGAGGAGGTGTGAGTGACTGGCCGTGGTGGGCACGAGGAGAGATAGAGGGCGACCTAAGAAGTATTGGGGAGAGGTGATCAGGCAAGACATGGCGCGACTTAGGATTACTGAGGACATGGCCTGACAAGCAATTGTGGAGGTCGAGTTTTAAGGTTGTAGCTTAGGGGAAGTTGTGAATATTTCTACAACACACTAGAGCGAGACTAGCCAGTTAGGGGTTAGTCTTACGATGCTACTGGTCATTTACTGATGTAGGGCTTAGCTGTTGGTTATTACTTATTACTATACCATCCATCTATTTCGTATTTCGTATTTCTTATATTATCGTGATTTTATTATGAGTCTATTGATAATACTAATATATCGTCTTTTGTTTCTTTTTTGAGTCGAGGGTCTCCTAGAAACAGCCCCTCTACCCCTCGGGGTAGGGGTAAGGTCTGCGTATATATTACCCTCCCCAGACCCCACTTGTGAAATTATACTGGGTCGTTGTTGTTGTAGCCTGTACTGTTAGTTTTGGTCACTGTTTCTTGGGCTATCATCCTATTGAGGCCACTGGCCAGAGCTCCATCTTGTGGAATGTGGTCATGTGTATTATTACATTTTGATAGGACAATTGTTGGGTTGAAATGTTAGTTACCCTGGAGTTTAGATATCTGTTTATTTTGTTACTTTTTCCTCTTTTATGCTATAGATAATGTTTGCTTAAGTGTATTGCTGACTTGGCTCTTAACAACCCTGTCCATTGGTGGTGTTTCAGAAGCTAGTCTCTATAAGATGTCTGAGGAAGCTGCTAGAGATGGCACTGCACTACCTGAAGCTGGGAAGAACAATGAAAATTCCAGTAATGGGAGTGTTCCAGTGACAGTATTTGAGAGTGTTAATAAAAATCATAAAGAAAAGGAAAGAGAAAAGCCTGTCTTACTGGTTGAGCCTGCCGTTAATGGAGACAATAAGGTGAATACTGGGGCAGAGATTGGAAATTCAGAAGTAGAATACATAGAATCTGAGAAGTTGAATGATGTAGAAGATGTTGACACAAGTTTGAAGGTAAAGATTCCTGATATAGTTTTGATGTTGGCTTGTAGTAATTTGTATATCTGTTTACCTTCTTATGTTGTTTACACAAGTCTCTTTCAATGTCGTTGCATCTCCTTTTTTCATTTTGTAGACTCTGTTGACTGGACTAGAGTCCAAGGACTGGGTTTTAGTGTGTGAGGCACTCAATGATGTTCGGCGTCTGTCCATATTTCACAAAGAAGCAATGGTTGATATGTTGTAAGTCATGTTTTGCAACTGGATATAACTTGAAGGATATTTGATCTTGCTGTTCTAGCTGGTTTAGATAAATATCTTTATATAATTTCCTTTTGTTTTATTCTTTCCTAATTATGTTTGCTACTTAAATGAGCAGGGGAAATGTGATCTCTCTTATTGTGAAATCTTTGAAAAATCCAAGGAGTGCTGTTTGTAAAACTGCTATTATGGCATCAGCTGACATTTTCAAAGCATACTGTGACAGCATAGTTGACTTGATGGATCCAATGGTAACTTTAATTTTAATTCTCATTTGTTCTGACTTATGATTGCATTTGCATTATAGTTTCTGGTCCATCTCCTTCCTTAAAGTAAATTTTACCTTGTCCTTGTGCTCATGACGTGACTGTGTCCTTGCTTAGCTTGTACAACTTCTTCTGAAATCTTCACAAGACAAGAGATTTGTGTGCGAGGCAGCCGAGAAGGCTCTAATAGCTATGACGACATGGGTTTCTCCATCACTATTATTACCGAAGCTGCAACCTAATCTGAAACACAGAAATCCTCGAATTCGAGCAAAAGCTTCAATGTGCTTTTCTAGGAGTGTACCACGTCTGGTGAGAGTTCTAATTGCCGAAATATCTCTTTCCATGTGACATACACTCTGGCCTATGAAATTTAGTTGCTTCTTTTGTACAATTTAGTCCTGTTATTTAACCATTTTGTTTGTTTATCTGCTGACTAAGATCTTTC
Source organism: Nicotiana noctiflora (assembly GCA_032618575.1). Classification (NCBI taxonomy): domain Eukaryota; kingdom Viridiplantae; phylum Streptophyta; class Magnoliopsida; order Solanales; family Solanaceae; genus Nicotiana; species Nicotiana noctiflora. Next base: position 156,168 of record JASVEL010004222.1, read on the forward strand.
CCTTGGCTATGTTTTATTGACAATATACAGATAAGAAAGTAAGCTCAAGTTCTTTGAAGTATTCTAATTAAAAAAAGCACTCTAATAACCTTGTACCGTTTAATGAATGACTGGGTAACAATCTGTCAGCCTCTTGACTATATTGCTTAATAGTCATAGTTAAATATTGCCAAGGAATTTTTGCATGGTCACGTTCTGTTCATAATGCTATAGTTAGCTGCTCTCGTAATTTCGTTAGTTACCCCCTCGTGGTCGTTTATTATTACTTTTGTTTTATTTGTTGGTTCTCGTTGAATGAAAACAATAAAGATAACTTCTTAGTGAACTCTTAGCAGCCACTGGAAACGTTAATCAGACATTTGTGGCTTTTCAAAATGTTGCTGAAATATGAAAGAGGAATAAACTCTTTGTCCTGGTTCTGGCTTTTTGTTTTCTAGGTGTTCTGCTAATTCCTTGTTACCGCTAGATCTGGTCTTTACTAACAGAGTAGTATTCTTTGCAGGGAGTAGAGGGAATCAGAGCATTTGGAATTGAAAACTTGATCCAAATAGCTGCGTCCCAGCTCAGTGACCAGCTTCCTGAGTCAAGGGAGGCTGCTCGTACACTGTTGTTAGAACTGCAAACTATCTACGAAAAAGCACTCAATCTTGCCCCAACAGAAGTGAGTGAAGAGGCAGAAAAAATTTCCTGGGAGCATTTTTGTCAATCAAAGCTTTCGCCTTTGAGTGCTCAAGCAGTTCTGCGTGTAACCAATCTCACTAGGGAGGGTATTGTTTTAGGTTCATAGCATTTGTGCAATGAGCTATAGTTCACTTTTGTCCTTCCTCATTTTTTGGTTTGGTTTCCTATACCTGTATATACCATTAAAAGTTTGAGGTGTTTGCGAGGCAGTTAGACCATATCTAGAGCTATAGTTCCTATAGTATCTTGAATCTATGGTTTAGATTACGTCGCATTGTACTTAAAATCATTCATGAATGCTTGATTTGCAGTATTACTTGTAATTGTGCTCGTTCATTGTTTGTCTTACTATTTTAATGGTTGAAAAACGAACTGTATTACCGCAAGTCGGGGAAAGTTGTTTATAATTGCCAAGGGTGTCAGCTATACTTTCCACTTGCAGTAAGATACCGGCCTTGCAACTTAATTGAGGAAGTGCAAGCCTGAGATGTATATCATGATCCTTTTATTTTCCTGTTAAATCCATTGTTTTTGAGAGTCGTGATATTTCGTCTGCCACTTCTAGTGACGATCTGGTGATCTCTTCAATCATCTTGTGTTGGATTCATTCCCTTCCTAAGACGATCGTCCACCGTGTGAAGGTAAATGACTATGCTTAGGTTAAAGCAGGAAACAACGCAGAAAAGAATGCTTTCCTGAGGAACTCGAACCAGCCAAGTGCATCCCTTCGTAACATAAGATTTGGAACATAGGCCTCTAAGTCATTCCCCCAAACCACCCACTTGAGTCAAAGAATTGATATTGTGATTAAAGTTTGTACATAGTCTCTAACTTTATCAACACTTTTCAGTGGCTTCAGAAATTACAATATTTGTTAGTGTTACACCAACTTCAAGGAATAAAACAACCCAAGCCCCACAGAACATTAAACTACTGAAAATTGAAAACAGACAAGACAACGTTACCGGTCAGTTACCGATACCGTCTGAAATTCTTTTAGGTGAATAAGACTAATATATATTTTTATATATAAACTTGTCTTAATCCTAAATTATTATAACACAGAAAGAAATGCATAAGACGAAGCAGAAGCTAAAAAAATAAGAGTAGACGAATATCTTTGCATTACAATAAGAATCATATCCTCCACCAGTCAATTGTTCCTAAACCTTAGCATCTTTTGCTCCTAATCCATTTCTCTTGGAACTAAGGAAACAATATGTAAGTAACCTTTGTGATTCTTCATTTCATCCTTAAAAGATGAGTTTTCGTAAAAGATTTCACTTATAATGAAGAACCATGAACCGGGCGTTGCCTCGCGGGTTACTCGGGTTATAATCATGGCAATTGCAACATCAGTGATATTGCTACTTGTTTTAGTCGGAGTTCTTGTCTTGATTCATGTCTGTGTAGTATTGAGGGCTTTTAGAAGAAGAATTGACAACGTTAATATGATGGAGAGAGGTGTTAGCATGTCCCGAGAGGATATAGACAAGCTTCCTTGTTTTGATTTTCAAGCCAAAGAGAAGGGAATTAGTAGCACAGTGGACTGTGCAATTTGTTTGGATAATCTCAAGTTGGGTGATAAGTGCAGAATTTTGCCTCAATGCAACCACTATTTTCATGCTGAATGCATAGATCTTTGGCTCTTGAAATCCCCTTTCTGTCCAATATGTAGGGCTACTGCTGATATTGAGAGGGGTTGTTCCATATCTGCAGGAGAAAACAGCGGATATAGTGAAAGTGGTCAAACGAGAGAACACAATGTCCACATGACTGAAACAAGAATTGAGTTTTGAGAAAGCCAAGAAGTTGATAATTTTAATTAGTATCGACCTGTAAAAAGCATCCATGTTAAGAGGCTCATATTTATTGAAGGAATGAGTAGTTGTCTCGTTGTATGGTCTTAGTATCTTGGTAATCCTCACCTCTGATGAGTAATTGATTTTCGAAGTTAATGAGTTAGGTTCATGGTTCATGTTCTTCGCACAATATTAGAATTACAGACCCGCTCCTATTTGGGTTTAACCAATATTGTTTCTCATGTTATGATTACACGGTTATATTGTACTGAGTTGTGAGCTTTATGGAAACGAGTAGCAAATGAATAACGATGAATTTGGGTGATTCAAATTTGTTTTCGTTATATTGTCAGTAGTTTTCTTCGTAAATTACTCAATAGGAAAGAACAAACAAGAAAAATCCTATGAGAGGGTTGACTCCCCCACGCCGATGAACACCAAACTACCTTTCAATTAGGGGTGTCCAACCGAACTAGAAAACCACATCAAACTGAAAAATCAAACCAAATTGATTAAAAAATCAGATTATGTTTGGTTTAACTTGGTTTGATATTGAGTAAAAAAATCCGAACCAAACCGATATATATATATATATAAGACTTTATATTGAATTTTCTTTTAAAAAAGTATAAAAATATTTGGGATCCTTTCATGTGTTAACCTTAAAAGCGTACATTAACGGAAATTATTGATAGACGACCAAGGAAATAACTATCATGTGTTACTAACAAAATTATGCTATTGGAATATTTCAATAGATCATATATTTATCATTTTTTTCAATATTTGCTAAATATTTATTCACTTATCAAAACTTTATCTATAACTTTAACAAAGTAAGATTCAAATAATATTCATGTAACAAAAAAATTCGAAAATCCGTAAAATCAGACAAAATCGAACAAATCCAAACCATGTATACCCCTACTTCCAATTATCTTTTTGGGCCTTGGTATCTTATCAATTATATTCACTAAGTATTCAATTAAGGGAAATTACCAGTTATGTCCATTTATAAATAGCTCATTACAAAATTGGCCAATTCATAGAATATTATTAATATTAGCCAATTAGCTATTTGTAGCGAAATTTGGTCAAATTTTTGCTTTTTTAGTGGGTGCTATTAGAATAGATTGGGTACATCTTAAAGAGTTCGAATCTCAGTTAATGATTTGGTAAAGTTTTGAGGCGGTTTGAATTGAAAATTCGAAGTAAAAATCGAACATGAAAAAAAATGATATGCGCATCACATTGTGTATCACCTATGTATCATATTTTTATCAATTATGCATCACATGTATATCCATGTATACTTGTGTGTGAGATACATGCGTGATACATGTTTGATACATGTGTTGCAGAAGAACTTTTTGAACTCGATTTAATTACGAATTTTAATACAAAATCAGTCCAAATCATGTCCAATCTTCCTCAAATTTTATATATTGACTTATCTATATGTTTTCAATAAATTTCAACTATACCCATTGAAAAAAATGGTCCTTTTGTGGTTAGATTTTTGTAATATTATATTTTTTTGTATTCCATCACCTTATTTGCTAACTCATCCATGAAATTTTCTTTTCGTCTTGCATCTAATTTTGCTAATCACGCTTAAAAATATGGAATGTCACTTGTTTCATCTAATGTCCTTAAGTTATATTCATTTTTTGATTTGAGTGTATGACTATTATTCTTGTCAGGGCACTTGTTTCATGATAGATAGTTGATCTTACTAGCTTTATCTGACAGAACAGGTGAGCGAGCTTAAATTTGATAAGTTAGAGTCCCTCTATGAGGTTAGGAGGTTAGAAGTTTGCTATTTGTTTGTGACTTGTATCCCTTGCACGATGACGAGGAAATGTATATCTAATTGCTTGAGTTGTTATTTGGCCTAATTGTTAGTATCTACTGAAGTGGTGGTGTTTCTAGGCTTGATTTATTGAAAGTGATTTTAATGCTTACTCGAAGACGAGCAAGAGTCTAAGTGTGGGGTGTTGATGTTCGGACAAAAGTGCATATATTTAACTATTATTACTTCACATTCTAGTATTTTTAATCGTCTTTTGAGTATTAATTATATTATTTGGTGCTTAATATTATATTTTAATTGTATAAAAATAAAGCGGTATGAAGATAAAGATATTTAGAGCAAAATTAAATAAAATACAGAATAAAAAAGAAAGAAAATTAAATAAATAAAAGGGGGGGGGGGGGACACCCTTTGGTTTTTGCCCCCCCCCACATTTGAAGTCAAGAACAAAGCATATAATTGAAATACAAATGAAGGCAAAAGCCTACCTGGAGAAGACAATTGAAACAACAGGCGGCAAACTCATTGTTTTCAGTGCAGTCCAGCGCCTGGCCTGGACGCTGGGGCGGAAGTTTTTTTTTTTTTTTATTTTGTCCGGGATAAGGTTATTTCGGCCTTACACGATCCTAACTCTTATAAAAAGAGTCTTAAACCTAATTTGAAGGAGATCTAACATACTTTGAAAGGAATTTCACGTGGAGGAACATACACCACGCTTGAAGGAGGCTTCTAACTAGTTTGTCTTCTCTTCTCTTCCTTTAATTTTATAGTTTATTAGTTCTAGAGTTTCGGGTGCTACATGAACGTTGTAGTTTGAAGCTTGAGTTGCTATTATTATTTTATCATATTGGTTTATTTATTCAATCATGCGCTTAATTATTTGATTGCTTGATCACCAATTAAATATTATCTACGAATCTAGGATTGAACTCGGGAGAGGGAATTCTAGATTGCATATAAGACTGAGTAGAGCGAGATCTTAACTCTTGGGGGGAGGGGGGAAGGGGGGAGGGGAGATTTGCAGTTAAGATAGGAATATACCTAAATGTCTTGCTTGGTTATTATACGGGAAATAATAAATGTGTTCTTGTTAATTCTAATTCCATAGGAATATATGCGTTAGGTTAGCTTGAATATCCGAGTTATAGTTCGGGAGAAGGCTACGAGCAATATTAACCATGTCAATCAATAAACTAGATAAATCAATTAGACAATTTAAGTTGAAAACTCACTAGGGATTATTAGTTAAACTATAGCTCTAGAATATTCACTCACATTAAATTCGTCTCTATAATTCGCCAACTTGTTTTCTTTAATCTCTTAGTTTGTTACTCTAGATTAATTTTAGTTAAATATTCATATGTTACGGTTCGCTGAATAGATTAATTGTTTGGTTTAATTTAGTTGATAGTTAATCACAAGTCTCTGTGGGTATGATATATGGATTTACAATACTATATTACTTGTCGATCACGTATACTTGCGTGTGCGTTTGGGAGCAATAAGTTTTTGGCTCGAAACTACCCCGAAAAGAAGGTGTCAAGCACTCCTCGAGGTCCACAACTATAGGCCCCGGCCGAACTTGAATTATTGAACACAAATATCTAATTTAAAGACAAGATGGGGGGGGGGGGGTCCTAAATTATTTAGCCTAAAGGATCACTCTGTACAACATAAATAATATTTCTACTATCATCTTCTGCTACCCGATTACTATCTTTAAATTGTTACCTAAAGCGCACTAGTTGATTCTAAACCATGCCTTATGCGTGGACTACTCGTCCCATGCCTATGGTCCAGGAGGCGTTTAGACCTCTATTTTGGGTGGTTTTAGACCTAACCTAGGCTTCTCAAAATGTGAAAACTAGGCAACATATAAAAACAAATTGGACTTCATATAAAGGCAGTTATGGGCTCAAGTTATCCTCCACACTTAGACAACAAACACACGCAAATACATATGCAAATTAGGCATTTTCTAAAATAGACTAGTTAAAGCCATTAAGCCCTATAGACATAATTTCTATCTGACCTTGGAATTCAAACAATGCAGTAGTTTCAGACATAAGGTGTAATCTTATAGAAGTGATTTTTGAACTTGTTCACGGTTAAGGGAATCTAATATTGCATGCTTATTATTGAAACTACATGTTATAAGTTATTGATATGATAGACATGATTGCTAAGTGATTCTCGATTCCATCATTATAATGATAACGATGTAATTTTGACGTATTAGAACGTTATAGGTCTTGAAAACATGATATCTAGTTATCGTATGATTTTGCAGGAAAGGTGTTTGAAGACATAAGATTTGCAACATTATTAGAACATCCTATAAGCATGATTTTTAGAAATTGACAATTATACTTGATTTTATAACATTTTATCCTTATAGGCATGCCTTCTTAGTGGGTGACACTATAATGAGAATAACGAAAATGATATCTAATCTGATTATGTTCCTATAGGCAAGATATCTACGTGAACATTGTAAAGAGCAAGTATTTGTGAATCAATGTAATACTATAGGCGTGGTATCTATGTGAACACATTGCAATTGAAAGATTAATCATTTTATTTTCTATAGGCATGATTTCTAACAAACATGTGGAAACAGAATACGTTAAACGAATTGAACACCCATAGGCAAGTTATCTATCAAACATGTAGAGGCGGAATATATTAAACGAGTTAAACACCTATAGGCAGGTTGTCCAGCACACGCAGTAACAATACATGTTCTAGCAAATTAAACACATATAAGCAGGATTTCTACCCGTTTTATGCAGTACTAAAATAAGCTCAGTTTCTTAATTTTACTAATACTTCAATTATTATTACATCATTATTACAGACCCAATGAATAAAATAAATTACAAAGTTACAAAATAACTATATTGGGCCTAATATAGGCCCAAGTACACCCATCCAGGACAGGTCGTCAATTTCAAGTCCATATAGTTCGCAACAGCCCAAAGTCATAGCTAGAGTCCAATGACCATCACAGATTCAGAAACAAACATGTACATAATCCCATTGGCTTATTCAACAAGTGAAATAGGACAGAACTAAGCAATTAGGACAAAGATGCAAGGAACCTTGGACCTTAGTGCGTCAGAGTCCCTAAGGGCTTCAAGAACCCAGGGCAATGCATACACTAGGGAGGTTAATAGAGGAGATCCAAATATAGAATGGGGACCAAGTCCTAGTGTGTCAGAGTTCACAAGGGTCTCAATTGGACCCCGGGCAGTGATCACACTAGGGAGGTCAGAATAACATAAGTGATAATGAGGGAGAGTGGACAATAGTTGTGATGATCCGACCCGTTGGCATGTGATTTACCACCCCGTTTCACCAATTCTTTTCTCCTTTATGCTTCATTATCAGTGTTGGGTGTGAACGAGTTGATTTTGATTGGTTTTAGAAGAAAAAGAGACACTGAGTCTCATTAAGGAATGCTTATTTTGAAAAAGTTAACCGGACATTGACTTATATGTTAGGAGGCTCAAATGCGGATTCTGATGATTTGGTTAGCTTCAAGGGATGATTTGTGACTTAGGATTGCGATTGGGAGTGATTTTGGAGGTCCGGTGTAGAATTAGGCTTGAATTGGCGAAGTTAGTATTTTGGCGAATTCCGGTTGATAGGTCAGAATTTGATCCGATGGTCAGAATGGAATTCCAAGAGTTGTAGTAGCTTCGTTAGGTGATTTGGGATGTGCGTGCAAAATTTCAGTTGATTTGGAGGTGTTTTGGTTGGATTTTTGATCGAATGTGTGTTTCGAAAGTTTTAGAAGAACTTAGGCTTGCATTCGATGAGAAATGATGGTTTTAGTGTTGTTTGGGTGTCTTTATGATTGGAATAATTTTGAATGATGTTGTAGGAGGTGTTGGTACTTTTGGTTGAGGTCCCGAGGGCTCAGGGTGATTTTGGGTGGCTAACGGGAAGTTTTGGACTTGTAAGGATCAGAAACCACTTCTGCTTCTGGTATTTTCGCTTCTGCGGAAATGGGACCGCAGAAGTGAAGAGCGAGCCATAGAAGCATCGGGGATCGCAGGTGCGAGTAGGGTGACCGCATCTTCGGAGTCGCAGATGCGACGAAGTGACCGCAGATGTGAAATTTGGAAATATTGGGAAATCCGCGAAAGCGGACTTTTACCCGCAGAAGCGGAAGGCGCAAGTGCGAAATAATAACCACAGAAGTGGTACGTTGACCGCAGAAGCGGTAGTCGCAGAAGCGGTAGTCGCAGATGCGACTAAGGAGTCGCAGATGCGAAAATGACTGGTCAGTGATATTTAATTTCTCCTTCGCAAAATTTCAAAGGGTTTCATAATTTTCACTTCGGACATGGAGAATTTGGGCGAGTTGGAAGAAATCAAGGGACATATTTGAGGTAAGGATTTCTGGGTTTAAAACACAATTCTAAGGTGTTATTACATGGATTTAGACTGAAACTCAAGGAATTAATAGGCAAAAATGGTGGTTAGGGCTTGAAACTTAAGAGAGTTAAAATAGAGATTTGAGGGGTCATTTGGACTCCGATTTTGGCAATATTTATATGTATAGACTCGTGGCGAGATAAGGAATCCGTGGATGTTAAATTTTTAAAATTTTTGAGAAGTGCGTCCAGGGCTCGAATTTTGCTAATTTCGAGGTTTTTGCTATTTTTCGATTGTTCTCGATAGGGTATTGTTCCATTGGCATATTGTGATGTATTCATTGTGGTTTTGATGAGATTTGGCGTGCGAGGAGGTCAATTAGAAAGGCAAGGGCATAGCGAGCTAGGACTTTAGCCGGCTTGAGGTGAGTAATAGATGTAAATGATGTTTTGAGGGTTTGAAATCCCGTATTTTCATATCGTAGTGCTATATTAAGGTGAATTACACATCGGGTAGCGAACGTGGGGTAGAGCACCATTGAGGGATTGTGACTTGATCCGTCCCGGTAGATGAATATACTGCATATTTGACTGAAATTCTTATAATATCATTATAATTCGAGTTGCTTGTTTATTTGGGCTTCGTACGGATTGATTTAATCCTTCGGGGATTGTTATTACTGGTTTCCTACCATTTTTACATACTAATGGACTCAGTCCTGATTTTTAACACTGTTTTGTAAACTCAACCACATTTTCTCTCACTTAAAACTAAACTTATATTTTTAAAGGAAGTTTGGGTTGAATATTTCTATATTGTTGTGCCCCAGGGGCTTATGTGATTTCAGATTGATTATGGATCGAGCTGCGCGTCGCAATGGTATTGTAGTGATATTGATATGAGGTCAAGGACCTGGTTGATGCCACGAGATGGTTTATTATTGCACTTGAGCCGTAAGGGGCCCCTTCCGGAGTCTGTACACCCCCAGTGAGCGTCGTCGACTATAAATAAATGAAGCGGGTTGCACGACGCAACGGGTACTGGAGAGTACCAATTTATGTGTTGCATTGCATATTTACTTATTTATCTGTTGTGGTATTTCCTTAAGCGTTTTTATTCATTTACTGATTTTATGTTGTTGGGTTCGAGTTTTTATATTTATAGTACTACTTTGTGCTTATTTGGGACTTCTTATTCAGTCTTTATTTATGCTTATTACTCACTTTGCTCCCTGCACCTTGCGTGCTTATACAGGTACGCCTGAGGTTGAGTGAAGATTTCTCTGCCTAGTAGCTTATCCGAGAGCAATAAGGTAGCTGCACTTGACGTCCGCAGTCCTAATCTTCCTTCTATCTTAGTTGTCTTATTTACGCGTTTCTAGAGACTATATGTAGTAGGTTGATACTCTTGTGTTAGAGGCTCAGACTTGTGACAATGAATTGTTTGGACGGTGTAGTTATTTTATTACTTGGGATTCCACATGTTTTACTTTGTTTCAGATATTCAGTATTGCGTTTTAGTAATGCATCCAAGTTAATAAATTCATAAGCTGTACAAATGGTTCAGGTTATTGAATTGTTCGGGCTTGCCTAGCAGTGTGTTAGGCGCCATCATGATCGGGGTTGGGGTCGTGACAATAGCCGAAGAAAAGAATTGAAGGGTACAAACATAGTCCAATTGAGCACATAAAGCAAATAATCAAATAGGCTTTAGGTTTTAAAAACAAACTTAGTAAAGATTCAGAAGAACAATTCAACACCTAGTCCACAATAGTAAGAACCTAGAATTTCTGGCCTTGGCTTTCAGCCGGCCAAGAACCAGGATATAGAACAAGAGTACGAGAGAACAAAGAGTAGTAACTTCGATTTTTAGTGAATTTTTTATTGATTCCAGTCTATCTCAAAGGGGAATGGGGAGGGGTTTATATAGTAGTAGAACAAGCACATAAATAAAGAAGTATAAACAATCAGACCATAAAATGAAAGAAACATATAAATCAATTAAAATCAAAATAAGCCGGTAAAGCCATAATTTTAGAAACATTAAATATTAACAAAATAGTCACGAACATAGTAGCACAAGATGAATAGAGACACAAATTTTATTCAAAATCAGAGAATCAACCCAATTTTGGTTCGAAAAAGAAATCTGAAAATCCTAGTTTTAGGGCAAGATAAATATTGACAAAAATATAAAAGAAAAATCAGCTATAATAGGATATAAGACGAATATTGACATAATAACAAGTAAAATCAGATAATCAAACCCATTTTTTGTTCGATTAAAGAAACTTAATACCCTAATTTAGGGTAAGTAAGAATTAACAAAAGATACATACATATTCGTACTTACAAAGAGCAAATGATGAATATAGACCGAATAATAAGAAAAGTCAAGGATTTGAACGGATTTCAGTTCGATTCTTACAAGATCTCCTTTCCATATCTAGGCAAGCAGTATAGAGAAGGACCCAGTACCAGGAAGAGGTCACATATGGCAAGAAGCGGCCATAGAATCCCATGTTAGATGGGATTAGGAGCGGGATTTGGGGGGAAGACAACTAGGGTTTGAGATATGAGAGATGAGAGGGTTCTCGGGCAGTGGGCGTTGGGCGGTGATTTAGGGTTAGGGGATTTGGGTATAATTAAAAAGAGATAGTGTAATGCGGGCCATTGATCTCAAAGATCAACGGCCAATCCTTTTTTCTCCTTTATATTGAATGTAGTCAATCACTTTGAGGTTAGGTGCACCTCTCGCCCAGTGGGAAGTACTAGTCTCCCCCCCTCCCCCTGAATGAAGAAGTAGTGGGGGCCCCTTCCCGCGTATGCGCCTTTATTTATATTCTTTCTATTTTTGAATTACCAATGGAGAATCTTTCTAAAAAAATCTCTCTGGCAAAACGCAATTCGTCGAGTTCAATTCAAGGTGCACCTTGCTTTTTTTTTCAGGTAGCTTTTTCTTACGCCTATTTAGCTAGTGGGGCATTGGTCATAGCCGAAATTCGTCGATGACTAAAAAAAGGGGGTTGGGTCAGGTAGTCAAACGGGTCGCGACCGGGTACTAGATAAGTTCGTTTGGTCTTTGGGCCAGGGGTAATTGGGCTAAGGTTTGGGCACTTTAGGCCAAAAAATGGGTAAAATATGGGATGCTATTTAAATATCCCATTTCTAGCAAAAATAATTTATAAAATAATTAATAAATAACAAAAACATTAAGTATGTACTAAAATGATTTAAAATGGTTGCTTCTTACAAAAATATAAAAAATTATCTTCTGCATCAATAATATAATTAAACATTAATATGGGCTATTCTTACAAAAAAATATGCAATTATAAAATGCAAATATAATTATAAAAATACACTAAAAATATTTAAAACAACATGTTAGTATAAATGATAAGTTTAGATAACTGAATCATCATAAAAAACAATTTGAAGGATAAATACTGGATATTTATATAATAAAATACGAGAATAAATTGATTTAAAGTCTTTAGAATTAAAAAAAAAAATTATGAAAAATACTAGTATACGCTACTAAACCAAATGAGAGTCATATTTGAAAGTATATATTCAACAAATACGAAAAAAAAATTGCATGTTGCATCTTATCCAAAAAAAATATACAACAACAACAACTACCCAGTATAGTCCCACAATGTGGGGTCTGGGGAGGGTAATACGCAGGCCTTACCCCTACCCGATAGAGCCAAAAAAAAAAAAATACACAAGTGACCTCAAAAAGGATTGTATGTTGCAAATATCTACAAAAGTGACACCACAAAACAGAACAGAAAAGAAAAGAAAAGGGAACTTTACACATACAGCCAACTGAATTTACTGTTAAATTTTCTAACCGATATACATATATTATACACTAATTATACATGGCTATACACATATATACATGGATTATGCATATATTGCAACATCCGCCAACAGAAAACTACATCCATGCTGGATTCTTCAGAGGGGTAACAACAGCTTTGACCTGCAAGTAGTTATTGAGGCTGTAGACTCCCTTTTCTCTTCCATGTCCACTCATCTTATACCCACCGAAGGGAATGGCTGCATCAAATATGTTAAAGCAGTTAACCCACACTGTCCCTACTCTAAGGGCTCGAGATATTGTATTGGCTACGTCTATGTTCTGGGTAAAAACACCCGCTGCCAAACCATAATGTGTCGAGTTTGCCCTTCGAATGACCTCTTCGAGATCCCTGAATGTTTCAAGGTCAGGTTCAGACTTGATAAATGAAATAAAACCACAGCTAGAAAACGTAAAGATGAAATGTACTCTTACTTGAATTTCAAGAGCGACTGCACCGGTCCAAATATCTCATCTTTGGCAATCAGCATGTTGTCCTAAATAGTTGAAAAATAATTTTAAACTAAACCATTCGATGTCATCGCTATCATATTCGTCTTTTTACTTTATGTATGGATATATCTTATGCGCAATGGTAGTTGTACCTGGACATTTGAGAAGACAGTAGGTTGGACATAGAAGCCCTTGGAACCCAATTTTTCCCCTCCAGACTCGAGAGTAGCCCCGCTTTCAATACCAGACTCTATGTACTTAAGAATCTTCTCAAATTGCTCGGTATCAATCTATTCATACAAGAAAAGGCTGCATTACAGCTACTTCAGAAATGCAAATAAAAGTTCACACAATTACTATTTTCCTATGCTAGAACTTCGTGATTTAAGTTTATATGTAAGATGATGAAAAGGAAATAACAAAGGTACCAATGACAAACTCTTTGGCTGGAAAGTTGGCTACTTCCAAATTTGTAAAGAGGGTAAAGCATTTATTAATCGTTCTATCTTTTATTACAGGAAGACTAGTACCTGAGGGCCTTGTTCAACTCCCTTCTTGAAAGGGTCGCCAACTACACGTTTTAAAGCACGGGCCTTGGCTTTCTCTACAAATTCATCATATACCCTTTCATGTACAAATGTCCGTGATCCAGCGCAGCAACATTGTCCCTGCAAATATTTGAAAATTATTTTTTCCGGAGCAAGCACCAGAAGTCACAATTTTCCGAGGGTGGAACTCGGCTACCTGATTAAAGAAAACCGCAGAATGAGCCAACTCAACAGCTTTATCAATTTCTGCATCTTCGCAAATGATGAAAGGAGATTTTCCTCCAAGTTCCAAAGTCACTGGCTTTAGGTTGCTCTTTGCAGCTGCACTTAGTACCGCTTGACCAGTTTCTGTGGACCCTGTAAAAGCAAGCTGTAGATGCAAAAATGAGTGATGTAGAGATACATTGCATTTTAGGCATCACAGATAAATAAAAAATTCTGAAAAAACGACACCATAATATGCAAGAAGAAATATCAAGGGCCAAGCTGTTTAAAGTGAAGAAAAAAGAAGATATCAGTTCTCCTTCATTCTACCTCACCTATTCCCGAATATAAATTACAAAACTTTACATGTCACAACAGTATCAACAAAAGTGAGCATGAAGTACAAAAGCTTAAAGGACATCAGGTGATCAGGATGCATAAACTCTTGTTGTTGAGTTAGAAGAAAAAGATATAAGTTTCTTCATTTACCCTACATGTTGATTGTACTCTCTAACGGAAGGCTATAATCAAGGTTCTGTTTCCCTTCATTAGTATATTATAGGCTGATAAGGCAATTTCAGGAACAAAGCTAAAGCTTAAAAATACCTTATCGACATCCATATGACTGGCAAGAGCTGCACCTGCACTACCAAAGCCAGGTATGACATTCAAGACTCCAGGGGGAAGTCCAACCTGTCAAATGGTTTGAAGCACAAAAAACATGCTATCATCTTTTATAGATGGAGAATATCTTCACGTTGAGCTGCACCAACGGTGGGAAAGTTTTCGCTTACAGATGTGAAACTACTGACATTTGTAAACAAATAGATCAAAACGAACTCAATGACAGTACAACTGCCTATTCTTTAGAATTATAACTTAAAAGGTTCTGTGACGACGAGACCAAATGTACAATTATCCTAGGTACATACCTCGTGGAATAACTTTGACACGTAGAGGGCAGAGAGTGGGGTCTGTTCTGCAGGTTTTAGTACAACAGTATTACCACAAGCGAGTGCGGGCCCAACTTTCTATGCAAACATTAATAGAGGAAAATTCCAGGGTATTATCTGCCCTGCAACACCAATCGGCTCATGCAAGATCTGAACATGGTGCAAACTGTCAGCAGGTGCAGTAAGACCGTGAATTTTATCAGCCCAACCTGGAAAAGAATGTACATGGAAAAACTTAGGGAAGTGTTCGGGTGATTTCAGCAAGTATTAGTAGTAGTTTACTATCAACAGGGAAAATAACGCCATTTTAATTTTCTTAACCAGCATAGTATCTGAAAAGACGTATAAGCATTGGCATTTCTTCATTTGCAGCTTGTTCGTAAGGCTTTCCATTATCCCAAGTCTCAAGTGCTGCAAGTTCATCACTGTGCTTCTCAAGCAAATCAGCAAACCGCAACATTATACATGATCTTTCCTGGAAAAAAATGGCTCATCAAACAAATTATTACTCGTAAGTAAGACAAGGCGTTTAAACAAGCAGCAACTGTCGACAAAGGTGGATGGACAATAGATTTGATGGTGTAAATGAAACCGTCATTTTTGATAGGAAACATGGATAGATATTTGAAAATTTACTAAAATGTTAGCAAATATAAAATATTTGCCCAAAATTTCAGAAGCTCAATGTGTCAAATAGTAAGAACCTAAGGTTGAACACATCAAGATTAAATAATGAATCCGGCTTTGTCTGTTGGGAGATAAGAAGGCTCATTTACATAAGCAGACATTTTAGGCCATGGTCCTTCATCAAATGCTTTACGAGCAGCAGAGACAGCACAGTTGACATCTTCAGTGTCAGCCTCCGCAACCATAGTAATGACATCCCCTGTCCTAGGGTCATATGTAGGAAACATCTTTCCTGAAGACAAAGTATTCTCCAAGTTACTCTTGAAGTTCATGACATGTTTATCGAACGGAGCAGAAGCAACTTTAGAAGAACATTTGAAATGAAAGATTTTAAGGGATGAAAGATCAACCTGAGGCTGAATCTACAAACTGTCCATTAATTAGAAGCTGCTTATATTTAACTTCAACAGGTGGAGTGATTGGTTCTTCATGCACCACGGCGCTACTAAAACTTATGATACCATTTTTCGAGTACCCAAAGTATCTACCTTTAGATTGAAATCTCAAACCTATAAATCAGAATAGATAAAAGAGAATATAAGCAGATGAATTTAAGTCACACTTGGCTTGTTTAATCATCAAGACACTAAAAACCCAGGTGAAAGCAACTCTTTTGGTTAGGAATGGACTACTCCTTTGACCATTTCCAGTCGAAAAATTGATTCCTTCGGATATCTAGAAACTCTTTTATCGTAAGCTTTCTGTTTTATCCCAATAAGAAAATAATCCAATAGGAATTTACATAGACCACATGTACTTTGGGTGTATTATAGGAGTATATACTATCTATTCCGCTTATTGGTCAAAATTTTCCTTCTTAAACTTTGTTCGGGCAAAGACACATATAGGATCAAGAGTTTAACTTCTTGACACTAAGGGCTCATCCTCGTTTGGTACGAGGTAGAAGGAATAATTAATCCCGAGAGCTTATCTCATGTTTAGTCGAGGTAAGTTTGAGAAAATTACGATATAATTAATCCTGTAATAACGTAATTAATTATTTCGGGATTGAAGTATTTTTTTTGTCCCAATATAAAGGTAAAATAGGATAATTAATTCTGGGATAATTTTTTTCCAACCAAACGACACGATCCCTAAGAGTATAACATAATTTTTATACCATCATCATATTTTTAAAAGATAACTATACGTAATTAACTATTCAAATTAATAAATAAAGTTTCGTCACCCTAAAAAAAAGACAACTTGCTAATTGCTATAATAGGTTACGTAACACATAAAAGTGTAGATAATCAAGTGGCATGGAGGCAATAATACTAATGAAGATCCGTCAAAATTATTTTGTGCAGAAACAAAGGTAAAGAGGTATATACCTGAAGAGCGAAAAGAAGGAAGAGAGGAAGAAGCGAGCAAAGAAGAGAAGCGTAGAGTAGCCATATAGCATGTAACAGGCAGCAAGAGATCACTTAAATTTTGCTGATGAATTAACAAGTAGAAGGGGATAAGCACAGTTTAAGAAATTAGGGCATTCACAACATTTTCGCTTAGCAAAATGTGTCGCGCTCCCATGCAAAAGGAGCGATGTGGCAATTGAAAGTGTAAGGCACCGTCTATGTGTCAAACTAATTACACGTAATCCAATTGCATAGATGCTGTTATCTCTTTTTTTAAATTTTTGTGCCGCGTACAATTTATTATTACAACATATGTGATGTTATGATAAATATCATATTATCATGGATATCTTAATCTTAAATATTTAATGACATATTTTGTATGTTCAATAATATATTATTTTTACTTTTTATGCCTCTATACATGCCTTCTAATAGATGAAAAAAATACACACAATTGAAGAAGAAAATATCTTCCTTCTCTCTATCTATTTTTTTTGTTCATGTTTTACTAAGTTGCTTATATTTCTTGTTCATGTTTTACTAAATTGCTTTTATTTTATAATTCTACCATCTCAAGAAGATCTTTGAGAAAATTAAGGTACACCTTTTCTCAAATTTTTATTATTTTTACATTATGTCTGATATTATGAAAAGAAAGTTCGTTGCCCTTGAAATTTCGTGCAAGAACTATATGACATGAGTATTGGATGTTGAAATCCATTTAGATGCAATGGGTCTCGGAGACGCCATTAAAGATTAATATAAAGCATCTACCCAAGACTGTGCTAAGACCTTGATTTTCTTGCGCCATCACCTTGATGAAGGGTTAAAAATTGAATATCTCACAGCGAAAGCTCCACTTGTTTTGTTAAATGGTCTAAAGGAAAGATATGAGAACTTAAAGTTAGTCACTCTTCTACAAGCACGATATGATTGGGTTCATCTTAGACTCCAAGACTTTAAGTTTGTTTGTGAATATAATTCTGCTATGTTTAGAATTACTTCTAAACTGAAACTCTGTGGAGATAAAATCAGTGACTATGATATGCTTGAAAAAACGTTTACAACGTTTCATGCCTCCAATATGGTCTTGCAATAGCAATACCGAGAGAAAGGCTTCACAAAGTAGTCTCAGTTGATTTCTCTTCTACTTGTGGCTGAACGAAATGATGAATTGCTTATGAGAAATCACGAAAATAGACCCACTCGGTCTACCCCATTGCCTAAAGAGGATGAGGTGTATTCCCATTATGTTAATCGTGGAAAAGGTCGTGCCCATATTCATGGTCGTGGTCGCGGCCGTGGTTGTGGCCATATCCAAGGAAGAAATTTTTCTCGTGTCCTTCACCGAAAAATAAACTTCCAAAAATGGAAGGGAAAGATGAGAAGCGAAATGTAGAGAGTTCAGAAACTAAATGCTATCGTTGCGGTGGAAAAGGGCATTGGGCAAAAATTTGTCGCATACCAAAATATTTAGTTGAGCTTTATCAAGCATTTTTGAAGAATAAAGACCATGAAGGCAATCTTGTCTATGACAATGAATTTGACATCACCCACTTGGATGTGGCATATTTTTTTGAGCACCCTGATGGAAAAATAAACCACTTGATTGGTGATGGATCTGTGGTTAGAGATGATTGAGCAATTTAATTTTTATGCTTTTCTGTTCGTAGTATGTAATGAATAAACATTTAGTAATTTTTATTGAACTTCATAATTCTTCTTATGTAATTTTTAAGAATATTTGTATTTTCGAATTTTGTAAATTTCACAAACAAGGAGTAATATCCTATTAAATAGTATTCTAGTCTCAGTGATCTTTCAACGATTTTAACTTTCCTTTACGTTGCTTTAATTCTCTTTAAGAAAAGATTTACAAGCATCCTGGAACAACTTTTGTTACTTCACCCTCAATTATTTTTATTTTTATTTTTATTTTTATTTTATGTGTATGTTCTTTACTTACATGGATCAATTAGTTTTCATATAATGTGTAGGAAAATGCAAATAATTTATACATGTAAATAAATTTATTGTAGTTGTATTAGTCATATGTGTACTTGTATTATTTTTGTTGCGTAATTATTTGTATAATAATTAGAAGTTTCCAGAAAATGCATTAAAGGTTGCTATTGAATTTAACTTTATTTCTTTTCTATTTTCTCCAAAAGTACTAATATTTATTCATATACTTCTTTTGTATGTCAAACTATGGGAAGCAAATATGGATATTTTTCAAAGCAAACTTGGATCAAAGTTCAATTGTAAAAGTATTTGCTTAATTGATTCATATACAACACATCCAATATTCAAAGAGAAGAATCAATTGGGATAAAAGTGGAACATCATGTAGCTCATGTTCACACTCAAAATGGTTTTGCAGAGTCTTTAATTAAACTTCTGCAATTGATAGAAAGACCGTTACTCATGAAAACGAGGCTGCCCACTTCTGTTTGGGGTCATGCCAATTTGCATGCAGCAATGCTAGTTCGTCTCAGACCGATAAATTATCATAAATATTCCTTGTTGCAGTTAGTTTTGGGTCATGAACCTAATATATCCTATTTAAAAAATTTTGGATGTGCAGTATACGTGCCTATAGCACCGCCATATCGCACCAAAATGGGTCCGCAAAGAAGGTTAGGTATATATGTTGGGTTTGAATCGCCCTCTATTATCCGCTACCTTGAAACATTGACGGGGAATTTATTTATTGTACGATTTGCAGACTGTCGATTAGATGAGATATTTTTCCCAAAATTAGGGAGAGAAGTTGGTGAAACCAAACGGGAAATTTTGTGGAAAAATCCATCATTATCTCATCTTGATCCACGTGCCTCTATTTGTAAAAGTGAGGTGCAAAAGATTATCCATTTGCAGAGAATAGCAAATCAAATGTCAGATGCATTTACGGATATGAAAAGAATAGCAAAATCACATAATCATGCGGAGAATATTCCAATCCGTATTGATGTCCCTATTAGACAATCTTCTAGTGTCATAGCTAATGAGTCAAAAGCACACCTGAAATGTGACAGATCATTAGGTTCCAAAGATTGAAATCCTAGAAAAAGGAAAATAAATGATCAAAATGACACTACGAAAGAATCTCATGAAGAAATCCACGATTTAATAAATTTTGAGATTCATGAGGAATCCATTGAGCTTGAGGCTCAAGAAAATAAGGAACTATCAATAAAATCCAATCGATATTGAGACAAATTTGGATCGGGGGGACATAGTGGTGGATTATGCTTTTGCATATAATGTTGCATCTTGCATTATGCAAGAAAGTGGGGATCTTGAAGCTCAATCTGTTGGAGAATATCGACAAAGACGTGATTGGCCAAAATGGCAAGAAGCAATCCAATCAGAGTTGAATTCACTTTCAAAACGTGAAGTTTTTGGACCTGTAGTCCAAACACCTAATGGTGTTAAGCCTGTTGGTTATAAATGGGTCTTTGTACGCAAGAGAAATGAGAAAAACAAGGTACAAATATATAAGGCACGCCTTGCTGCACAAGGATTTTCACAAAGGCTTGGTGTCAATTATGAAGAGACATATTCACCTGTTATGGATGCTATAACTTTCCGTTATCTCATTAGTTTTGTAGTCCATGAAAAACTTGACATGCATCTAATAGATGTGGTTACCGCCTACCTTTATGGCTCACTTGATAATGAGACATACATGAAAATTTCCGATGGATTTAAAATGCCAAACACACATAATTCAAAGTCGCGGAAAAAAATTTCAATCAAATTGCAAAGATCTTTGTATGGTCTAAAGCAATCAGGACGAATGTGGTAAAATCGTATTAGTGAGTATTTATTAAAGAGGGCTATATAAATGATGTCATTTGCCCATGCGCTTTTATAAAGACAACAACATCAGAATTTGTTGTACTTGCCATGTTTGTTGATGACATAAACCTTATTGGAACTCCTATAGAACTTCAAAAGGCAATTGATTATTTAAAGAAGAAATTCGAGATGAAAGATCTCGGAAAGACAAAATTATGTCTTGGTTTGCAAATTGGACATTTTACAAACGGAATTTTCGTTCATCAATCTGCCTACATAGAAAAGGTATTGAAACGGTTTTACATGGATGGAGCACATCCATTAAGTACTCCGATGGTTGTTCGATCACTTGATGTGAATAAGGATCCTTTCCGACCTCAAGAAGAGAATGAAGAGCTACTTGGTCCTAAAGTGCCATATCTTAGTGCAATTGATGCACTAATTTATCTTGCCAATACTACAAGGCCTGACATAACTTTTTCAGTTAATATCTTAGCAAGATATAGCTCTTCTCCCACAAGGAGACATTGGAATGGGATCAAACATATATTATGGTATCTAAAAGGGACTACCGATATGGGCTTATTTTATGGCAATAATTGCAGTCCCGATCTTGTGAGTTATGCTGATGCTGGGTATTTATCTGATTCACACAAGGCTCGATCTCAAACATGTTATGTGTTTATCTGTGGAGGCATTGTCATATCTTGGCGATCGACTAAGCAATCCATTGTGGCTACTTCATCTAATCATGCTGAAATAATTGATATTCATGAAGCAAGTCGAGAGTGCGTATGGTTAAGGTCTATAATACATCTTATTCGAGACAAATGTGGTTTGAAGTGTTACAAACTACCCACAATTTTGTATGAAGATAATGCAACATGCATAGCTCAATTGAAGGGTGGATTCATAAAAGGAGATAGGACAAAGCACATTTCACCAAAGTTATTTTTTATGCATGATCTTCAAAAGAATGGTGATATCAATGTGCAACAAATTCGTTCAAGTGATAATATGGCTGATTTATTCACCAAGTCTTTACCGACATCAACCTTCAAGAAGCTAGTGTACAAGATCGGAATGCGAAATCTCAAGGATGTGAATTGATGCCCTCATCAGGGGGAGTTAATGCGCGTTGCACTCTTTTTCCCTTACAAGGTTTTGTCCCGCTGAGTTTTCTTGCAAGGTTTTTAACGAGGCAACCAAAAGGGCGTATTATTAAGCATGTGTACTCTTTTTCCTTTTCTAGAATTTTTGTTTTCTCATTGGGTTTTATTCTAGTAAGGTTTTA
The DNA here is from genome assembly GCA_032618575.1 of Nicotiana noctiflora. NCBI lineage: Eukaryota > Viridiplantae > Streptophyta > Magnoliopsida > Solanales > Solanaceae > Nicotiana > Nicotiana noctiflora. Next base: position 178,018 of record JASVEL010004222.1, read on the forward strand.
ACAGGGCACATTATCTATAGACATCCAAGGGGGAGTGTTATGATAAATATCATATTATGGTGGATGTCTAGTCTTCTTTCATGATCTTAATCTCAAATGCTTAATGATATATTTAATGACATATTTTTGTATGTTCAATGATATATTTTCTTTACTTTTTATGCTTATATAAAGGCTTTGTAATAGATGAAAAAATACACACAATTGAAGAATAAAATCTCTTCCTTCTCTTTATCTACATTTCTTGTTTACGTTTTAGTAAATTGCTTATATTTCTTGTTCATGTTTTACCAAATTGCTTTTATTTTATAACATGTGATGTATATAAGAAATTTTCTATTGCAGCTCAAATGCTAATTAAGTGTAGCTGATTGGTGGTAATATTCTTAAATATCATTGCCCTTCTTTCTGTTCCGTTTTACTTCTTTAACATACATTATTTTTTTTATTTGCTTTTCATGTTCTTTCAGATTCTGCCCTTTTTAAAATAATAGAGGAAAATGGTTGAACTTTTTCTTTCTCCTTCCTGGCAGAGAAAGAGACCAACTTTTTGGTGGTACATGTTTTTCTGCACCAAACAAACAAGAGAAATTATTTTTTATTTGATAAAAAAACTATTTTTTGGGTGAAGTGGAGTATTTCTGTTAAAATAATTGCATAAAACCACCTAATTAGCTGTAGCTTTATCAACCGTCACAAATTTAGGCACAAAGTACAAAAGAAGGTTGTATTTCACATGATTGTAAGAGGAATATTGTAGTCAAAATTGACAAAGGCCTATGGCTCCTGAAATTTACAAACAAAAAGTGTACTAGCTTTTTGGTTACTCACTAGTACCTTTCAGTAAAGCTGGGTGTTCTAACTAATTAATTAATGGCTTCATTCTGCAGAAAAATCAGGCTCATCTGGCTTAAACAACTTGGGCATTTTTAAGCTGGAAGAAGAATCAGTCATCTGAACCTTCTGTTCTATTCCTCTTCTTGTATTAGTCGCAAATCTTTTAGCCAAAATTGTAGCTCCAAGTTGTTGGGAACTATGAGCACTGCCTACTAATGGTTGCTCAAGACCAACATCATCAAAAGCCTCATAATTGTAGTTACCCTCGTTGTTAGGATCTTGATTATAATAATAGCTCTCTTGTAAAGCCAATTCAGTTTCCATCTTTTTCTTCCTATACCTTCTCCATGCAGCCTGTATTAAGCAAGCACCCCATGTTCTCCACTGTTGCGAATAATACCTGAATGCATGCTGTAGCTTCTTGCTGTGAAGACGTTTAAACTGAACCGCGAAAAATTTCAGGTCTTCAGCTCGAAGTGCAAATGCCTCAACTTCAGAAAGTGTTCTCACAGTTCGAGTTGAAGAAGGCAATTGCGATGAGTTAGGAACTAAGGCCCATGTCAGCAATTCTTCACCGCAGAAATCACCAGGTCTAAGAGTGATAGAATTGAAGAATCCAGATCTTCCCCCATTGGTCGTGGAGCTCTCTAGTTGTCCCCTGATGATAAAGAGCATCTCATTTACTGGATCACCTTCTCGAACAACATAAGTACCCTTTATGCTTAGGGACGAGACTAGTCGTTCACAAATTGCATCAAGCAGCTGGTCGTCCATTTGAGCAAAAAATGGAACCTGCATAGACAGGAGATTTTGAGATCTCTTAAGCTTAGCAAACAGAAGTGGCTAGCTTAGGTATTTACAGAGTAGGAACACTAGTACAAGTGACAGAATGCAGCACAAAATGTAAGGCACGTCACAAGTCAAAGCTTAGTTGATGACTATAGAGATACAATTATTTTCGTTATTCATTCACTAATACTAGTAATGTTTTTATAGGTAACATTCATTAGTACAAATGCATTTCTTTTGCTCAATTCGTTTATATTTGTTTAACTTGTGGCCAAATGTTTTCTGTCTACAGCTCTTTTCCTTTATGTTTGCCTCCTGAAAGTGCTTCAATGCCAAGAGAAGTTAAATAGCGCAAACACCATATATCGTATGATCCGGCCATGACATATATATAAAGATCGTAATGACATGGCCAACTTGTCATGATACTCCAATATAATACACGAGTCTAGCAAAAATGATCTATGATAGTGCGAGAAAGACATACTCGTCGAACAAGTTTAAGGCATAGGTGTCTTTGGATTTGACGACGAAGATCCAAAGGCAAAGATTGCAAGATGTCTTCTTCATTAACTCCTCTTGTAGCAAGCCATTTACATTGATCAAAACGGCGAACACGTTCTTGCAAGTCTTCAGGCAACTGTCGGTGCCTCATCCATTCTTCTATATCTCTTTTTCTAATTCTCCATTCCTCAATTTTTACGGTCATAGATTGCAGATAAGTCTGAAAGTGAAGAAACTCATAAGTGTATCAAGGACAAAGAAGCATGTACTATACTAGATGAAACAAATGAAAAATGATAACTCAAATTTTAAGCAAGTCTTACCAGTCACCTACAAACCTAAGCATAATTTAAGAATAGATATCACTGCACCCAACTCAACTCAGAATTAATGTTGATTACTGGTTATACTACTAATGCCGATGAACCTAAGCTGCTTATTATATGAGAATATTAGCAAAATCGATCTCGAGTAATGGCACATAACAGACATATTAACTTGAACTAGAAAAATTGGAGTTATGGCAGACACCTTTACGTGCGATAAATCACCTCTAGAACAATATTAAGCATGATAGGACTGTCGAATGTGACATTGTTACTCTTGAAAGAACAAAATTTCCAACTCCGTGAATATTTTCATGTTGCTGATAATTAACACTAAACTATATAAATCAACTATCACAAATTAACAATGTCTTATTCAACAGTCCTATCAAGCTTAACATTGTTCTAGAGGTGAATCATCAGAACAACGTTAAGGTGACTGACATAACATGTATTAAAAATCAATGATGTACATAAACCATGATGAACTGCTTCAGCTAACTAACTGCACAAGCTGATAATAATAATATATTCTGGCATATTATCATCAAAAATTTACCTGCATGTTTCCAATAAGCTGTGCAAAGAGAACTAAGCCAATGATGCATAAGGAAATGCTGAATAATGTTTCGCCAATATAAGTGCTAGTATTCAAATTCTGCCCATATGAACTGTAAGACAACATTTGTAAAGACAAAAATAAGATTCTCTAATCTGAAAAAAGATCTGAAAAGATTTGATGGTATCCTATGCAACAACGGAGACAAGAAATTCATTTTCATGAAATCAGCTATGAAAAATGAATAGAATCCTTCATTGTGATTTACAAAATACGGAGTAGTCAACAAGATCCAAGACAAAGCCTCTAGAGGATCTCTATGGAGTAGCAGGGAACATACTTTATAATTTACAATAATTAATAGCACTGGAAGTTTTTGCCAAAATTAAGTAGCCGAGATAGACAATGGTGAATATTTGTGAAGTCATAGTTCAACTCTGAGCTGCCTGGCGAACTTAGCCAAACAGAAGAGACTGGGAACTAAACAGACAGAGTGACTTGCATATTCAGGATGCAGACCTAAACCCAAAGGGTCCTTTAAAAGTCAGACTAATTTTTATAAATACAATCAGTTTTTATAAACTGTACTACATAGCAGCTAAACAGAAAAAATATACTCCCTCGAATATGACATTCTTTCCAATTTAGTCCATTCCAAGAAGATTGACACCTTTCGATATATGGAAGTCTTTAATTCTAATGCTCCCATATTACCCTTAATTAGACTCTACCATTATAGGAATTAATGACAAGGCACTAAAACCATAAAATCTAAAGATATTTTTGGTATGTTTGAGGTCGAGCATTAGGGTTGTAGGTTAGGGAGTAGTCGAGCATTTCTCCTCATTGTGCCGGCTAGTCTGATAGTGTTTTTCTAGGACTACTAGCGGATTTTTTTGTGTTTCACATTTTGGCATTTCCATTTATTTGTTGTATTTTATGATCTTGATATTATTTTTCTGGTTTCTGTCGTTGTTACGAATCTATTGTCTCTGAGCCAAGGGTCTCCCGGATACAGCCACTCTATTCCTTCGTGGTAGGAGTAAGGTCTGAATATGCAAAACTAAGCCAGCCTTCAACTATAATCACCAACGCCATTGAATATGCAAAACTAAGCCAGCTTTCAATTATAATCACCGACACCATTGAATATGCAAAACTAAGCCAACCTTCAATTATAAATTTATAATCAGCAAGACCATTGAATATGCAAAACTAAGCCAGCCTTCGGATATAATCATCTACACCATTGAATATGCAAAACTAAGCTAACCTTCAATTATAATCATACACCATTGAATATGAAAAACTAAGCCAACCTTCAATTATAGTCAGCAACAACATTGAATTGCAAAACTAAGGAGGAAAAGACAAAAGAGACATAAAGGAAGTGAAGAAGAAAAGTAAGTTTGCAGTTTAAGAAATCCAACCTCAAATTTCTCAGACCCCACCAAAGACAGTATAAATATTTCTCCATGAATGTTGATGAAGCCACTTCATTAGTAAAGGCGTCAGCGAAAATTCCAAATTTAAAACCAGAATCTTCATCATTTATAGCATCACATTTTACAAGCACTTGCGTGCTGTTTCGCCAATAATCGCGTACATATGTATCTGTATCACTTGTACAATCTAAGAAATCAGGCACGCACGGTGGAACTGCATCACGTTCCTTCTTACATTCATTCGACCAGCAAGAGTACTGTCTTCCTATAGATGCCACATACCACGAAGCTCCTGCCACCTGCACACGAAAGAAATCACACACAACTCGCAAGTCAGGTGATTTCTTGTTTGTGTCTTCTATACCAAATTCCAAAATGAAAGAGATGGGGATGGGTGTTTACATGACTGGCTAACATGAAAAGAAGGAGATTGTAAGCTGCTCCTGCCCAAGCTGTTTTAGCAATAAAACCTGTAGTTTTGATAATCTGCTGATTTAACGGAAAAATAACGAACAACCTTGGCACATATTGGATGAGAACGATAAGAGCAAGAGTACTTTTGGAGTGACCAGATCCATTTCTTTTAGCTGCAGGTATTACATATCTTATGACAATCTGCAAGAGGTAAAGAGAACAAAATGACAAGAGGAATAATAACAGTACTAAACTTGAATGTTCATGGTGATTATTCCAATTGAAAAATAAATAATTGTGTCCGTGCCTCAAAAAATAAGATTGTGATGGCTCCTCAAGAAATCTGAAACATTGCTGCTATTATAATTTATGAAGACATTCAGATTACAACTTTCAAAAATTCAAATTTGGTACTTCTTCTATTCTAATTTATGTGGCATGCTATCGCGACACAAATGTCTATCACTTGTATTAAATGACAAGTTTCACAAGTAATTCTTTCTTAAACCCCGTGCATGTTAAACAATAAGCAACAATTAGGATGAAGTGAGTTACTTATTCAGATTTATTCATGACGTGAAGTTTTTCCATACAACTGACATTTTAACCATTAATTCACTATTTTCTTCCACAATCACTATTTTAATAAAGTCAAACTATAGCATTAAGTTTTGTATCAAGTCAAATAACGGTTTAAATACTCACCTGAGGCAGGGGAAGCGCGGCAGTAAAATCAACAATCAAATCAGTCTTGAGGTACCGAATCGCAATTTCTTTGGCATCCATAACAAGCTCACCCCGGCCAAAAACCCTCGAGCTGGGCGCCACAAAAGCCGTTCGAAACTTCATAAGAATATGTAGGAAGTAAAAAACATCCGTAAGAGTACGATAGACGGTAATTTGTGTGGCCGCTTCGTCATCAGTGGCCATACAAGCGTTTTCGCTGACGTAAGGGAGGTAAAAGTATAGAGGATCTATGAAAAGAGAGATTAAACACGTGACGAGGAACACGTAATTCCAGCGATTGACAATGTCGCTGTTTGGATCGAGAATATAGTGGCGCCATAAGCTATCGATCAATTGAGGTTCGTCGGTTGAAGATGAGATTAAGGATTTGGTCTTCAACGATTGCTTGAAATGGCGGAGGTGAGACGCCGGCGTTTCGAATATTCTAGTCATCTTCCATGGCGGAGTCCGATATCATTATCGGATTCCGGAAGATAATTCACAAAAATTAATCTCTGTAAAACAGGAAAAGACAAAAAACAAATTAAACAAAATTCAGGAAACAGAATAAACAAATGTATGTATATTAAGATGTGCGTGCACCTATTAATTTTAAATTATGGATCCACCTCAGAGTGATGATTGTGTATATAGTGATAATGTGAATGGTGAATACAATTAGGGCTAGAAAATGAAGGAGAAGAAAGAAGAGAAAAGGAAAACCAAATGAGGAGTGTTTCTTCAGGAGTGAAGCGCGAAGGTGCTTGATTAAAGCTTCATTCACCGCCATTGAAATTTCTGTGGGGGAAAACCGAGGAGTTCGGAATTTTGTATATCCATGAAAGTACGCGGGAAATTAGCGAGGAGACTGGTACATAATGAAATGGGCTTACTAGTGCGAGCACAGTTTGCCCAGGCCCAATTATTTTTTCTCCTCTAGTTACCTCATATAGCAAAGGTTAATATTTCATTTAATTTAAATAAATATTTTTAAAAAAAATTATATTTCAAAATTAGCTTTTGATTTTGTATGACCAAATATTTATTTATATTTACTCCTATCTTTAAGCTATAAAATAAGTTTTGTATTATTTCTCTCTCTCATATCCCCTCAAATTTCTCAAATCCCCGCCACATATCTATTCTTCTTCTCTCTCTACTTCCCGATGTCTTCTCCTCCACCCTGATACTGGAAAGTAATTTTATGTATATTAATATTAATCTTAGCAAGAGCGAAAAAGCTTTTCTTATTCAACTCTTTTTCTCAATGTTTGACCCTAGCTAAAAGACGTTCCCATCTTGTCCAACAGAGAAAACTAAAAGGAGAATCGCTTCTTTGTTTGTTTGTAAAGATTAATCTTGTCATTATTGATCTTGTCAGCTTCTTTGACGCAACATATCGGATCAACAAAAAAATCCGTTATTGCACCGGTAATTGCATGCCAATCATCGACAACCAGAGGCAACGGTGACGCCGAGCGAGGACTCGATACTAATACTGCTTCAACGAGATGACATTAGGGTTGTTCTTGAACAAAGTCGACGGAGTTAGGGTCTAAGCAACTTGAATTTTCTATTAATATATTTTAATGTATTTCAATATATCTTGTTGTATTTCATTGTATTCATTATCTCTTTTTTATTGTATTTTTAATGTATCTCGTTGTATTTTATGTATTTCATTGTATTCACTTATCCCGCTATATACCATGAATGTATTCAGATGTATTATATAATTTCTCTAAAGATTGTTATGTTTTTAATGTGTTTTTCGTTTGAGAAACGTTTTTAAAAAATGGAAATACAAATTTCGTGTATTATAATTGAGTTTGTTGAGTTATATTAGGAGTCTATTATGTTAATTGATTCACTTTCTGTTTAAAAAAAGTGTAATCCCCTGTTTCACGCTGTGAATACAGTCGAATACAATAATTTGTCTAGCTGTAATCCCATGTTTCATGCCATGAATATAGTTGAATACCTCGAATACAAAAATATGTCTAGTTGTAGTCCCATATTTCACACCTAGAAATGCTACTGTATTCATGAATATAATAGCTTAAATACATCGAATACACTCTAAAAAATCTAAAAACATAACGATAGAAAGTAATATAATAAATGATAGATACAACTAGCTAATAACCATTAAATTATACTGATTTCTCAAAACTTCTCTTTTCTTTTTTCTCCAAAGTCTAGACTTTTTTTCGTCATCCTTTTTGAGTGAAATCCTTAAGACCAAAAAAAAGAAAAAGAAAAAAGAAAAAGTTTTAAAAGTTATATACTCCACAGGTCGAAAGAAAAGAGTTTAACTTTATTATATATTTCACATTTTTTTTGTGCGTGTATGGAACAATGTCACGACCCAATTTTTTATATCCGATCATGATGGCACCTCTCGTGAAGACAATGCCAGCCAACAACCTCAAATCCTCTTTTAGCAGCTATTAATCATAAGTGAATAAAATTGCTAATTAATGGCATTTAACTATTAAATTTCATCGCAATAAAACCCGATCGGGCTGTCACAAGTCACGAGCATTTAATGAGTAAAGGCACTACTACTGGCCAACAATATATAGATAAATACAGAGTGAAAACTGGAATACAAAGAATGAAGTGCGGTGTCGCGAACGCTAGCGGTTACCTTGCCCAACTACCACTATAAGGTCTCCTGCTTTGCTAATAACCCGCTAACGGATGAACAATACCTGCAACTGCACGCAAGGTGCAGGGAGTAAAGTGAGTACTTCCAACTCAGTGGTAATAAAAGAGAACAATAACTGAGCGATAAGAAAACATGTATGGGCACACCAAAATGCTATACAAGGCAGTGCAATCATTTTGAGAAAATCATAATACTACGAAAATCATTTAGAAAAGCTCAAAATCAGTTAAAAATATCAATTTTGAAAATTTCGTTTACAAATATCCTTTTTTCCTTTTTCAACAGCCAGCATATGAATGTTATATCAGATAAAGCAGTCAGGTCACAAGTCGGCCCCTTGGGCACATCACTCCTCAACATGTAACACCAGGGTATCTGGTCAACAAGGCAAGTAACAGTATGTATGCCTATGATATATGAGTGCTAATGTCAATGTCATGCCACTAGTACAAACAGGAGTGAATGCAATGCAATGCATATGACTGTTACCGCGTGCAGCCCGATCCATTTGGGTACTCGCGCTTACTGTACGGGTTCAGACTAAGCACAATAATACTGTAGCGTGCAGTCCGATCCATATACTACTGCAGTGTGTAGTCCGATCTATGCAATATGCTACTGCGGCGTGCAGTCCGATCCATACATGTATATGCATATGCACACATATCACTCGAGGCCTGAAAACCTCCTAACATTACTCGTCATGCCCTCACATATGGCCATCGGCCCCAATCAGTCCAACAAATAATCAAAAAGCCCCTCGGGCATTAGTAAAAACAATGATACTCACCTAAAATGATAGTTCAAATATCAGTCAAAATTCCAGGTTTGAGTAAAATATAGCTGAATTCAAAAACAGTGCAAATCACACGGACTGAGTTCAAATAATTTTTCAAACAGTAAGGGAAAACAGTGATGATAGTTCATAAAGAGTTTCAACAATCAGCAATAAGCCCCTAGTATGGCAATAACCCCAAGTTATAATGATAACAGCAATTCATTTCAATTATGCGGTAAAAACCAACAACCAGGACAGACCAAGTCGCGATCCCAATGGTGCTCTACCCCACGCTCAGGTCCAGCGTGCAAGTCACCACAATATAGCACTAAGATGTGCAAATTCGAGGTTCCAAACCCTCAAGATATCATTCTCAAGTATTACTCACCTCGAACCGGCGAAAACTCAAGCCCGCGATGCCTTTGCTCCTCAAACCAGCCTCCACACACGTCGAAACTAGCCAAAATCAGTACAAATATATCATAATAGGTTAATAGAATAACACTCAATCGAAAACAATCGAAATATTATGAAAATCTCGAAACTCGCAAAACCCGAGCTTCAGGCCCACTTCTCGAAAAATTATGAAACTTACATTTTTGGAATTCTCGTCTCACCACGAGTCCGTACATATATAATTTATCAAAATCGGAGTTCAAATAACCTCTCAAATTTTCAAATATTATTTTCAAATTCCTGGGTCAAAAATTCCCGATTTACACCCCAAAAACATGTAATCTAGATGGATTATTCGATGATAATTCAATATTATGGAGTAGAAATAATCATAAGTGACTTATCTCAAGATTTCCCATGATTTCTTGCTCAAAACCGCCTCAAGCCGTGTTATTTCACAAGAAAATAGGTAAAAAAAATGAGCAGAAATGCAACAGCTTTTAATAAGCAAATCTGGTCGGTAAAGGTGCTAATCTGGTCGCTCAAAGTGCCACACCAGACCTGATGCACTAGCATTCTTTAATTTCACTAAAAAGGCTCTAACTCCTTCATTCGAGCTCAAAATTAGACGATTATTGTTCCTATGAGTCACAAATAATAATACAAACACAACCCTTCAATCGAAACTCAATTCGGAGCTCATTTGCTCAGTGCGATATCCATTTCGCTCGTTAAACAATTACTCATATTTTGCGTCAAAAACCCAATCGCGACTTGATGAAATTGGACCAAAATTTTCAGATCAATCCTATAATTCATTATCAAAATTCTGGAATTCTTGAAATCAAATTTGGATCTCTAGAACTAAAAATGAACCTTTAGATCATTACATTTATGCTCAAAACGGTAAAAATCTTTCAAAAATGCTTCCAAAATTTATCCGAGCCTTATGGGATCCCAACAGAGTATACTAACAAGTCCCATAATATATTATGAAGTTGTTCGAAGCCTCAAATCACATCAAACAATGCTAAAATCATGATTCAACCTCCAATCAAAGCTTTATGAACTTTAGAACTTCCATCTTCTATTTCTGATGCCGAAACCTATCAAATCATGTCCGATTAACTTCATATTTTTTCACACAAGTACAAAATGACATAACAAAGCTACAGAAACTCTCAGAATTCCATTCCGACTTCCGGATTAAAATTTCACCTGTCAACCAGAAATCGCCAAAATACTAACTTCGCCAAAATAGGCTAACTTCTTCACCGGACTTCCAAAATTACTCCCGATTGTGCTCTTAAGCCTTAAATCATCACTCGGAGATAAACGAATCATCAGAATTCAATTCCGATCCTTCTAACTCACAAGTCAATATCCGGTTGACTTTTCCAACTTAAGCCTTCTTTAAAGAGACTAAGTATCTCATTTCTTATAAAAATCATTCCAAATCAATTCTAACGCACCCAATACCGATAATGAAATATAAGAAAGCGGAAAATGGGAAGAACGGGGTAGTAACTCATGACATGACGGGTCAAATCGTCACATTCTCCCCAACTTAAACAGACGCTCGTCCTCGAGCGTACCTAGAGTTGTCCTAGAAGCCATCCAAAAGCTGAATAACCTTACTAAGCATACACCCGGGGTGATCCCACGTTACCCTATGTCATATAGGTCCGATAATATATTTAAATCGGATTTACATAATCCAGTCTAGCCCATATATCATATAACTACCTTTTTACTTCTGAAACCATCGATATGATCAAAACCTCACACCTATACCTTGAATAGTCTCGAACCAGCTATAATAACCCATACCTGCAACCTCGGGTGAAATCATATGATCTACCGAATAATCCAAGCACTCGGAATGATAACTTCTATTTACAATAGTTGTCCACAACAACCAATTACCGATAGAAAATCCCTTATCAGCTAAAGTCTTATTCTAATACTTTCATATATTTCCAACGATAAACGAGACACACAACAAATCATAACCATCTCTCAGACCAACCACTTACGAAGCCATTTCCCTTTGACTAGTATCGCAACAGATTTCCGAGCTGAACTTCGATATTATACTTCTAACAAACCAAAATCAAATATGTTTGTATGCATCAATGACTCCAACGATCACCTCGAATCCAACACAGCACTCTGGTGATATGATACCTCAACACAGGCCTAAGCCTTAACTCACATAGTATGCGCACCAATAAGAAACGGTCTGAACATACTCCAATCATGAAAATGACTCAACTGAGAGTTGTACCTCAAATTCACTAGTACTGCCACACACAAGGCTGAGACCCTGTCTCACATCATAGAAATGGGACACACAAATTTTTGACCCGCAAGGTCCTGTTTCCATATAGCTTTGCTGCAATGCGCGATCTTATCCAAATATTACTCCACATGAAACATCTCAAGTCATTATGCTTACAATCGACAACCATGCTCAATTGATGGCTGGAGCTAGAGCAAATCATTACACCCATGGTGAAACAAATAACACGTACCACGCAAACCTGATAGAGCATAATCCAACTCACCTCGCTATTCAACCCGTCGCATTTCTGGCATAACCCATGGCACAATAGTTCAGGATTGCCTGACGCTAAGACAACCAGTCTAAATTCTGACATCACATACAAAATCTAACATACTAGCAAGTAAAGAACCGCTCGAGCCTCCAAATCCTGATAGCCCTTAAATAGTACCGACGCACACGATCCACAACCACAAAATAGCCTGAACATGAGAACTCCTAGTCTCCAACCCTATATAGAACACGCATCATCATACCTGACCCCAAATTATTGAAGTGCCATCAACTTAATCACATTGGCCTTTTTCTGAAACATGTAACCTATACGATTCACTATGATTAAAAATAAAATTTCCTTAATCATCTGAAGATCATTCCCCCTAATCATCTGATGCTTATTTCTCTAATCACCCAAAGCTGCCTGTACTGCCTAAGAATGTTAAGAATTTCCATTCAGTACTGAACCATAACCTTACACATGCGATTCTCAATCCTTCATAACATATCGCATATACCATATCATCCTAAGGTAACATGAGGACTTCTCCTCCCTTCCGAACCATGAACGTTTACGTAAGTCAAGAACTTCCATTGATCTCTATCTAGAAGAAAAATCATTACACATCCCATGCTCTGCATGACGTACATAGATCTTATTCAAATTCTTACAATACCGACACGACAGATAATATCTGTATAAACTCATAACACCGCCGAATCAACAATTCATTGGGTCTATACTTCTGGTAAGATCTATCACCTCATTCTGAATCGAACAATGGAGCCCCTTAATTTACTTCATATACTCAGGTTGCACGGATCTCGAATTTAATCATCTCAAGAAGGAATTACCAATCTCAAGCACTAATACGGATCTTCCTAAGAAAACAGGAAGCAAGGCATACAAAATATCATATAGAAAACTATACTCAATATCACATTGTTGCGGTGTGCAACCCGATCCAGATAACATACACATGGCGGTGTGCCACCCGATCCACATATAATCTCACATAAGGAGATGCACATCAAGCCAAATTTTCTCATTACAACATAATATTGAGTATCGGTCGTATGCATGCTATGAGCATAATAATATCTCTGAGGGACATATAGCGTTATAAGCTACAAAACTCAAGCACAACCGAGGTGCGATGTACAATCTGAATCTCAAGAGCCAAGATGCTCATATAACGTCATTCCTACGCAGATTCTTAACATATAGCAATTTCTCAAGCCTCTCACAACTCACACAGCGGAATGCATTACTATGCAAAATATCTGACATAGAAACATCAACCTAACTACTTCACCACAAGGACCGCGTTACAAAAATGCACATATCTGGCCTGATATAGAGCCATTATTCACATTAAATCCATCCACCGACTTCAAGCCGATTCTGATCACACTGAACTAGTCTAATAGCCTTTCAAAGGTCGATAATAACTTCCATTTTCTTCATAGAACACAAGAAAAATCATCACAATCGGAGTAATCCTCCCCAGTTCACAACCCAATATGCCAAGTGCCCTCCAGGCATGAATCTTTAATTTAACGACATCATCTCAAACTTCATACTTGGTTTACATATTTAATCAAGTGATCACATGTCACACTTATAAAATCTTCCCGCGGGACACACTCTCACAACCTACCACAACAACATCTAGAGTGTACCTCCAAACCACCGGTCGCACTAACGCTAAAGAGCGATCAAGAATCATTAACCAGGACGTAAAACCCCTTAATCTTAGGTGACGCTGAAGACAATACCAACTTACCATAAACATCAAAACTTATCTCCTGCTCATTCGAGCTCATGACATTTTATCGAAAAAATTTCCTTCACTCGTGCCATTCTCGGCCCAATTTCCACAACCAGAACTGATTCCCCAACTTGCATCAAACTCGAACCAATATAGCATATAATCGTGCAATCAACTCATTTAATAGCAAGCACCCCAACTTGGCTCAAAGCCATTGACCAAAATGCACTCAATAAATCACAATGCATGTACTCTATTGTTGCTGTAATACCATAGTGATATTAAAATCACTCCTTCAAAAGCTTGTGGATAACACAAATCATATGGAATCTTAACTCTTCTACAATTCTTGCATTTACTCACTCAACAGTTAAGCCTACTCTCTAGGCGACCAATTTTTTTTTTTTACTAAGTCCCAAATTTTTCAAAAATTTCGGCAGAGTCTCCTTTGTAATTGGGCCTATCCACCTGCCAGAGAATCACCAAAACCATCCTAACAACACATCCACAACTTGACAAAGCATCATAATGTATATCAATTACATTAATCTCGATATTACATATATTATACTATCAAAATTGATACATGGACATGCATTGCACCTATTTGAATCATAACACATAGAAAATACCTTTTGATCCTCCATTATTGGGCTATTCAACTGATTAAGAACCTACTCTTTCCATAATGTTTTCGACCTTCAAGGTGTGCTTCTCTACATAGATTCCTTCATAATACATTTACAGAAGCGATCTCAACTCCTAAACTTATCTAACTAGTATGACAAATAGTTTCTTCTCATAAGCCAATTACCCATTAGCTTTACCTTTAGTTAATATTTTGTATACCTTCCACTGTCATACACATTACGCAATAACTTAATCTTCCCGAGTCTAAACTCACACCGTAACATGAAATTTACTTTTACTCCGAATAGGAGACATGAAAAGATTCTTCACGCACCCATAACTTGGGACTACGCATCCTATCACAATGAAAATCATACATTCAATAGTTCATCTATCATCTAGTAGACCTTCCTCGACACTTTCAAGTCATATAGAAACATTTTGCATTACTAACATACTCATCACACGGTTACTCTGCTGCCATTCCGGCTATTAGGGACAGTACTGAACATATTAGCTCATAACAATAGCTCACACAATCAGCACCTTGGTGCTCAAGCCATCGGCAAAGATTTGACCTCAAGTCCTCCAGACTGGCCCAACATCAAACTCACGGAGATTACATCCCACCCCCTTGATCAGGGAATCACAAGCCATCAAGGCACATATAATACTGAGCGCTCACGTGCGCACACAAGCGTGTGGAAGGAATTTCAAAAGTAATCTCAAATTGGATCAAGTACGGACGATAAGAATTCCAAGAATGGGAAATTTTCCTAAAGGTTCTGCAGCCTCTCGAGGATAAATACAGACGTCTCCGTACCGATCCGCAAGACTCTACTAACCTTGCTCATAACTCGTAAGACCTAGTAATCTAGGCTCAGATACCAACTTGTCACGACCCAATTTTCTATACCCGATCGTGATGGCACCTCTCGTGAAGAAAAGGCCAGCCAACAACCTCAAATCCTCTTTTAGAAGCTATTAATCATAAGTGAATAAAATTGTTAATTAATGGAATTTAACTATTAAATTTCATCCCGATAAAACCCGACTGGGGCGACACAAGTCACGAGAATCTAATGAGTAAAGGCACTACTACTGGCCAACAATGTATACATAAATACACGATGAAAATTGGAATACAAAGAATGAAGTGCGATGCCACGAACACTAGCGGTCACCTTGCCCAACTACCACCATAAGGTCTCGTGCTTTGCTAATAACCCGCTAACGGGTGAACAATACCTGCAACTGCATGCAAGGTGCAGGGAGTAAAGTGAGTACTTTCGATTCAGTGGTAATAAAAGAGAATAATAACCGAGCGATAAGAAAACACATACCAAAATGTTATACAAGGCAGTGCAATCCTTTTGAGAAAATTATAATACTGCAAAAATCGTTTAGAAAATCTCAAAAAATCAGTTAAAAATATCAGTTTTAAAAATTTCTTTTACAAATATCCATTTTTCCTTTTCAACAGCCAGCATATGAATGCTATATCAGATAGAGCAGTCAGCTCACAAGTCGGCCCCTTGGGCATATCACTCCTCAACATGTAACACCAGGGTATCTGGTCAATAAGGCAAGTAACAGTATGCATGCCAATGATATATGAGTGCTAATGTCAATGTCATGCCACGTAGTACAAATAGAAATGAATGCAATACAATGCATATGACAGTTGCAGCATGCAGTCCGATCCATTTGGGTACCCGCACTCATTGTGGCGGTTCATACTCCGGTGGGGCTCCTACAGCCCAAGCACAATAATATTGCGGCGTGCAGTCCGATCCATATACTACTGCAGCATGCAGTCCGATCCATATATTACTGCGGCGTGCAGTTCGATCCATGCATGTATATGCATATGCACAAAAATCACTCGAGGCTTGAAAACCTTATCACATTACTTGCCATGCCCTCACATATGGCCCTCGGCCTCAATCAGTACAACAAATAATCAAAAAGCCCCTCGGGCATCAGTAAAAACAATGATACTCAGCTAAAATGATAGTTCAAATACCAGTCAAAACTCCAGGTTTGAGTAAAATATAGTTGAGTTCAAAAACAGTTCAAATCAAACGGACTGAGTTCAAATAGGTTTTCAAACAGTAAGGGAAAACAGTGATGATAGTTCATAAAGAGTTTCAACAATCAGCAATAAGCCTTAGTATGGCAATAAGCCCAAGTTATAACAATAACAGCAATTCATTTCAATTATGCGGTAAAAACCAACAACCGGGACGGACCAAGTCACGATCCCCAATGGTGTTCTACCCCACGCTCAGGTCCAACGTGCAAGTCACCACAATATAGCACTAAGATGTGCAAATCCGAGGTTTTAAACCCTCAAGATATCATTCCCAAGTATTACTCACCTCGAACCGGCGAAAACTCAAGCCCGCGATGCCTTTGATCCTCAAACCGGCCTCCACGCGCGTCAAAACTAGCCAAAATTAGTACAAATATATAATAATAGGCTAATGGAACAACACCCAATCGCAAACAATCGAAATATAACGAAAATCTCGAAACTAGCCAAACCCGAGCCCCGTGTCCTCTTCTCGAAAAATTATGAAACTTACATTTTCGGAACCCTCATCTCTCCACGAGTTCGTACATATAAAATTTATCAAAATCGGAGTTCAAATGACCTCTCAAATCTTCAAATCTTATTTTCAAATCCCTAGGTCCAAAATTCCAAATTTACACCCCAAAAATATATAATCTAGTCGGATTATTCGATGATAATTCAATATTTTGGAGTAGAAATAATCACAAGTGACTTACCTCAAGATTTCTTATGATTTCTTGCTCAAAATCGTCCCAAGCCGTGTTATTTCGCAAGAAAATAGGTAAAAAAATGAGCAGAAATGCAACAGCTTTTAATAAGCAAATCTGGTCGCTAAAGACCCAAATCTGGTCGCTAAAGGTGCTAATCTGGTTGCTAAAAGTGCCACACCAGACCTGAAACACCGGCACTCTTTAATTTCACTAAAAAGCTCTAACTCCTTCGTATGAACTCAAAATTAATCGATTCTTGTTCCTATGAGTCACAAATAATAATACGAACACAACCCTTCAATCGAAACTCAATTCGGAACTCATTTGTCCAGTGCGATATCCATTTCGCTTGTTACACAATTACTCATGTTTCATGTCAAAAACCCAATCGCGACTTGATGAAATTGGACCAAAATTTCCAGATCAGTCCTATAATTCATTATCAAAATTTTGGAATTCTCGGAATCAAATTTGAATCTCTAGAACTTAAAATGAACCTTTAGATCATTACATTTATGCTCAAAACGGTAAAAATCTTTCAAAAACTCTTCCAAAATTTATCCGAGCCTCATGGAATCCCAACAAAATATACTAACAAGTCCCATAATATATTATGGAATTGTTCGAGGCCTCAAATCACATTAAACAATGCTAAAATTATGAATCAACCTCCAATCCAAGCTTTATGAACTTTAGAATTTCCAACTTCTATTTCTGATGTCGAAACCTATCAAATCACGTCCGATTGACTTTAAATTTTGCACACAAGTCCAAAATGACATAACGAAGTAACAGCAACTCTCGTAATTCCATTCTGACTCCCGGATCAAAATTCACCTATCAATCGGAAATCGCCAAAATACTAACTTCGCCAAAATAGGCTAACTTCTTCACCGGACTTCCAAAATTACACCCGATTGCGCTCTTATGCCTTAAATCATCACCCGGAGCTAAACGAATCATCGAAATTCAATTCCGAGCTTTCTAACTCACAAGTCAATATCCGGTTGATTTTTTCAACTTAAGCCTTCTTAAAAGAGATTAAGTGTCTCATTTCTTATCAAAATCATTCCAAATCAATTCTAACGCACCTAATACCGATAATGAAACATAAGAAAGCAAAAAATAGAAAGAACATGGTAGCAACTCATGAGACGATGGGTCGGATCATCATAATCAATTAGCTACAAATATCTTGTGAATGGCCTAGTAGTATAGAAATGTCTTGCATTAATCGCGTATAAAATAATAACAACAATAACATACTCAATATATTTTTACGTGTGGGTTTGATAAAATAGTATACATGCAAATCTTACCCAGATCTTATGCTAAGCAGAGATCATGTATCCAAGAGGCCTTTGGCTCAAGCAAGCACACTCACAGGAAAGCAAATTAAAATATAAGTAGTAGAGAGTCTTAGGAAAATTAATAGTGGCAAAAGGAAGACCGAAGCATTAGCAATATCAAATAATACTAAAAATTCAAGAAAAAGACAAACCAAGAGTAATACTACAACTACCGGAATGAAAGGAAAGTATGCTCCATTATTATAACTAACCTTTTACCCTAATCATCGACCTTCACACCTCCTATCCAGGAACCCTAGTCAATTGACGATGCATCATATCGTACCTAATCTCCTCTCCCTAATTCTTCGTTGGCCTTCCTCTACCTCTTCTCAAGCTTACGATGTTCTCTCATACCTTCTCACGGGGAAGGGGTGATTGGGCATCTCCTTTTCACATGTTCGAACTATCTCATCCTCACTTACCGTATCACCCACACCTTGTCCCGAATAATTTCATTATAGACTTTATGTCTCTAAGTAAATTCACACATCTTTCTTCGCGTCCTTATCTCCGCTACTTTCAACTTTTGAATATAAAAGTTCTTGACTGGCCAACACTCCATCTTATACAGCATAATCGGTCTAAACACCACTCTATATAATTTATCTTTAAGTCTTTTGTGGTAATTATTTCCAAGAAAAAAGAGGAGAAAGGAGTATGAAAATCTTAATTGATTTTGTTTTAAAATCATTATTCCATGATTTTTAAAAAATAAGTATGCAAAATACGTGTAATGGTTTTATTTCCACAAATTTGGGGGACAAATTGGTAGGCCACTTGATTTATAAAAAGTGAGAATGATGAAATATATTGTTTAGATACTTTCAAATCAAGATGCCACACGTTTCCTCCAACTTTGTTTGTTTCAATCCTCTCCATAATACGTTGATAGTGATGGGTTCTGTATAATATCCATCTCCTTCTCACGTAGAGTACAGACTATTAATGATCTCTATTTCCCTTATTAATATCAAATCAAACTTGGAGGGGGTAGGGCTTACATATAGAACAATTAAATAATATATATATATATATATATATATATATATATATATATATATATACTAGGTATATTGGCTAGAAAATAGTAAATCTTACATACTATTTGTATAACAATCCCCGTTGATGTACCATGTTGTGTGTTTGCAAATGGTCTGAAGAGTATTTAAAGTAGGATTAAAGTTATACACCGATATACGATTAATTGCATTAATCAGCTACAGTAGGCAATTAGTTTACTTGCCTGTTTAACATGTCATACTTGTTATGAATAATTATTATTATTGTAAAAATAATTAATCTAATAGTGTAAAAAAATTATTAATGATGTTTATCCATAAAATGGTACAATTGAATTTATAGCATAATTTAGAGACTAGAGAATCGATCTAATCCCAAAATGATAAATAAATTTAAAAGAATGAAAGACTTAGCGTTGAAATCGAGATAGAATAGTAGACAACTTGTTTCCAGGAGCAAAGATGTCGAAGGCAGTAATAAGAATATTGTTAGACAGAAAATAAAGTAATACTTATTTAGTTTGGAATAATATGTAGGATAAGTTTGTCAGAAATTTCATGTGTAACAATGGCTGTTGAAGTCAATATTTATAGTTAAACCTATGGAACAAGGTCCTAAGATCAAACCCTTCTTAAATGATAATAATATGGCCCATTGATGAATATGTAACAGCAAGTAATGAATGTCAAAATCTTGGTAATGAATGTATATTCAATATAGAGATAATGCATAAATACCCCGTCAAACTTGTTCTGAAAAGTCATTTACACGTCTTAACTTTACGGGTGTCCTAACACCCCATGATTGTTTAAAGTAATGTATTTAGTTACTCCCTCTCACAACCTGGTGAGCTGCGTGTGTTTGACAAACTAAATGAGCGCGTCATTTATGTTTTAATCGTTGAAAACAAAAAAATAAAAAGGTAATTGTTTAATGTTAATATAACACAACCAACGGTAAAATCTCATCTTCCCCAAAAAATTACCAAAACCCATTGAAGAACCCTAATTTCTTCTTCTTCTTCTTCTAATTTCTGTCGAAATCCATCAAATTTCCCTTTTGAAGTTTCAATATTTGAAGGCAAAGGTTATCCTTTCTACTTCCTAAGAACCCTAAATCATTTCTTTTAGTACTGTTATGATTTTGTCCTAAAATTGTTATGACTTAGCCCTAAATCATTTGTTTTGATCTGATTTTTGAAAGCAATTGTAAATTAATTGACTTTGGTGTTATCTTGTTGTGTTGTAGTTGTTCCAATGCCTTCAAAAGGATTGAGTTTGACAAGGCTTTGCACGGAAGAGGAAGAAAATCAGTCAAGCGGAGAAATTCGATGCAACCATGGCTATGTATTGCCTTTGTTAACAGCTTGGACCCCTCGGAACCCAGAAAGAAGATATTGGGTTTGTCCATACTATGGGGTAAATGATTCGTAAGTTTGTTTCTCTAATTCAGTTGTGATAAATTATTATTCATTAATTTTCTTTTGTTAATAATCTTAGGGTCCTCGTTCTTGTGACTTTTGGCTTTGGAAGGATTCTGAAATTGATCCTAGATCCAAATTTGTTATTCCAAAGTTGCTTGAAAAATTGGTTGAACTTGAGAATGCATCAGAAGGCTTTGAAAATCTTGCCAAGTCGAGGATTACTTTAAAGGTTGAAAATAGCATAGAAGATGACAAGATGAAGATGATTGAGGTTCAGTTGGTGAAATTGCAAGATGATATGGAGAAAATGAAAGAGAAGGAAAAGAAGTGGAAGAGTCAATTAGCTAAGTCAAAGAGTAGGGAAAATGTACTGTGGTTCATTATATTGGGGATGTGTATTATTCTTGTTGCTTGTGGGTATCCAGGAATCTCATTGAAAGAAGATGCAAATATATTGCCATTGTGAAGCTAGTTTAGTTATCTCACTATGAAAGTAGTTGTTGGTTCATCTTTTAATTTGTATGTTTACAATGGAACTCTCACTTTTGTAGTTCTTGCTTATCAATGGAACTCTCAAAATGTATTTGTAGTTCTTGATTATCAATTGTTGTTTCAATACACCAAACGAGTCCAAAACTATTTAAGCTAACTCTATGAACTGCAAACACAATTCCAGCAACTTAATTGTATTCCAGCAGAACTTAATTGTATTCTAGTAACAAAACTGTATCAGCAGCAAAACATAACTGTATGAACTGCAAAATGTAGTATTCCAGAACTGAATTGTAGTTTGTTACAAAACTGTTTCAGCAGCAAAACAGAATTCCATCGATTAACTAGCAGCAAAACAGTATTCCAAAACAGAATTGTAGTCTATAGCTACCTACATTAATACAGAATTCCATCGATTAACTAGCAGCAAAACAGTATTCCAAAACAGAATTGTAGTCTATAGCTACCTACATTAACTAGTCAACATACATAATTGCATTCTATAGCTACTTCAATCGATTGCAATTCAGTTTTCAAACTAAATCAAAGCTTCATCAGCTGGGTTGATTTGCAGTGGTGCTTTCCTGGCTCAACTTAGCAGCCCTACACCTTGTTTCAATGATCTTCTTGCCTCTCAATTGGTGGAGTTGCCTAGTTGTCATAGCTTCTTTACCCTTCCACTTAACACCTCTTGTTGGTCGATGGCCTAGATCTCCAGTTACTTCTGCCGAGGACCTCACATCTCTAAACTTTGTAGATGACATTCCAGGCTGCCATAAACCAACTGAAAATCAGACAACTGAAATAACCTAAATATGATAGTTTGTATTGGACTTACATTTTGAATTTTGAAGCCACTTTGAGTGTGTAAAACACCCATCCCAACCATCCTTGGTTTCTTAAAATGTGTTCTTACATCAGTTGTAGTACAAACATCCTACATGAAACAAAGAAAATTAAAAATCTGATATTACTTCAAAAAAGACAAACAAGACATTAAAGGGAAGAACTTCACCTTTTCTTTAGCACCTTTTGGCCTTCCCCTTCCTCTTCCAGTGCTTTGCTTTGGTAGCTTTGAACTACCAACACTTGAAGGAACAGAACTTGATGGAGCAGCAGTATTACTTCCAGCAACCTTTACACATCCCCTCTTGTTATGACCCTTGTTATGACAATTGCTACATGTCATTTCTAATCCACCTTTGGACAATTTCCTTGTCTTATTTTCACCAGGCTCTTTTCTTCTAACCTTCTTTGGCCTTCCAGGCATCTTCTTGACAGTAGGTGGTATAACATGTGGGTTTTGTGACTCTGGCCACATATTCATATAACAGGTGGGTTTTGTGACTCTGGCCACATATTCATACCCAAGACAGGTTGACGATAGTAGCTATATGTTTTCATGTAAGTTTCATTACTGTACCAATGAGAAATATAGTTCATAGGCTCCATATTTTTAAAATGCAATGCAGGAATTGCATGAGCACATGGTATGCCTTTTAACATCCAAGCTCTGCAGGTGCAAGTTTGCCTATTGATGTCCACCAAATGCTTCACTTCA
The DNA here is from genome assembly GCA_032618575.1 of Nicotiana noctiflora. Taxonomy (NCBI): domain Eukaryota; kingdom Viridiplantae; phylum Streptophyta; class Magnoliopsida; order Solanales; family Solanaceae; genus Nicotiana; species Nicotiana noctiflora. The sequence continues at coordinate 201,060 of JASVEL010004222.1, forward strand.
CTAGTACCTACTCATTGCTTCACTTCAAAACCATACTCACCATTCTAGAAAATGTTATATTTCATTAACCTTTCAGTGTTATCTTCCAAGACTTTCATTGTCATTGGTGAAAATTTACTAATCCAAGTGTTTCCAAACTGTCTTAGCTGGCCTATTCTATTCATCATCTTCACCCTGATTTCTTCCAGCATTGTCACTATTGTCTTCTGCCTTGCTGCCAAAATCCAGGCATTGAAACTTTCTGTCATATTGTTGTCAACACTATCAGACTTGCAGAAAGTGTTGAAATACACCTTACTCCATCTTTCAATGTTGTAGTATAACAGTTCATCAACTATGTTAGTCCCCAATTTCTTCATGTCATCTAGATTTTTCTTCAATTCCCACTCATAGGTAGACCTTGCACACCTCCAGAAGCAGTTCCTTCTCTCTATGCCCCTCAATTTCTTAGACCAGTTAACTAGGATGTGCCTTGCAAACATCCTATGCTCAGAATTTGGAAGTAGGTCTGCTATAGCAATTTCAAGCCCCTGCAAAATTATAAATGGCAGAAAAAAGTTAGCTGTTATTGAGAGCAGTAGCAGAAACAGTAAGAGAAAGATTGACAGCAGTAGTAGAAACAGTAGGAGAAAAATAGTAGGATTACCTTTTGCATGTCTATTATTATGGTCAGATTTGTACCATCTCCAAGCTGAAGATCACTCTTCAAAATGCTAACAAACCACCTCCAAGTGTGCATATTTTCAATCTCAACAGCATCCCAAGCAAGTGGAAGCATCTGATTATTTCCATCTTTGCAAACTGCTACAAGTAGTTGGCCTCTACAAACCCCTTTTAAAAAACACCCATCCAGTCCAATGCATGGCCTACAACCAGCTAGGTATGACTTCTTAATTGCATCAAAACAAATGTAGAACCCAACAAACATTTTCTTCCCACCTTCAAAAGTTTCCTCACTAAGTTTCACTACACAAGTACTACCAGGATTAGATCTAAGAAACTCATCCTTATAATCCAAAATCCTCCCATACTCCAATTTATGATCACCCATTATCTCTTTCAACATAAGATTTTTTGCCCTCCTACAAGCTGTCCTCCCAACATATAATCCTAATTTCTTTCTAATCAGCTCTTGAAACTCATTTATTCTAATGTTAGGTTGTTCTTTTATCCTCTCATTGAACCTTTTAGCCAAGAACTTTGAATTACATAATTTGTTTCTGTTAGTAGGGTCACATTTGTGAATTGGATTGTAGTTCTTGACTACAAAATCCTTAGTCCTTGAATCATAACTAGCACATAGAAGCCAAGGACAGGATGCCTTCTTGCACTTAACCCTCACCCTTGTAGGTTCATTTACATATTTTTCTATAGAAACATTTTTTTGAACAGCATATTTAGTTATAGCTTCTCTGAATTCTTCCACACTTGCAAATGCAAGTCCAGTTTTCCAAACTATCTTCTTGCAAGTCTTGTCAAATATTACTCTTCTTGTAGTCTTTATTCTTCTAGCTTTAACGTTCTGTTGCACCTCCCCTTCTTTTTCATCATCTGGATCTGTCTCAAAACTAGCAGCTTTATCTGAGGGATAATAAGGCTCATCACCACCTATCGTACCTTCTAAAGTCTTCTTCTTCCTAGATGCATATTCATCGTACCCCACATCTGGCCCTTTCTTACCTAGTTTAACATGTTCTTGTTCATGAGCACTTTCTTTCCTCTTCCTCACCTCTACAGTCCTACTTTCTGCCCTAAAAGCCCTGTATTCCTCATGTATATCACTGCAATAATCAGCTTCTCCTTCTTCAGACAAATCATCATGGTCTGAATCTAAGCTATTATCAATGCTACTAGAGTTTGATTCAGAAGATGAGTTTGAGCTATCATCTGTACTAACAACTGTAGGCACACTATTATCAGCAGCATTGGATGCCTTTTCACTAGTTCCCAAACCCTCACAGCCCCCCACATCTTGACCAGATTCCTTTTCAAAAGTAACATTACTATCATCCACAACTTGGCTAACATATTCTAATAGGGGGGTCCACTATAGGTTCTTCAACCATGTGCTCTACATAAACCTCCAAAATATCCCCATTTTTTAAGTAATCACAAATACCCATAAGGTCCCTATCAACTTTAATTACTACCAAAGCAGGACAATTAGGTGGTCTAACATAAATAACAGTAGAAGAAGCATTGTAACCAAATTCTTTGACATAACCTAAAAACTCAAAATAAGAGAACCTATCAACATCTACATCAAAACAATCAGTCATCACCCCGCCAATATAATCCTCCATTGCAAAGGAATCCAACTTATCCATGGAGATTTTTCCACCATGGAAAAACCTTAGAGTAACAAGTACAAATGACATTGCAATACCTGAATATAGTAGAAAATAGAGATAATGAAGGATTAATATTTACTATTGGACCCCTACAGAAGAAGCCAAATACATGCAACAAGAAAAAATTCAAAATTGGTTATTATTACACCTTCAAAATTGTATTTCTGTTCACGATTTTACACTAACAAGATTATAGTGAAGAAACTGGAAGCAAGTTCAAAACCCTAGATACGAATGATATTAAACAAACAAAAACAGAGATAACATTTAGGTTTGATGATAGAAAGGGTTAGGGTTTATGTGTTTACCTCCAAACTAAAACAAAGAGAACGTTTGCACTTGATTCTTCGGAGACCTTCAAGTTCGAACGGGTCTTCAACCAAATCGTCAACGGAAACAAATACGAACAGAAGTAAAGAAGAAAGAACAAGGAAATAGTATGGATTTTACATACTTTTCTCTTCGATTTTGGTCAGGGTTCTTTGATTTGGGGAATTTTGACCGAGCGGTTAAAGGTTAGGGTTCGTTGATTTTGGGAATTTTTGACTGACGGGTTAAACAAGATAGGTTATATTGAGTTTAAGTGTTTTTATTTATTTACAGGAGGTTTTAATTACGTGGCTTCATAATAGAAGCGCGTGTAAATCACTTAAGTTATTATACTTGGGCCAGGTTGTGAGAGGGAGTAACTAAATACATTACTTTAAACTATCGTGGGGTGTTAGGACACCCGTAAAGTTAAGGTGTGTAAATGACTTTTCAGGACAAGTTTAATGGGGTATTTATGCATTATCTCTTCAATATATTCTTTATTGAATGTCATCCGGTGGCAAATACTCGTTTGCCCTCGTTGACAATGTTCCCTCTGGGGTCTATCCGATACCAACCGTAATTATTATCCTCGATCTTGATTTTCACTTGATTCGATTTTCGTGTGTCCTGCTTTCATGTGTCACTCTATCATTCGGCGTTTATATAAACCTATTTTACCAAGACAAATGCAAAAACCTTTTAAAACAACTCTCTTGTACTTAAAAGCAAAGTGAGAATCTGCATCGAGATGGATTAAGGTGTTAACAAGGTATCTGGGAATCGAATTTCAATTGAGAGGATCAAGGCTTTTCGTCCTCGATAACTATTAAAGCTAAATAAGATCATTAGAAGGCATGAATCGACAGACTTTTTGACTCTTAGCCCTTATTCTAATGTTCGATTTGTTCCATAAAACTGTAGATTATTCTATATTGAAGAAACTTATCACTCCCTCCATTTCATATTAAATGAGGTATTTTATTTTTTAGTCTGTTCCAAATAAATGATACATTTCTAAATTTGGAAATAATTCAACTTTAAACTCTTTATTTTACCGTTTTTGTCCTTAATGAAAAGTTTTTATAGCCACACAAATGGCATGACCCCATAAACTTTTTACCTCTTAAGCTTTTAAGATTACAACTTTCAAAAGTCTTCTTTTTTTCTTAAGGAGTATGTCGTCTATTGTGACAGTCAAAGTACAATAGATCTTAGCAAGAACTCTATGTACCATGCAGGGACCAAACACATTGACGTGAGATATCATTGGATTCGAGAAATGGTAGATGATGAATCTCTAAAAGTCTTGAAGATTTCTACAAGTGAGAATCCCGAAGATATGCCGACGAAGGTGGTACTAAGGAACAAGTTCGAGCTATGCAAAGAATTGGTCGGCGTGCACTCAAACTAGAAGACAATGCTACCTCCTATAAATAAATGAGACTGGAGGGGGAGATTAATGATGTTCATCTCATTGAAGAAGTATTAGGGCATGTGCCTAATAAAAGCGTTTTGGCCTGGTAGCCAACCTCGTTGACTTGGTTTGGTTAGGTAGCCAACTTTATTGAATTAGTTTGGTTTGGTAGCCAACTTTGTTGAATTGTGAAAAGTGTGTGTAAATTATCAAATATTGTAGGCTTTAGAGAGTGAAGCTTTGGCTATAAAGGGAGAGCTTCAATTCTCATTTCCATACACCAACTAAGAGAGAAAGAAAGAGTGAGGTTTCACACACAAGATATAAGAAAATAGTTTGTGAAGAAAATAGAGACTGAGCGATATTGTAGTGAGGTGAGAATATCAAAAGATTGGTTATTTCTTTTGAGTGTTGTAGTGGTCTTACTGGGACCTACAAAGTGTAAAATTTATTACTATAGTGATATCAGTTGCTTTTTTCGGGGCCGTGGTTTTTTTCCTTATTTAGAAGAATTTTCCATGTAAAAATTTTGGTGTCATTGTTATTTCTTATTCTTGTTAATTACGGTATCTCGATGCTACATTATTATTCCACTTTTATTACCGTAAATATTATTTCTACGGAGGGTTTATTCCCAACACATTTCAGCGTTTACGTAAACCGATTCTACCAATACATTTGCAAAAACTTTTTAAAACAACTCTCTTGTTCTTAAAAGCAAAGTGAGAAACTGCATCGAGATGGATTAAGGTGTTAACAAGCAATCTGGGAATCGAATTTCAATTGAGAGGATCAAGGCTTTTTCGTCCTCGATAACTATTAAAGCTAAATAAGATCATTAGAAGGCATGAATCGAGAGACTTTTTGACTCGTTGTCCTTATTCTAATGTTCGATCTGTTCCATACAACTCTAGATTATTCTATATTGAAGAAACCTAGCCTTTCCTCTGTTCTATATTAAAAGATGTACTTTATTTTTTAATTTATTTCAAAATAAATGATATATTTATAAATTTAGATATAATTTAACTTTAAATTTTTTACTTTATCGTTTTTACCTTTAATGAAAAGTTTTTATAGCCATACAAATGACATGGCCCTACAAACATTTTACCCCTTAAGCTTTAAGACCACAACTTTTAAAAGTGTTCTTTTTTTTTTCTTCTTCTTAAATTCTGTGCCGAGTCAAACTATAGTGATATGCCTCGTACTACTTGTAACAGAGATTATACGTGACTCATTGGTTTTGAACTCACGGTCATACGGAAAATTTGAACTCTCTTAACTAACAATCTAGGCATTTTACTTGCTTCAACCGGTGGAACAGACTGGTATAAGACTCTCCTAAGGGAGTGAAAGTCTTTGGCCTCGGCGCCCTGTCACCCCTGAATGCCCGGTTCGGACGGAAACTCGCGCCCGAGGGGTTTCTGTAAGCTCTTGGGGGTGGATGATTGTTCTGGGGGTTTGGTGCACGCCACGGTGCATGAGCGGGAGGTGCAGAATATGACTGTGCATGGTGGACAGTAAAATGAGGATCAGGTGCGGGATAGTAATGTTGCGGGTAGCTATATGGGTTGTGGGGGTAATTTTGGTGGTGAGGCTGGGGTGGGCTATATTGGGGTGCGGGGCCTCTATTTTTGAACCATGCCCCGGACTCGACGGCCGCCACTTCCTCTCTCCTCTTCTTCCCCGGTACTCCTCCAGTACCGCTTTGGATAGCCTGAGTGGTGGCTTTCAGTGCTGAGTAACTCATGATCTTGTTGGCCTTCAAACCTTCCTCGATCATACCCCCATTTTTATCACCTCGGTGAATGATTTACCTACGGACGTTACCAGATGTCCGAAGTAGGTGGGCTCTAATGTCTGCAAGAAGTAATCCACCATCTCGCTCTCTCTCATCGGTGGATCCACCCTGGCCGCCTGTTCCCTCCATCGGAAACCAAATTCCCTGAAGCTTTCAGCAGGCTTCTTCTCTATTTTCAGCAATGATAGGCGGTCGGGGATTATCTCAAGATTGTATTGGAACTGGCCGATAAAAGCTTGAGCCAGATCATCCCACGTAAACCATCTACTGGGATCCTGTCTAGTGTACCACTCCAATGCCGATCCTCCCAGACTCTGACCGAAGTAGGCTATCAGAAGCTCGTCCCGTCCTCCGGCCCCTCTCATTTTACTGCAAAACCCCCGCAGGTGGGCCACTGGGTCACCATGCCCCTCGTATAGGTCGAATTTGGGCATTTTAAATCCTGCCGGCAACTGGACGTCCGGAAATGGACACAGATCCTTATAGGCGACGCTGACCTGGTTGCCTAAACCGTGCATGTTCCTGAAGGACTGCTCCAAGCTTTTAACTTTTCTGACAACTTCCTCGTGCTCCGAACTTTGGAAGTGTTTTTCCGGTTCTGCCGGATTATCCCAGTGAGGTGTATGTGATTGTGGTTCAGGAGCCCTGAAAGTAGGCTCTGGAGGATAGTAAGAGTTGTCATGGATCTGAACATATGGCTCGCTGGCCGGCCTTTGCAGAGGAGCAGGTGGAGGTGCTACAAAAACGGGGGTGACTGGAGGAGGATTTGGTTTGGCCGGTGGAATGTGGGTGGCATATGGATTTTCCCCCTGAAAGTATGGATAGCTCGGGGCGCTTGTTGAAGGATCGATGGGTGGATGCTCTGGAGCTGAGGCGAGAGTAGGGCGGTTTGGTGAAGACTGTTCCCTGGCCCAGGCCAGGTGCATCTCCGTTATCTGTTGTTTTAACCGGTCTACTTCTTCCTTCATGATTTGTAGCTCGGACTTTTCTTCCTCGAGACTCTTGCCAGAACTCGACATGCTTACTGTAACTGGTCCTTTGGATCTAGTACGGTAGTGATGGCTGGCCAGGATATTCTGTCAAACCAACTGCTAAACTTTCTGGAACACGCAACAAACTTGTTAGTTCACCGAGTTTGACAGATATGTTATAGCATGTTGGATGCAATGCACCTAACCAAATAGCCCTTTCTACGTGTACTCTTTAACATGCGTCATTCCGGCCCTTTTTCTTTTTCTTTTTCTTTTTCTTTTTTTTTTTTTTTTCTTTTTCGACTATCTTTGCAAGCCTTATTGTTATTTAGCCTTTGGATTCTTTTTCTTTCTTTTTAGTGGTGGTCGAATCTTATGTGGATTGCCTACGTATCACGACCCCGCGTGAATCAGACCGAGCGTAGTTCTGGCAACAAGATTGTGGCAAAATTCAGTAACTTTTATATCAAATAAAACCGTGTAGTTACAAAACACGTCTTACAACAATCAACAAAACAAAAGAAAATGCTTGATTGGGGAAAGTAAAGATAGAACTGCCAACTGGCTTGATTTAACATTTCAGAATACATTTTCAATTAAAAATCTAATGCCCTAAAACTCCTGGGGGCCTGCGAGGCATCATTCGGCCTTGCCGCAGGCCTCGGTGTGAGGTCTTTGTGCAGTTCCCTCAGCTCTTCCATGATCCGATGAACATAACCCATGATTGAAGCGAAAAGGTCGGCGCGGGGCATTCGTTCACAAGCTAGGCACTTCATGGTGACATAGTGCCCGATTTCTCCGATTCTATCCTTGATCATGTCCCTTTCTCCGAGTAGCCGCTCTATTTGCTGGTTTTTCGTCCCCAATCTTCGAGCATTGTTGGTGACTTGATCTAGGAGCCTATCCACTTGTCCTTGCAGTCGGGCCATCAAATTGTGGCAGCGGTCGAGGTCTGCTTTGGCATCTTGGGCTTGCTTGAAAACCCGCTCCCTAAGGACAACATTTGCTTCCCTCAGGTTAGTGATGATATCGGTGTAATCTTCTTCTACCCGCTTTAGGTGAAGTGCATGTTGATGTGCCTCCTTTTTCCAGCTAGCACGGATCCTCGTTACTTGGGCTTTTGACTCGTCCAATTCTCTTTGGATGTCGGTGACTTGGCTTCTCAAACCCCTTATCAATTTCTCGTCGGCCCGGCTCCTCGACTGTTTGTCAGCATCTCTTTTCATTTGATGGATTTGAGCTCTCAAGAAGTCATTTTCTTGTGCCAACTTCTTTTTGCCTCCTTCGTCGGTGGCGGCTTGCATGTTCTTCTCGAATTGGAGGTCCCGGACCTGTTGTTCTATCCTGCCAATCTTCGTCCTGTATCCCTCTTCCTTTGCTAACCAATCCCATTGTTCCCGTGAATCTTCCGTGAATTGTTGGACATGGGCTCTTTTAGAACATTTCCGACGAATCTGAAATCTTTTCCCGAACCACACGTTGTACTTTGGGTCCACCTCTCCCTTGGCTAATTCCCGGACCATGGTTTTAGGCTCAAGGAACCGACACTCGTGCCACAGCCTTCTAACCTTCTCTTCGGGGAAGACAACTCCCGGGCTCAACTCAATGGCATACTTCCTTAGGTCTTGATCGGTAGGAATAACCTGAAACCTTCCTAGTTGACGTAATACACGGTGAGGGACATATGGTTGGACACTGCGGATCCCCATCAGAAGGATGTAACACTCCTCGGCCGCCATATATATTACTTCAGTATCGGGTAACCACCCGAACGCCCATTCAATCTGATCGGCTTCTATTGAGCTTAGTCGTGCAAGCCATGCCTCGACGCCTTCGGGGAATACAGCACCCATCATCCGTTCTTCGAAACCCCTGATACAGTTTTTTCCGGTCAACCCATGGTTCATGTATTGTGTTCGGTGATGGAGGTGTTCTTGCATCCATAATTGAAGTAACAGATTGCAACCTTGGAAGAAATTGCCCCTTCTCGGCATACAGTCAAAGCCCGATAGATTTCGGACAAAACCAAAGGGACCACAGTGCTGGTAGCCTTTTTGATTGCAACATCGGCTATTCCTACCAGACTTATCTCTATTTTCTTATCTTCACGCGGACAAATCACAACCCCCAAGAATGTCGTTAGGAATGCTAGGATTCGTCTGGCCTCCCACTTGGTTCTATTCCCTGCGTGAGTCAGTCCAAGGTTTGACTCTTCAAAACCCCGAGGAGTGCCGTACCGTTGATATAAGAATTGGAGGTCGCAACACCCTTTCGGCAGATCATCATTTTTCACCTTCCGACTAATGCTCAGCAGATCCAGAAACCCATGTGGAGATACCGGTCTTGGTGAGAGTAGGTATTGCCCTCTTAATTTCCCATTTAGTCCTGCATAGCCCGCAATTTCCTCTAATGTGGGCGTCAGTTCGAAGTCAACAAAACGGAACACATTGCGGGTCGGATCCCAGAAAGATACCAGTGCCTTGATGATGTCTTCCCTTGGCTCGATATTCAACAGATCAACCAAACCTCCCAAAATTCTCCCTACGACCTTTTTGCTATTGTCTTCCAAATCGTTCCACCATATACGGAGCCGCTGAGGGACCTCACTAAAGATTGAAAATGATTTATTCTGATTCGTGCTCATCCTGCACATTTATTAAGGTGATTTAAATAAGAAAACAACTTTGTTTTGCTAAAAATAAAAAAAAAATCAGTTTTCAATCACGGCCTTTCAACGTCTCGGGGACGAAGGCTTTTAAGGCTGTGGGGTAAATTGATCGAAATCAAAATTGACCCAAAGGTGGCCGTTTATACGAAATTAGCCTTCCGGCGTCCCTTCCGGGAACATTCGGCTATTTTTGAAAACAGCGTCACCGATTTATTTAGTACAAAAATTAATTTTTCAAAAAGTGAAGTTGGACCCGATGGAGGTTGCCTACGTATCTCACATCCGATGAGAATCAAACCCCCGTAGTTCGGTTTTGACGAAACAAACGGCATTATTTATTTATTCACTTTACTAAAGGAAAATAAATAAGCTATTTCTATCTTAAGAGTAAAACGGATTTTTTTTTTTTAATCTCTAAAAGCCGGTCAGCATGCAAGTCTATAACAGATAAATGCGCAAGACAAACAGGATGCAGCAGGATAGTCTGTTCATTTCAGGTCACCTGTCCTAGACGGACCCAACCCCTGTGTTGAGTCCCCTAAGCCAAAATGTGACATGATGCAAATAAACGTTTCCTACTAGGGATCCGGCATGAAGCTTTGTTATTCTAGGTTTAAAAACCCGGGTTTATCTGTTCTAGACTTGGCTTACCCGAGCGGACAGCTCGAGCCGAGGAGGAGGCAGCAACCCGGGAATACAGAAGCTTCACCGGTTTTGCAACTTATCCAAACCTCGTCCTAAAATGGGAATTAGACACTATACAGAAAAGAAGTCACACGAAGTGCACCCTTCTTCATGATTTAGAAGACTCAGAAAGGAGATTGGTTCCGGCACAATTTATATGTACAGTTCACACAATATCAAAGCAGTAAAAACAACATTTTGCACATTGATGCCAACATGTAAAAAAATCAGATAATAAAATATGCCAAACACAACAGTTATTCCGAGCTCGAGTTCTAACGAAAATCCCCAGCAGAGTCGCCAGAGCTGTCACACCTCTTTTTACGCACCCGCAAGGACGCAAAGAGTTTTTCCAATTAAAGGACAATCGAGATGGGATTTATTTTAATTACTTCAGAGTCGCCACTTGGGAGATTTTATGGTGTCCCAAGTCACCGGTTAAATCCCGAATCGAGGAAAAGAATGACTCTATTTAACAGTCCGCGAACCAGAAATCCGGATAAGGAATTCTATTAACCCGGGAGAAGGTATTAGGCATTCCCGAATTCCGTGGTTCCAGCACGGTCGCTCAACTGTCTTGTTTGGCTTATCTATCTGTTTTTTACAATTATGTACTTAGTGCAAGCTAATACCCCTTTACCGCTTTTATTATTGGTTATGATTTACGAAAGAGAAAGTTGCTTAAAAATATGCTTTCGAATCGCGTCACATGAAATGCACCCGGATCCTCAACATATTCTTATTCAACATTTCGGGGTTTGGATTTGGGTCACATGAAATGCATACCCGTATAAAAAAGGTAAAACTAAAATATGCGCCTGGATTGACTACTTATTTACATTTGTCGAGAAAGGCGTGATATTCGTTAAGAAACGACGCATCTCGAAACCTAAGTATTTATATGTACATTTATGACGGCTAGGTGATTAATGTAACTATTGGGCGAGGCGTACCTTTGATTCAAATCTAAAGCGAACTACATCTCACCGTATCTTACTTAAGAGTTGATTCCAAATTACTTAAAACTTGCTACGAACCCCATCACATGAAATGCGCCTGTGGTTCTTAACATGCTTTGTTTACTCTTGCCCGAAATTGGGGTCGGGTCACATGAAATGCACCCCCGACTCTTTTTAATCTAATTACGTCATTCCGTTGAGTAACAACTCTCTAGCTAATCTTGCTTGTGACATAAGGTCTATCATTTAACAGGTTTGGAGATTACACACATGAGTAGGGAAGATTGAATAGAGATACGAAGACTAATTCAGGTTTACATGCTTATCTAACGACAATGTATCTTTGGTCTAGCTACATTTCCCATAACAAAACTAGCAATACAAATTTAATTAGACAGAAACAGAATGTAATCAAGCATAGACTTTGAACGACTACATGATTCAACAGACTTCAAACATAAACTTCAGGCTTCATTCTTTTTGAACCAGGGAATTACAATAACAGAGATGTGTACCTGGAATGCGGAAGAACAAGGAAGAGTGAGCGATGGTAATGCCGCAACAGTAACAGGAACAGTAGCAGCAACAACAACACCCAATAGACCAGTTACAACCAACAACCAACAGTGATCGAACTTTATCAATCACTGAACTAGTGACTAGAGCTCGAACCCAGGCAACAATAGACACCCAAGCAGCAACAAAACAATGTAACAACAGCAACGACCAGTGGCAGCACTCAACCAAACCAATAGCAAACACTACCAGTGGCAAACAATGGACCAACAGTCACTTAGACCAACAAACAGTGACAAACTGGATTGACAGCCCCAAAACTAGCCAAGCAGCACCACTATAGACACACACAACAACCAGCAGCAACACAACAATGAAATAACAGCAACAACTAAACCAGGCAGCAACCAAATGGACCAAACAGCAACCCAAACGATGGACCAACAGCACCAAATCGACCCAGGCAGCAACACACATACAACACAGCTAAGAACAAAAGCCCAGCACTACCAATAACAACAAGAACAACACCCAACCAGCGACCAAATCTCAGACAATGGATCAAAACCACGAAACAGTTCCAGACCAATGAAACAATAGCTTCTTTTGTACCTTTGTATCTGTTTTTCTCCCTAGTTATGACTATGATTTTGCCCTCCAGGTGTTCTACTTATCACACTCTATGTTTTTGCTCTCAAGGTACTGTTTTGCCCTACCAGATGCTCTCAAAATCAGTATGTATCTCTCAATGTATGAATGTGCTACTGTTTTTACTTCCAGGATGCTCTCAAGTCTCTCTCTATAATGTCTCTATAGTGTGTGTCTCTGAAAAATCCCCCCATGTATTCTCCATCTCTCCCCTTTTATAGCTGAAACCAACACTTATCAGGGCCAAAAAGCATCAGGGAATACATCTGCCCATCCCTCTCTTTGCCCAGCCCATCCCCTCTCTGTTTCCAGCCCACTGTCCCTGAACTTCCACTATCCCTTGTCCATGTATGGACTTTATTAATTAACTATGGTTTCTGCCCAGACAAGGCTAAGTGCCCTGCAGTGACAGCAGACTCCACTGTCCAGCTTCATGTGCAGGGCACCAGGGATATTTCAAAGATGCTAACACCTAATTTCCTAGTCAGCTAATTCCCATCCTAAGTTCAGTTTCAATCAAACACTCCAATTCAATTCACAAGTGTTATTCACTGTCTGGGATATCAAACAAATCGACCTATGCAGCTAATCGACGACATTTAATCAACTACAACATATAACAATGGTAACAAATCAATTACCAAACAATGATTCTGAAAGTCTCGGCAAAAAATGAAAACCAAAAATTCGACGACGCCAAGCGAAACGAATAACTATCCTATGACAAACACATTCGAACAATTAACAGAATGCAACTTGACCAAATAAAAGTCTTTGGGGATGAAGAACAAAAACTGAAAAACTAAAGCACGAGGACCAAATTCAATTGATTAACAAATGGAATATGAAGAAATAAAGGAAGAAATACCATAAGAGAAGACCAACTCTGCATTTGAACGGACCCGGACCTGTCTTGGGTTCAATTCGAACTTGGGATTCAACTTGGACTTGGGTTCTTCGTTTTTGAGGCCAATGGACCTTAATTGAGATGTTTTCAGTAATGAAAACATCCCAATTAAGGTCTATTAGACCTCAATTAGGAAGAAATCGGCATCTAGGGTTCATGGCCGAGATTTGGGGCTTTTACAACCCTGGTAAGATTCGAGCTAAACCAAGGCCGGTGGGGGTATGAGGGAGGCGAGGGGAGGCTATGGTGTGATTTTGGTGAGGTTTGGCATGAATGTCAAATTCCGGCGACCTTCGAACAAATATTCGAGACGCTCGAGCGATATTCGAGGTTAATGGAGGCCGGGATCGTGATGGGGGAGGTGAGGGGAAGGGTTTGGCATTGGTTTGGTGGCGATTGGCCTACCGGAACCGCCGTGAGGCGATTTCCGGCAGGCGGAGGAGGGCGGCGTTACACCGGGTGTTTGAGAGCTCTGAGGGAGATGAAGGGAGAGGGGGGGTTCTGGCTTGGGGGGCGGGGTATGAAATGAGGAATATATACCAGAGATGAGATTGAATCCTGATCGTTGGATCATTTACGATCAACGATCAGGATCTCCTCACTTAAACCAAACGACGTCGTTTGGTTAAAGCATAGGCTGGATGTATATCAGAATTAAAGGATTAATCTGGGCCGTTGGATAATAAAATCCAACGGTCCAGATCAAGTGTTATACAGGCTGAGGCTGGACGGGTATTTGGGCTGGGTTAGAAGAAATCCGTTTGGGCCTGGCTTTTAGGCTAAATTTGGCCCAGCTCGGATCTTCATGCTATATTATATGCATATGTGTATATATATATATATATATATGTATGTATACATATATATATATATATACACACATATGTATATACCAACCTATAACACCGCTGTTTTTACTACAATTAACGCACACAATTACATATTACCCAAAAAATGTAAATCACATGACTTCGATATCAAACACTGAAAATGCAAAGCCTAGCATATATTTTTGTATTTTTAATTTAAATAAATAAACGTGCACACAAAAGATAAAATTAATACAAAATCACACAAATCATGCCCAACACGAAACTATTTTTATTTTGAATTTTCTGGGAGTACTTCTCGAGTAAGGCAAAAATCACGTGCTCACACTGTTATGATTTTGTCCTAAAATTGTTATGACTTAGCCCTAAATCATTTGTTTTGATCTGATTTTTGAAAGCAATTGTAAATTAATTGACTTTGGTGTTATCTTGTTGTGTTGTAGTTGTTCCAATGCCTTCAAAAGGATTGAGTTTGACAAGGCTTTGCACGGAAGAGGAAGAAAATCAGTCAAGCGGAGAAATTCGATGCAACCATGGCTATGTATTGCCTTTGTTAACAGCTTGGACCCCTCGGAACCCAGAAAGAAGATATTGGGTTTGTCCATACTATGGGGTAAATGATTCGTAAGTTTGTTTCTCTAATTCAGTTGTGATAAATTATTATTCATTAATTTTCTTTTGTTAATAATCTTAGGGTCCTCGTTCTTGTGACTTTTGGCTTTGGAAGGATTCTGAAATTGATCCTAGATCCAAATTTGTTATTCCAAAGTTGCTTGAAAAATTGGTTGAACTTGAGAATGCATCAGAAGGCTTTGAAAATCTTGCCAAGTCGAGGATTACTTTAAAGGTTGAAAATAGCATAGAAGATGACAAGATGAAGATGATTGAGGTTCAGTTGGTGAAATTGCAAGATGATATGGAGAAAATGAAAGAGAAGGAAAAGAAGTGGAAGAGTCAATTAGCTAAGTCAAAGAGTAGGGAAAATGTACTGTGGTTCATTATATTGGGGATGTGTATTATTCTTGTTGCTTGTGGGTATCCAGGAATCTCATTGAAAGAAGATGCAAATATATTGCCATTGTGAAGCTAGTTTAGTTATCTCACTATGAAAGTAGTTGTTGGTTCATCTTTTAATTTGTATGTTTACAATGGAACTCTCACTTTTGTAGTTCTTGCTTATCAATGGAACTCTCAAAATGTATTTGTAGTTCTTGATTATCAATTGTTGTTTCAATACACCAAACGAGTCCAAAACTATTTAAGCTAACTCTATGAACTGCAAACACAATTCCAGCAACTTAATTGTATTCCAGCAGAACTTAATTGTATTCTAGCAACAAAACTGTATCAGCAGCAAAACATAACTGTATGAACTACAAAATGTAGTATTCCAGAACTGAATTGTAGTTTGTTACAAAACTGTTTCAGCAGCAAAACAGAATTCCATCGATTAACTAGCAGCAAAACAGTATTCCAAAACAGAATTGTAGTCTATAGCTACCTACATTAATACAGAATTCCATCGATTAACTAGCAGCAAAACAGTATTCCAAAACAGAATTGTAGTCTATAGCTACCTACATTAACTAGTCAACATACATAATTGCATTCTATAGCTACTTCAATCGATTGCAATTCAGTTTTCAAACTAAATCAAAGCTTCATCAGCTGGGTTGATTTGCAGTGGTGCTTTCCTGGCTCAACTTAGCAGCCCTACACCTTGTTTCAATGATCTTCTTGCCTCTCAATTGGTGGAGTTGCCTAGTTGTCATAGCTTCTTTACCCTTCCACTTAACACCTCTTGTTGGTCGATGGCCTAGATCTCCAGTTACTTCTGCCGAGGACCTCACATCTCTAAACTTTGTAGATGACATTCCCGGCTGCCATAAACCAACTGAAAATCAGACAACTGAAATAACCTAAATATGATAGTTTGTATTGGACTTACATTTTGAATTTTGAAGCCACTTTGAGTGTGTAAAACACCCATCCCAACCATCCTTGGTTTCTTAAAATGTGTTCTTACATCAGTTGTAGTACAAACATCCTACATGAAACAAAGAAAATTAAAAATCTGATATTACTTCAAAAAAGACAAACAAGACATTAAAGGGAAGAACTTCACCTTTTCTTTAGCACCTTTTGGCCTTCCCCTTCCTCTTCCAGTGCTTTGCTTTGGTAGCTTTGAACTACCAACACTTGAAGGAACAGAACTTGATGGAGCAGCAGTATTACTTCCAGCAACCTTTACACATCCCCTCTTGTTATGACCCTTGTTATGACAATTGCTACATGTCATTTCTAATCCACCTTTGGACAATTTCCTTGTCTTATTTTCACCAGGCTCTTTTCTTCTAACCTTCTTTGGCCTTCCAGGCATCTTCTTGACAGTAGGTGGTATAACATGTGGGTTTTGTGACTCTGGCCACATATTCATATAACAGGTGGGTTTTGTGACTCTGGCCACATATTCATACCCAAGACAGGTTGACGATAGTAGCTATATGTTTTCATGTAAGTTTCATTACTGTACCAATGAGAAATATAGTTCATAGGCTCCATATTTTTAAAATGCAATGCAGGAATTGCATGAGCACATGGTATGCCTTTTAACATCCAAGCTCTGCAGGTGCAAGTTTGCCTATTGATGTCCACCAAATGCTTCACTTCACTAGTACCTACTCATTGCTTCACTTCAAAACCATACTCACCATTCTAGAAAATGTTATATTTCATTAACCTTTCAGTGTTATCTTCCAAGACTTTCATTGTCATTGGTGAAAATTTACTAATCCAAGTGTTTCCAAACTGTCTTAGCTGGCCTATTCTATTCATCATCTTCACCCTGATTTCTTCCAGCATTGTCACTATTGTCTTCTGCCTTGCTGCCAAAATCCAAGCATTGAAACTTTCTGTCATATTGTTGTCAACACTATCAGACTTGCAGAAAGTGTTGAAATACACCTTACTCCATCTTTCAATGTTGTAGTATAACAGTTCATCAACTATGTTAGTCCCCAATTTCTTCATGTCATCTAGATTTTTCTTCAATTCCCACTCATAGGTAGACCTTGCACACCTCCAGAAGCAGTTCCTTCTCTCTATGCCCCTCAATTTCTTAGACCAGTTAACTAGGATGTGCCTTGCAAACATCCTATGCTCAGAATTTGGAAGTAGGTCTGCTATAGCAATTTCAAGCCCCTGCAAAATTATAAATGGCAGAAAAAAGTTAGCTGTTATTGAGAGCAGTAGCAGAAACAGTAAGAGAAAAATTGACAGCAGTAGTAGAAACAGTAGGAGAAAAACAGTAGGATTACCTTTTGCATGTCTGTTATTATGGTCAGATTTGTACCATCTCCAAGCTGAAGATCACTCTTCAAAATGCTAACAAACCACCTCCAAGTGTGCATATTTTCAATCTCAACAACAGCCCAAACAAGTGGAAGCATCTGATTATTTCCATCTTTGCAAACTGCTACAAGTAGTTGGCCTCTACAAACCCCTTTTAAAAAACACCCATCCAGTCCAATGCATGGCCTACAACCAGCTAGGTATGACTTCTTAATTGCATCAAAACAAATGTAGAACCCAACAAACATTTTCTTCCCACCTTCAAAAGTTTCCTCACTAAGTTTCACTACACAAGTACTACCAGGATTAGATCTAAGAAACTCATCCTTATAATCCAAAATCCTCCCATACTCCAATTTATGATCACCCATTATCTCTTTCAACATAAGATTTTTTGCCCTCCTACAAGCTGTCCTCCCAACATATAATCCTAATTTCTTTCTAATCAGCTCTTGAAACTCATTTATTCTAATGTTAGGTTGTTCTTTTATCCTCTCATTGAACCTTTTAGCCAAGAACTTTGAATTACATAATTTGTTTCTGTTAGTAGGGTCACATTTGTGAATTGGATTGTAGTTCTTGACTACAAAATCCTTAGTCCTTGAATCATAACTAGCACATAGAAGCCAAGGACAGGATGCCTTCTTGCACTTAACCCTCACCCTTGTAGGTTCATTTACATATTTTTCTATAGAAACATTTTTTTGAACAGCATATTTAGTTATAGCTTCTCTGAATTCTTCCACACTTGCAAATGCAAGTCCAGTTTTCCAAACTATCTTCTTGCAAGTCTTGTCAAATATTACTCTTCTTGTAGTCTTTATTCTTCTAGCTTTAACGTTCTGTTGCACCTCCCCTTCTTTTTCATCATCTGGATCTGTCTCAAAACTAGCAGCTTTATCTGAGGGATAATAAGGCTCATCACCACCTATCGTACCTTCTAAAGTCTTCTTCTTCCTAGATGCATATTCATCGTACCCCACATCTGGCCCTTTCTTACCTAGTTTAACATGTTCTTGTTCATGAGCACTTTCTTTCCTCTTCCTCACCTCTACAGTCCTACTTTCTGCCCTAAAAGCCCTGTATTCCTCATGTATATCACTGCCATAATCAGCTTTTCCTTCTTCAGACAACTCATCATGGTCCGAATCTAAGCTATTATCAATGCTACTAGAGTTTGATTCAAAAGAGGAGTTTGAGCTATCATCTGTAGTAACAGCTGTGCGCACACTGTTATTAGCAACATTGGATGCCTTTTCACTAGTTCCCAAACCCTCACAGCCCCCCACATCTTGACCAGATTCCTTTTCAAAAGTAACATTACTATCATCCACAACTTGGCTAACATATTCTAATAGGGGGGTCCACTATAGGTTCTTCAACCATGTGCTCTACATAAACCTCCAAAATATCCCCATTTTTTAAGTAATCACAAATACCCATAAGGTCCCTATCAACTTTAATTACTACCAAAGCAGGACAATTAGGTGGTCTAACATAAATAACAGTAGAAGAAGCATTGTAACCAAATTCTTTGACATAACCTAAAAACTCAAAATAAGAGAATCTATCAACATCTACATCAAAACAATCAGTCATCACCCCGCCAATATAATCCTCCATTGCAAAGGAATCCAACTTATCCATGGAGATTTTTCCACCATGGAAAAACCTTAGAGTAACAAGTACAAATGACATTGCAATACTTGAATATAGTAGAAAATAGAGATAATGAAGGATTAATATTTACTATTGGACCCCTACAGAAGAAGCCAAATACATGCAACAAGAAAAAATTCAAAATTGGTTATTATTACACCTTCAAAATTGTATTTCTGTTCACGATTTTACACTAACAAGATTATAGTGAAGAAACTGGAAGCAAGTTCAAAACCCTAGATACGAATGATATTAAACAAACAAAAACAGAGATAACATTTAGGTTTGATGATAGAAAGGGTTAGGGTTTATGTGTTTACCTCCAAACTAAAACAAAGAGAACGTTTGCACTTGATTCTTCGGAGACCTTCAAGTTCGAACGGGTCTTCAACCAAATCGTCAACGGAAACAAATACGAACAGAAGTAAAGAAGAAAGAACAAGGAAATAGTATGGATTTTACATACTTTTCTCTTCGATTTTGGTCAGGGTTCTTTGATTTGGGGAATTTTGACTGAGCGGTTAAAGGTTAGGGTTCGTTGATTTTGGGAATTTTTGACTGACGGGTTAAACAAGATAGGTTATATTGAGTTTAAGTGTTTTTATTTATTTACAGGAGGTTTTAATTACGTGGCTTCATAATAGAAGCGCGTGTAAATCACTTAAGTTATTATACTTGGGCCAGGTTGTGAGAGGGAGTAACTAAATACATTACTTTAAACTATCGTGGGGTGTTAGGACACCCGTAAAGTTAAGGTGTGTAAATGACTTTTCAGGACAAGTTTAATGGGGTATTTATGCATTATCTCTTCAATATATTCTTTATTGAATGTCATCCGGTGGCAAATACTCGTTTGCCCTCGTTGACAATGTTCCCTCTGGGGTCTATCCGATACCAACCGTAATTATTATCCTCGATCTTGATTTTCACTTGATTCGATTTTCGTGTGTCCTGCTTTCATGTGTCACTCTATCATTCGGCGTTTATATAAACCTATTTTACCAAGACAAATGCAAAAACCTTTTAAAACAACTCTCTTGTACTTAAAAGCAAAGTGAGAATCTGCATCGAGATGGATTAAGGTGTTAACAAGGTATCTGGGAATCGAATTTCAATTGAGAGGATCAAGGCTTTTCGTCCTCGATAACTATTAAAGCTAAATAAGATCATTAGAAGGCATGAATCGACAGACTTTTTGACTCTTAGCCCTTATTCTAATGTTCGATTTGTTCCATAAAACTGTAGATTATTCTATATTGAAGAAACTTATCACTCCCTCCATTTCATATTAAATGAGGTATTTTATTTTTTAGTCTGTTCCAAATAAATGATACATTTCTAAATTTGGAAATAATTCAACTTTAAACTCTTTATTTTACCGTTTTTGTCCTTAATGAAAAGTTTTTATAGCCACACAAATGGCATGACCCCATAAACTTTTTACCTCTTAAGCTTTTAAGATTACAACTTTCAAAAGTCTTCTTTTTTTCTTAAGGAGTATGTCGTCTATTGTGACAGTCAAAGTACAATAGATCTTAGCAAGAACTCTATGTACCATGCAGGGACCAAACACATTGACGTGAGATATCATTGGATTCGAGAAATGGTAGATGATGAATCTCTAAAAGTCTTGAAGATTTCTACAAGTGAGAATCCCGAAGATATGCCGACGAAGGTGGTACTAAGGAACAAGTTCGAGCTATGCAAAGAATTGGTCGGCGTGCACTCAAACTAGAAGACAATGCTACCTCCTATAAATAAATGAGACTGGAGGGGGAGATTAATGATGTTCATCTCATTGAAGAAGTATTAGGGCATGTGCCTAATAAAAGCGTTTTGGCCTGGTAGCCAACCTCGTTGACTTGGTTTGGTTAGGTAGCCAACTTTATTGAATTAGTTTGGTTTGGTAGCCAACTTTGTTGAATTGTGAAAAGTGTGTGTAAATTATCAAATATTGTAGGCTTTAGAGAGTGAAGCTTTGGCTATAAAGGGAGAGCTTCAATTCTCATTTCCATACACCAACTAAGAGAGAAAGAAAGAGTGAGGTTTCACACACAAGATATAAGAAAATAGTTTGTGAAGAAAATAGAGACTGAGCGATATTGTAGTGAGGTGAGAATATCAAAAGATTGGTTATTTCTTTTGAGTGTTGTAGTGGTCTTACTGGGACCTACAAAGTGTAAAATTTATTACTATAGTGATATCAGTTGCTTTTTTCGGGGCCGTGGTTTTTTTCCTTATTTAGAAGAATTTTCCATGTAAAAATTTTGGTGTCATTGTTATTTCTTATTCTTGTTAATTACGGTATCTCGATGCTACATTATTATTCCACTTTTATTACCGTAAATATTATTTCTACGGAGGGTTTATTCCCAACACATTTCAGCGTTTACGTAAACCGATTCTACCAATACATTTGCAAAAACTTTTTAAAACAACTCTCTTGTTCTTAAAAGCAAAGTGAGAAACTGCATCGAGATGGATTAAGGTGTTAACAAGCAATCTGGGAATCGAATTTCAATTGAGAGGATCAAGGCTTTTTCGTCCTCGATAACTATTAAAGCTAAATAAGATCATTAGAAGGCATGAATCGAGAGACTTTTTGACTCGTTGTCCTTATTCTAATGTTCGATCTGTTCCATACAACTCTAGATTATTCTATATTGAAGAAACCTAGCCTTTCCTCTGTTCTATATTAAAAGATGTACTTTATTTTTTAATTTATTTCAAAATAAATGATATATTTATAAATTTAGATATAATTTAACTTTAAATTTTTTACTTTATCGTTTTTACCTTTAATGAAAAGTTTTTATAGCCATACAAATGACATGGCCCTACAAACATTTTACCCCTTAAGCTTTAAGACCACAACTTTTAAAAGTGTTCTTTTTTTTTTCTTCTTCTTAAATTCTGTGCCGAGTCAAACTATAGTGATATGCCTCGTACTACTTGTAACAGAGATTATACGTGACTCATTGGTTTTGAACTCACGGTCATACGGAAAATTTGAACTCTCTTAACTAACAATCTAGGCATTTTACTTGTTTAAAGCAGATTCAAAATTATATTTATACCATTACTTGTTTGAAAGCAGCAAAAATATACCTATATATACAGTATTATTTTTCGATGAAGCGGGTTCATATGAACCCACTTGACTCCCGTGGGTCCGCCCCTGAGCCAATGCGCCCCCCACCCCCTACATGCTTCCTACTTAATGCAATTTATTCTCCTTTTTAAATCAAAAAGATACCTAGTACATAGTTGTATACGGTTGAAATCGGGTATGTCCAATTTTCCGGGTTCGAGGGGACGTCTTGAGCCCAAGTTGAAGGTAGATCGAGTTTGAGCTCGATGGATCAGGCTTGAGCTCGAAGACAGAGTAGAAGGTTCAAAGAACTAAGTGTTCGATGAATGTCGAAGTCTAAGGTGGCTGGCCTCAAGATAATGTCGTTGTGGATTTTGTAACAAAATGAGCAAGATTCCTGCCAGTCCCCAAGACCGTGACGTCAATCCCGAAATAGATTTGTACGAATCTATACTAGATGATTAGACAGTTGTCTCAATAAGATTCTTTAATGTAAATAAAATGTACCTTGTTTAGATTTCCCCTATTATATAAAGGGGGAGTCTCGGTCATTTTGTAAACATCATTTAATCATTGGCAAAAGAATATACTCTCTACTTTTCCCTCATTGTTCATTAGAATTGTCCTTTAACTTTATAGTTCTTACTTTATTGCTCTTGATTTATCTTGAGGTTGATATTGTCTAATAACACCAGTTTGATTCATTCATTTATTTCATTTATACTTTATACATGTTGAGTATTAATTAGTATCTTTTAAAATTACATATCTAATTTAATTGTTACTCGTATTACAAATTAAATAATAGCATACAAAAAAACTATTAATTAGTAGTTCCACCAAGTCTAGAATACCCATTTGAACTTCTCAAGAGTCGACGTTCACATGCCGTGGAACTAAAAACATAATGTTCAAAACTTAAAGCTCACTAATGCAATTTAGTTAGTGCGGAGTTATAATATAATAGAGGTGACAAAATGGTCCAAAGAAAATAATTAACTACTAATATTATCTACTAAAAAATGGGGTTAGACAATGAACTTTTCAAAAATGTGTCAAATATGAATAAGAACCATATTATTCATTTAAAAAATTAATAACCAATGAGTCTAACTATTACATTTGTAAAGCCTGGAATTGGGGGTTCTTTAAGTTAGGAAGACTAAGAATTCTCACAAAAGTAATCATATACAAGAAGCTATGGATAATATGGGTAACTCATATTATCTGCTGGTTAATCCATTTTTTTATCCGTATTAAAATGGGTCGAGTCGGATAATTAATTCATTTTTTATTAATCGTTCTCGATCTGAACCATATCAGATCTGACCCGCCCGTTTGTCACTCCTATAATATAAGTTATAGGTTTACACGAAAGCAATAATTTTGATCTAAATTTTATACTTTCTTCGTCATGTTTTAACAATCATTTTATCTAATAAAAGATAACCCAAAATAATTATCACTTTAGGATTTAAGACTAAACTAGTATTAATATTCGCACGATGTGCTGATAATATTATTATCCTGCTAAACAACAACAACAACTACCCAGTATGTTCCCACAAAGTGGGGTCTGGGGAGGGTAATACGTACACAGGCCTTACCCCTACCCGAAAGGGTAGAGAGGCTGTTTCCGGCATTATTATCCTGCTAAATTCTATAAATTTAAAAGAACAAATTATATGAATAACTATTGATATAAACTTAAATATTATAGTCCCATATTTAATAGGAGATACAAACAAGTAAAAATATAAAATTAATTCATTATAAATACTCCTTATTTTAATTTACATAAAATATTTTTTTATTAGTCAGTTCCAAAAGAATGACACATTTCTATATTTGAAAATAATTTAACTTGATTTATTTTTCTTTTACCCATTTTACATATAATGAGAAGTTTTTACTCTCATAGAAATATCATGGCCCCACAAAACTGTTAGGATCATAAGTTTAAAAAAAAAACGTTCTTCAACTTCGTGCTCAATCAAACACTATATTCATCTATATTAAAATTGATTGAAGTCATACTATATAGTTTAACAAATAATAAAAATACATTTAGTAATAGTTCAATTCAAATTATAAAAATATATTATATTATTATCTCAACACAATAACTTCTCACATCAACATCAAATAATTTGATTCAAATTGTGCCCTTGATATTAGAGAAGCAATAGTTCTTTCTAATACTAATCAATTCTCAAAAATCAATTAATAGGGGTAACTTCTTGTTTGACCAAAAAAATAAGCCTTTTTTATTAAATCAATTACTGATGAGAATATGGACGAATCTTAGTTAAATTAATAAAATCTAGTCAAATGTTAGTTGAAGTAGGCAAGATGAGTTACGTTTGCTAATATGTTTGAGCTGGTTAAATGCTCATAAATGCCACAACGTAAATGTACAATGAATATAAATAAATGCGACTAGCATAACAAAAGGAAGTTACTACCCAATTATTGTACTTCATGTGGTCCACAATAAGTTTCTAATTTATTTTTAGCACGCCTATTAAGAAAATATTAAATTCTATACAAAATTACCTAGTAACCATTATTTAGTAAGCTAATGTGATGAGAGAGAAAAAAAATTAGGGATATGCACATAAGGGTAAAAGAGTAAAGTAAATTAATTTTTTTCTTGATTACCTAACTAGACACTTATTTTAGACCAAAATCAAAAAGTAAATTGGATACTTATTGTGGACCGGAAGGAGTAAGATTCTTAAAGCTTCTTCCCCTAATAACATCTTGGAAAGAAGATAAATAAGAGGGGGCGTGGAATCTTTGGACCTTGTGATACAGAATCAAAAAATATATGATCGAGTAATGTAATTAGTGAATAAGACAATTTTTGTATATTCTGTCGGGTCAACCTTTTAGGAAGTGTTCTCTCTTATAAAATCAAGACGATACCATTTTGTTCTCTACTTCTCCCTATTTATAAGAGACATTTGCGAAAAACCTTAAAAATTTACAAAACAAGGAATATCCAAAGGAATATTTCTTGTGCCCATATTTGAACCTATGCTATCGTTATTTCTTCTTCTCAGCTGCCTATTTTTGGCATCAACCGTCTTGAGAACAATCTTCGATTGTTATGTCATAGTCGACCACATCATTTGTCTTACTTATCCGTTACTATCGAATCACCAAATTTAGACCTATACACTTCTTAAATTACATCTTGTATTTATTTGCTTTTTTAGTGGACGTAAAAATAATTAAAGTGATAGGTAAAATGGGACAAGGGAGTATCTGTTTTTAAAAAATTGTTAAGGGCCCATTTGGCCATAATTCTTTTTTATTTTTACTTTTCTTCGGAAATCAGAATAATTTTTAGCCATAAAAATTTTAAATTTCACTTGATGTTGAATTTTGAAATTTTTTAAATATTTTAAAAACTCCAAAAAAGAGTTTTTCAAAAGTTTTTACTTCAAATCTCTCATAAAAATTCAAAAATAACTTCAAATTGTATTTATATCCATAACTCTAATTTTCAAATATCCTTTTTTACTTAAGAAACAATTTTATTTTTTTCTCGGAATTTTGCAATTTTTTGTCTAAACACACACTAATATATACTAATTATTATTTAAAATCTAATAATTTAACATTGTTAAAAAATTCGATAAATTTCACTACATACACACTATTTATTAATCAAGATTTTTCCACAGTCTGGTTAATTTGGTGTTGAGTGATGATATTCTTTGATTGATTTGACACTAGAAAATCCAGTTGGTACACGTTACCTCTTACTCTGTGGCACAGAGAAAAACACTGCTCTACATAAACGATAAATCCGTGCATGGCTCTACCCTGCAAGGGCGGAGCTAGCATAACATTTGTGGGTTCGATCGAACTTAATAATTTTTGTCAAAAATTTATATTTGTGTTAAAAAATTTATTGAATTTGTATAAATTATTAATTTAGAACCCAGTAACATAAACAAACTAGAATCCCGAACCTATAAATTTCAAATTCTGGCTCTGCCTCTGCTACCATGCTCATCTCCGTAACGCTAAACAAGAAAATTATTCAAGAGTGTTTAAACTTGAACACGAAAAGAGGAGCTGCAGGTTCAACCCTACATCCCTGAAGTAGTTTTGACCACCCTTTGCTACTGTGCTATGGCTCTTCGTTGTTATAAGGGTGTTTAATATGTATTACATATATATAAATCCTAATATTTTATCTATATACACGGTATTATTTTTCGAATACCACTTGACCACCCTTGCTACCACGTAGCTTCGCCCATGACATAAGATTATTCCACTTTATTTGTTAAATTAAAACCTCTAATTAATACTCAGCATACTTCGGGAAACAACAGAATCATAAGTTGATACTCTGATCTCATCTGCTAATCTCTTCTAAAATTATATTCCTAATTATTGCCCCCTGGATCGGTTATCGTGTCCACTAACACTTTATTTTTCTTTGCCTTTCAGAATTCTAGTAGTGTCTATTCAGTACTCCGCATTTGTTGAGATAATCAATTATGAACAATGAGGTTAAATTAGGTGCAATGTTAATTTTAATTTCTCATATAAAAAACGAACTTATTTCTATTCTTGGCCCAATATTTGGTTCTCACAAAATAGTTAAAATATTACGGTATAGCTAATTTTTACGATTAGTAGTAAATCTGACTATTTTTGAATTTCCCCCCACAAAATATTATTCATGTACTAGATATCTGAGTCAATTATTTAAATTGTCATTCAACTATCTTAATTTATCTCTTAAAGTGATTTTTCTTTCGTTTGTAACAGCAAAGTCATTGAACTATCTCAGAATGTCACTCAACTAGATTTTTTAAATTTTTGATTGTCAAATACATACTTTATCCTCTAAATTATAAATATTTATCTTCTTTTTATTTATTTTTAAACTTTTTAGTATTAACAATAAAAATTCAAAAATTCGTTTACGCAATTCAGAATGAAATAAAATAAAGTCTGCAAAATATATATTTCATGTACGTAATATAAATATGATTATTTAAATAAAGGTATTTTGATAATATACATTATATATTATTAAAAATTATGTTCAATTACATTATTATGTTTCTACCAACTTTATGTCACCCAGAAAGAAGGGGGGTTATATGTATAGTGTAAAATATGTTATTTTAAGACGTGCATGGAATATATAATATAATTGATTATTATTTTAAGAATAAATAATGTATATTATAAAAATATCTTTATTTTAATAATTATTTATATATTATTTGCATGGAATATATATTTACAATCTTTATTTTCTTTCGGTCTGAATTTTGAAAATAAGTTTTTGAGTTTTTGTTGTTAATACTAAATAATTATTACTAACAAATTATTCTAATTAATTTTTAACTATGCTCATTATTTTGGTATTCCAGTTATACATTTATTATTTTAATTTATAGAAAAATATATTTATTTTATAGATAAGTCCACATTGTAAAATAAGAAGGAAGGAAAATCATAATTTTAAAAGTTCAAAAAAATAAAAAAAAGATACATGTTTATAATTTAAAGGGTAAAATAGGTATATGGCAATCAAAACTTTGAAAAATCTAGTTGAGTGGCATTCTGAGTGCAATATGCATAGTTCAGTTACTTTGTTGTTACAAACGAAAGAAATTGACTTTAGGAGATAATTTAAGATAGTTGAGTGACCTTTTGCATAATAGACTCCTAGATGTCTTGTATTTGAAAATTAAGTGTTGTTTTCTTATATTTTCTCAGATAATTATCGCATTATGAGTTAACTTTTATGATTAATAGCATATTTGGCCAAGCTTATTTTTTGCCAAAAGTGCTTTATTTTCTCTTCTCCAAGCTTATTTCCTCCAAAAGAGAAGTTATTTTGTCTGGAAGGAAAAAAGTGTTTTGAGGAGAAGCAAAAACATTTTTAGAGAAGCAGAAAAAAGTAACTTCTCTCCAAAAACACTTTTTTGAGAAGCACTTTTCAGAAAAATATACTTAAAAGTAATTTTTTAAAGTTTGAACAAACACTAATAGCTGCTCAGAAGTGCTTTCCAAACTAATTAGTCAAACACAAATTGTTTTTCACCAAAAGTACTTTTGAGAAAAATTTTTTAAAAAAAAACTCTTATCAAAATAAACTAATTTTTGCAGATTGGCCGTACGGACTATAAATCAGAATCATGTCTACTTTTTTATATGTTTGGGAGTGGATGCAAGTGTTGAATATATATGCCATAAGAAATATCAAACACACGGTTTTAGGCTCGTTCTATATACGTATACTTAAGAAAATAAAATATTTACATTAAGTTTGATGTCTATTTTCGCGTAAGAAGAGTTTAATTAAGGAGTTAAAATTACTAATTAACCTAAAATCTTGAATGCGTTGGTGATGATGGTTAGAGCCAAAGGCGGATCCAGTATTTAAAATTTGTGAGTTCCTATAACGATAAATAAATATATATAAATAATTAAATTCACAATAAAATATTTATAAATATTTAATATATTTTTAATATATATATATATAATAAATACAAAAATTACTAGATTCACAACAACCCACATTCAAAAGGCCTGATCCGCCACGAGTTAGAGCACACTTCAAGAAAGAAAGTAGTGAAATTACTTAATCTTGTCGAATACCTGCCAATTTAGTTAACCTTAACATTGTAGAACCATGTGAGTAATCACATGAGCAGCTCACATACATAGGACGAAGCATAATTACTTTCCACAATCCCAATATAAGTTTTTCTTTCTCAGATTTAAGGAGAAGAAGAAAAAAAGATAGAATAAAGTACTCAAAATTCTGTCTCATTTTCCCTTTTCTTTGATCTACATAATTTTGTGGAGCACGGGACAACATACTTGCAATTTGGAAACACCGCTATAACAAAAAGCAAAAGAATACCCCACCACCTTTTTTTTATTAAAATTTCCTATTCGTGCTAGTTCTATTTTTAAAGTGAAGTGATCAATACCAAACATAACTATATTTTGAGAGTTAAATTCAAAACTACTAATTAAAAATTGAGGCATCTACAACAACAATCCCTGTTGGCTGTTGTAACCCCATCAATTTTCAAAAGTTACACCTCGTTTGGATAGTTGTTATCTATTACTCGTATATTGTATCGTTAGTGGCGGAGCCAGGAATTATATAAAAAGGTATTAAAATAAAAAAGAATTGCTGCTATCGGGCATGAAATTTACAATCTTATGTAAATTTTGACACTCCTTAACCATTGCACTAAGAGTTTGTCTGTCAAGGGGTGTCAACCCCTTGTATATATTTAATTTTTTTTAAAAATACTTATTTACGCAATGTTATTTTTCGGCGAAGGGGTGTCGGTTGACATCCCTAGGACAAGGGTGGCTCCGCCACTGTGTATCGTATTGTTACTTTAAATATAATATTTATTTTGATTTTACGTAAATTTTATTATATTATATCGTTAAATCTATGTTTCGTAATGACAAAAAGTGTTATTTTATGGAATGACGAATTTAGTGTGGTGACGCGGTTTCCTTATTTTTTTTCTATCATCTTACCTTTCCTTATTAATAAATATAATCTTATTTTATCATTTACCCTACTAATTTTTATACAATAATTCAACTCAATATCTTATTTTTTTAATAATGTTGCAAATTTATTATTTATATTATTGGTATGTGATATAATGAAACAACAAAAAATAATACAGTTTATTTAAACGTTATATACAATACAATACAATCTAATACAATACGTTCCAACAATTCAAACAAGTTGTTAAATAATTAAACCGAAAAGTAAGAGAGAATCTCTACCAAATATGTAGGCGTCGATATTATATTTTTTCTCTTTTTGTTATAAAATAATAAAAGATGAAGAACAATATTGCAGAGAAATAAAGAGAGGGAATTCTTATTGAATTTGGGATGGATTACAATGTAATAAAACCCTCTATTTATAGGGAGATGGTGACTTAGTTACAAAGTAAAACTCTCCACAAGATAGACATTCACTTTAAATAGAGTTCGATTCATAACAGTCCCCCTTGAATGTCTATTCAATGATAATGTGCTTCGTTAAAACCTTAACTAAAATAAAACCCAGTGGGAAAAAATTTCTAGAAAGGAAAAGAGTACACATATCTACAATAAGCCTTTTGGTTGCCTCGTTAAAAACTTCGCAAGGAAACCCTTGTGGGACAAAACGTTGTAAGGGAAAAAGAGTGCAACGCGCATTAACTCCCCCTGATGAGAGCATCAATTTACATCCTTAAGCCTTCGCATCCCAATCTTGTGCAATAGCTTCTTGAAGGTTGACGTCGACAAAGATTTTATATCAGTTTCAATATATTTTCATAATGACATAACATAGAGATCCCTTCATTCATATATTCAGGTACCTGAATCTCTCATGAGATATTATGAAGTGTTATGTCATGTAATCTTCTGGATCACTTGCCTCTTTTATTATGATTATTTGCTCATCTTCTTTATCAAGAAGTTTATTTGAAACCGATTGTCTATACGCTTTAAGCTTACCATAGACGTTGTCCTTCTAGGACTTAATATGAGCATTTGCAATGAGAATATAATTACTTTATTTGAGTCAACGAATGTGTCTCGCATGCTTTGCAATAAATTGCACATGAATTATCCTTTTATGAACTTCAAGTTCATGTTATTTTATTCGAGGATGTAGATGTATAAATGATAATTCATTCCATGTAACGTTTTCTCAACTATTGTATCTTGTCTCCCCCTCATGTTAGAAAAACTAACTTGTTTCCTCAACTTTGAGAACTCATCTTTGTGCGTTATGGTGTTAATCAAAATATACACTGCACATAAATAATAATAAGATGGAATTATTTGGTTCCTGACCCTGAACCACCTGTGAGGGGAGAATGTAATATACTTTCGTATATAACAAATATCAATCTTATATAGATAACTTTGTTCTCATAAACAATAATTTAGCTATTGAGTGGAGGCACTCAATAAATCATTTTGCTAAACCAGGTGTGATGTAGACCAACTTATCAAGATGAACTTCTTGAATAGAAAATCTGGAAATTATGTTCTAAATCAAATTATTGAGCAAGTTACCTCACATACACCGACCAGGTTGCGGGTTAATAATAATTGCACATGTAACCATCTCATAGATGCATCTTATGTGGTATACATAGCAGGTGAATGGGCCCATATTCACCTTTAATATTTCCAGATTCATGGGATTCAATCCCAATTTTAGTTGGTATATAATTAATGAGAACAGGCACATAAAAGAATTCGTAAAGAACTTTCTAGTTCTTTAATGTTTACCCATGTGAATTCTCTTTATTTTTGCACATCATACTTAAATTGATATGGGTAAATCAATTATGCCAACTGAATAAATTATCAATATTGATAAACTTCAGGTTTACACCATGATGTGTGCAATTATGAATAAACTCCAAGTTTATTATGATATGGGTTTTTACATCAATAAATATTCACTTCATTGTGATATTCTTTTGTTTATGTAGTACAAATTGGAAAATGAAGCGGGTAACTTTTCACATACATATTACCTCGCTACAAGTTGTAGTAATAAAAGATATTAAATCTTTCCTTTATTTATAGTCTCAATATAATCAACTGCTTTCGGATATATTTTGAAAACTGAATAAGTTTCTTTGAGACTTACTACAACACAATACCTTATTAGTAACCAATTGTGTTTCTCCAAAATAATAATAATTGGCTCTTCGAGAGCTCTTAATTAATTTTGCACTATCACAGATTCATCATCATCCATGTGGTGAATATCTCTTTTAAAGAGAAAGTTATACCATCATGGTCATTGTCAAAATAATATGCAAGATCTGTTTCTTGCATTATTGCTGACTTTTAATAATCACAATGCCAAAATATGTTGGCGTATAATAGGTGCGTGACCAATGACAAATCATGTCATAATAATGATATTATTTTCTTATATCATCTCAAACCTCCTTTTAGATGTGAGTGTGGTGTAATCACTAACACTAGCACATTTATATTCTTCTAAAAACGAATATATATTCATAAAAGGGCAGTGAAGGAATATTGGTAAGGAATCACAGGGGTAAGGAAACAATGAGTAGATACATCAGTCAAGTGAACACCTCCACAGATATAACCAGTCGGATAAGAAGGTGTTATGTGTTCCCTAAGAGACCTGCGAAGGGCATTATCCAGGTTCAAAGTAGAGGGTGGTATGCTAAGTTCACTGTTAGATATAGAAACAAGTTCAGGGGAAGAGTCTGATGAATTAAGAATCTGTGTAGAAGAAGATATTGGTGTAATAGCTTCAGGTGAAATAATAGGTCCAGTAAGCATAGGAGGATCAATAGTCATTGCAGGAGTAGTGATAGGGATAGTGTCATGCGAATCAATTGGAGAAGACATGGAAGAAAATAAAGGGATGGAAATAGGAGAAATTAGAGCAAATGGATAGATAGATTCATGAAATATTACATCCCTAGAAACAAAAATATGCTTAAAAGACAGGTCCAAAAGCTTATAACCTTTCTTGCCAAAGGGGTACCCAAGAAACACACAAGTTGTGGCCCTTGGGTCCAGTTTACTTATTTTATGTGGCAAAATAAAAACATCCAAAACACTTTAGAAATGAGTAATTAGGTGGTTTATGAAAAAGAAGCTCAAAGGTGTTATATAGTTTAGTAGTTTAGAAGGGTATCTATTGATTATAAATGTGGATGTAAGTAAACACCCTCCCTCATAGGTAATAGGTAAGTGAGACTGAAATAAAATGGCTTTACACACCTCTAAGAGGTGTCTATGTTTACACCATTTTGTTGTGGTGTAGCAACACAAAATTGTTTGATGAATAATTTCTTTAGAAAGAAAATAAGCAGTTGAACTAATGCTAGACCCAAGCTCTAAGGCATTATCAGACCTAACCCTTTTGATCTTGGTGTTGAACTATGTTTCCACCATAGAGATGAATGACTTGAGATGGTAAAAGCATTTCCTTTTGTTCTTAAAAGATATGTCCATGTCCCCCTACTAAAATCGTCCACAAATGTGAGAAAATATTTGAAACCATCATGGATGGCTGATTTATATGGACCCCATGTATCAATAGGAATGAGTTCAAGTATTTTGGTAGAAGAAATGTGACTATTAGGAAAAGGCACCTTATGTTCCCTAGCTAGAGGGCAAATAGTACAAAGAGCTGTGGCTTTTTTGATAGAGAAATGGGGTAAAGTAATAATATTTTTCATGCTAGTTATAAGCGTATGTCCTAATCTATTGAGCCACATATCCTGGCACCGATCAATAGAATTAGACATAGAATGAATTATAGAATTAACACTAATATCCGCAGCAAGTAGGAAATTAATATTGTCTGCTTGGCTGAATATCCAAAAGGGTAGTGTTTTGTTCGTAGGATGTAGAGTCCATTACTGAGTCTACCAAGATCCAAATGCCTCTTCGAGGGAAGGCCCTGCATAAAGCAGAGAAAAGCACTGAAAATTAGATCACAACCAAATTGGTAACAGAACTTGTGAACAAATAACAAGTTGAATTTAAAAGAAGGGACATATAGGACTCTGTTCAAAATCATGTCTGGGAATAGAGATACCCTTCCAGCATAAGTGACCTTGATTTTGAAAGAATTTGGTAGGTTAACAATTAAAGGTTGATTTAGGGATATGATGTCAAACAAACTTATCAAAGGTCATATGCTCAGAATCACCTGAATCAAGGATCCATGAGTGGATGAAAGACTTATCAGGGAGTAAACATGGTAAAATAGGAGCTATACCAGTACAATTAGTAGTTACCTTGACTTCTGAAGCTGAAGCAGCTTATTGACTAATTTTGACATGTTATAAGAGTTCCATAAGCTGAGAATATTGATCCTCACTTATTCCCACAACACTTGGTGAGACACTCTTATACTGAGTTCCTTGGTTTAAGTTTCCCTGCATATCAATACCATCTTCTTTTGTGGACACTGCATTTTCTTGTATAAAGTTTGAGTTCTGAAATTTTCTTGGCTTATTTCCTTGCATATTTGTCTTAAAAACTATTGAATAACCATGAATTTTGAAACATCTTTCTACTGTGTGCCCAGGTTTTTGGCAGCAAGAACACAATATATTCCTTTTGTCATTTCCCTTTGCTAGATTATACTTATTTGCTCCTCCAGCAGCCACATTGAAGTTCATTCTTCCTTGTCCAGTATATTGTCCAGACTTCTGTGTAGAAACATTAAAAGAAATGGAATTCATAGGTGATATCATTGCAGGTTGTATAGATCTCTGTCTTCTTCTTGAAGAAGAAGAGAGTAGGCCTCGTCAATGGTTGGTACAGGGCGCATCATCAAAATATTATCTCTACAAGTAGTATAAGTCTCATTCAAACCTATAAGAAACGGAACAAATTTTTGTCTCCCCTCAATTGCTTTATTCTTAAGCTTTGTTTCACATGTGCATTCAACACAAGTGCAAGGAACTCTTGCATCCAGTGCATTTAATTTATCCCATATTGCTTTCATATTGTTAAAGTCTGTTGCTATATCATTAGAACCCTGTGTAGTTTCTAACAATTTTCTTTGCATGCTAAACAACTAAGCTACATCAGATTGACCATACCCTTCCTCAAGTTGTTTCCAAAGATCCCTGGCTGAATTAGAGTGCAGAACACTGGATCTGATTCTTTTCATTAGAGAATTCAACAACAAGACCATCACCATATCATTATATCGTATCCAAAGCTCAAAATAGGGAGAATCATTTCTAGATTTAGAAAATCTTCCATTGATTAGTCCTAGCTTGTTCTTAGCTGATAATGAAATCAACATGCACTTTCACCAATCTGCATATCCAGTCCCATCAAATAGAGTAAACACAAGGTTTATTCCAAGATTGTCCGAAGGACTTAGGTACAAGGGATGAGAAGTGTCAACGATGACTTGATTTTGTGCAATTGGATTCTCTTCCACCATTGTTATCCTCAGCAATAATCGAGATCAAACAGTATGAGAAACTCAAATTGAAGAAGAATTAAGATCATGAATCAATATCAAAGGATCGAAAACAGTATGAGAAACTCAAATTGAAGAAGAATTGAGATCACAAATCAATGTTAAAGGATCGAAATTGTGTTTGAATTAAGATCGAAACAGAAACCACAAAGATCTGTAAAAATTCCAGAACAATCTAGAAGAAACAGTAGGGATTGAGCATCTTTGCTCTGATACCATGTTAAAATATAAATGAATGAAATCTGTATTTTGAAAATTTTCTATTTTCTTATTCATGCCATCTTTACGGCTGTACATTGTCCTTATATACCAAATCTATACATCACCGACTAAACCTATCTACTTGCTATAGAAGGTAAAACTACATAAACACCATTGAGAATATTCTAGATAACAGATGAAACATAAAGGGCTAACTAGTAAATGTCCATCCGTAGCTAGGTTTTATCATTTAGGGTATGGTCTTTGGGTGTATCGACATTACACACCGCCTCCATTGTATCTCCACTATCAACATAATCCCACTTAGTGGAGTCTAGGAAGAATTGTGTGTACAGAGACCTTACACCTACTCTAGGATAGAGAGGATGTTTCCAAATAGACCCTCGATATCCTTTCCTCCAAGAACTTCCCACCTTGCTCTTGGGGAGACTCGAACTCACAATCTCTTAATTGAAAGTGAAAGTTGCTTACTACCGGAGCAACCCCTCTTACCTTACATACATGTGGTTATTTTGGTTTGGATCTTTGTTGCTTTCTTTCTTCACCAACTCTTCAATCATCAATGGTAGCTCCTTTTAATTTTATTTTTTTATATTTAAAAAAAAAAAGAGTGACGATAAATGCTCAAGTGCAAGCTAAAGCTACTTTAGAGGTAG
Organism: Nicotiana noctiflora; assembly: GCA_032618575.1. NCBI lineage: Eukaryota > Viridiplantae > Streptophyta > Magnoliopsida > Solanales > Solanaceae > Nicotiana > Nicotiana noctiflora. The sequence goes on from JASVEL010004222.1 coordinate 237,145, forward strand.
GGGACACTTGATAACCCCCTTTTCCTTAAGTTATCAATTTTTTCTCTTGAAGTTTCTTATCCTAAATTTTGTGGTCCACAATTACAGATGCAACCAAAATTTACCCAAATTTTATGTCATTTCACATTCACATATTTCAACAACTGAGTTATTAGACCATAACATACACTAAAATGACAACATTACTTTATTTGTTGTACTCACGTCACGTAATGTCAAAAAGTTTATTAGTCGAGCCATCGATTAGTTTAAGTAAAGTTGGGTAAAATGTGTGAATTAAATATAAATTTTTCACTTTATTTGGGTTTAATTCATCTTAAAGCTTTAATATGATTTGTCTAAGATTAATCAAAATCTCACACTTCTATTTAGACGTCTGAAATACAAGTTTCTACCGAGCTAAAATTATTACTAGTATTTTTTGGGGGGTTTTCTATCCGGTGTTCGGTACCCGCATCGGAGTCCGAATATATACGAATTCGTGCCGCATAGGGGTGTTCATGGTTCGGTTTTAGTCTGTTTTTCCCTAAAAAGATATCAAATCAGGTAAGTCGGTTTTTCAAATATTGGAACATAACCAAACCAATTATGTCGATTTTTTATTGATTTGATTTTTGTCGGATTTTCGTTTTTTGGTTATTTATCCATTTTTTACTTAAGTATGAGACATACACTACCAAACGCACATTCCGATGATTACATTTTCAACATAACACTATCAAATCAATTGCTCTTTGAGAAATCTATCATTTGCCAAGATATATTGATGATAATGAATCAAATAGTGATGAATAATTTAACTATTATGTTAAAATCGATTATTTTTAACATGGTATAAATTCTTGTACTTAGAAAAAAAAAGCTAACAATCAAACTAAAATGTAAATGTAAATAATTAGATTATTAAATAGCAAAGAGCTAAACTAAAACTATAAATGACTAATATGTACCGTAAAATTTAGAAACTTTATATAAAAATACACACATATATAGGTGTAATAATAAATTTAAATAGTCGGTTTGATTCGGTTTTTTTTCGATTATTTTTTTAGTAAAACCAAATTAAAATAAAATTTGATCGATTTTTAAAATTCAAAACAAAAACAAACCCAAGAAGTACCGATTTTTGGGTCGGTGTTTGATTCAATTTTTTGGGTTTTTATGATCATCCCTAGCGCCGCGTAGAGGCTCAAACTCAAGACCTCTGATTAATGGAAGAACAGTTTCATTTATTGTGAAATTATTAATATTGCCTATATGAGTTTCTCACTTTTTGTCCTTAATTAGCAAAGTCAGCATTGATTTGGAAAAATTATACAGATATTTTAATAATAACATTTCTCAATGTGATTTTAGGCCTAGCTACCAGATAATTTACTCATAGATAGAAGAAGCTAATAATCGTAATATCTAAAAGAATAATGTTTTACTTCAATCAGTTTTTCCCCCCATAGAAAATTGTAGTGTCATGCACATTGAGATTCTTTTGGTATTATTTCATTTTAGAAGGAAAAAAAAAAGGGAAAGTAGTTGGAAGTTTGAATATATATATATATTGTATTTTGTACATAATGGCCCGACAAAAAACGGATCACTTCTGTTATCTCTTTGCTTTGTTTATCCCAATTGTCTATTTTTTCTGTACATTGTTCTTTCCTATGGGACTCTCTTTGTTTTTACTTTTACTTTTTCTCAAAGTTTAGCACATTCTTTCTTGTTACTGTTACCATTCGAGCCTACTCTGTGAGTTACTGAATCACCGGCCCGTTTATCAATAGTTAAGTTCGTACCTTTATGCACGGGCATATACGTAAAGTTTTGTAAGTGATATCGAAATTTATAAAAGAAAAATATGCTAGTTGAGGTTTGAAACTTTGACTTCTTAGAGAAAAATCAAGCACATTATCAATACGCCAAGTCATAACTTGACTTTATGTCAAATGATGTCATTTTTTTCTAGTTATCTGTTTTCATAAAGTATTAATACATATATTTAGTAAAATTTTTCGACGAAACGGTGTCACGCCCCTATTTGTATGTCCACTAAAAACTCTCTATATTGTTACACGAATAGTAGGTCAGATTTATTATCTATTATTTCTAGTCGTCAGTTGGTGTTCACAAATTATACATAATCATATACATATTATATAGTATTAAATATTTAATTAAAACGGAAAGAGTTAATTTTAATTGTGAGAACTAGAACGCGTAATTAAGAGGGCTTAATTTTTACTACTATTCAATTAAGAGGGCTTAATTTTTACTACTATTCAATTAAAACGCTTATGGTGCAAATAAACCGTTGTTTTCAATGGGGGAGTGCTATATGTCAGAATATCAGCTAAGTTGGTGGCCTCCAGTCAATACATTCATTCACTGACAAAAACTCAATCACCCCCACCCCCTCTGTGCCCCCTCTCCTCCCCCTCCAAAAAAAAAAGAAAAAAGAAAAAAGAAAAACTCAGTTGCCTCTGTAGCTTACGTGTTACTGGAGAATTTCATACCCACCCCACCCACTCAAAATATTCCACTACTCCATTACCAGAACCTCCAGCCAAGAAACAAAACCTCACACATTTCTTGTTTTAGTGCATCTGCACGTATATATTTTGGGGTTCTTGTCATATAAAGTTGAAAATTTTCTATTCCATAATTTAGTTTTAGGTGTGGATTATGCCCTTCCTTACAGGGATTGGTGTCATTATTTAAGGTGAACCCAAAAGGTGTGCTCATTATATTTTTTGTCACCATTTATTCTATTTAGCAAAAAGCAGCTTACCTCCAATTCCCACAACCTTTTTTTTTCCCTTCCTCGTCCCAATACTATCATCTTTGTTTTTTCCTCATGGTATTTTGTGTCTGTCCCTTAAATGTTCTTTCCTGTGGGTCGCTCAATTGCTCAGTCCACTCATAAGGCCAAAGCTTTATAATTCTTGGAATTTTGTTACAATATCTTCAACTAAAGCCAGTGCTGCTCAACCACTGGCCATTTCAAGATTTTGCCTAGTATGAGCTTTTTTTCAAGTTCTTGATTAGCCTAGTAATGGATATTGAAAGTTGGGGTCGTGAAAATCCAATAAAGGTTAGATTTTTGGCAATATTATGTTACCCATGTTTGAAAAATTTGAGCTTTTGAGTCATTTTTGATATTCCAATTTTGTTGCAGAAAGAATCTTGGAGGACAGTTTTAACCTTAGCTTATCATAGTTTAGGTGTGGTGTATGGAGATTTGAGCACTTCACCTTTATATGTATACAAGAGCACATTTGCAGAAGACATTCATCATTCAGAGGCTAATGACGAGATATTTGGAGTTTTATCATTTGTGTTTTGGACATTAACTCTTATTCCATTGCTTAAATATGTGTTCATTGTATTAAGAGCTAATGATAATGGTGAAGGTGGGACTTTTGCTTTGTATTCACTATTGTGTCGTCATGCCCGTGTTAGTACTTTGCCTAATGGTCAATTGGCTGATGAGGATTTATATGAGTACAAGAATGATAGAAATTTGTCAGCTGATAGAATTGGAATGAGCTTGAAATCAACTCTTGAGAAACACAGATTTTTGAAGAAAATTTTGCTCATTTTAGCTTTGATTGGGACTTGTATGGTTATTGGTGATGGAGTCCTTACTCCTGCAATCTCAGGTATTTTTTACGCGGAGCATATATATATATATATATATATATATATATATATATATATATATATATATATATAAATCACTGAAGTTTCAATATATATCAAGTTCTGATTGAATTTAATTTCTGAATCCGCCTTGTATGATCCCTGTTAGAATTAGTTTATGTGCCAGATTGGAGATGTTGTGATGCTGATAAATTAATCCTTTCCTATTTTATTTAATTTTATGGTGCATTGAATCTGCAGTGTTCTCTGCTGTCTCTGGACTTGAACTTTCAATGGCAAAGCATCATCACCAATGTGAGTCCAAATCTTTTTGGCAGATTTATTGTTCCCTTATGGCCCCTTCCCCGTACCCCTTTGTTTAAAAAGATGAGGAATCAAAAATCATATCTATTTTATTTGACAGCTTTATTCCATTATGTTAATAGATTTTATCCTTGTTATGCCAAAGAATAATAATAGATGATATTCTGATACTCTAGCCGGCTGATGAACGAAAAGAACCAGTGAGTGTTTATGGCCGAGGCGAGAAGATAATAATTTGAAATATTTTCATAATGAACTGTTGGGGTAGATAGAGATCAGTTCCTTATGGCTGATCTCCAGTGATTATCTTTAGTTTTTCTTGATTCCACTGTCTTATTATATTTTGATTTATACTTAGTTTATTCAGATGTATTCGGGCTAGATGTAACGAGACATGGGGATTTAATATAACAAAGTTGATTCACTTTTATCTAGAAACTTTTTCTAATGGTCGTGCAATTTGTGACATGGAGAGGTTACCAATATCTGATGAAGATGCATTATTGTGGGTCCCTTAATACTAAATTAAGACAAAATATATATGGTAATCAAAGTCATATCAACATCAATAAAGAAATAAAGTTAGGTGCTTTCCCCATTGTGATAGACCACATTGATGTTATCCTAATTTTTAAAGTGAGGTTTCAACTTGAGAAACATAGTTTTTTTACTTCATAAAGCAGAGGATGGTGGATAATGTTTTAACTTTCTGGAAATTATGAATAAAATACTTATTCTGTTGAAATGGAAAGGAAGAAAATATAGCACTACGTATGAATGTCTCTTGGAGCTCCTTAAAGACAAGTACCCACTCTGTTTGTTCTTGTGTCACGAAGCATATCTGAGATATAATATATAGTGTGAGAAAATAAAAAAATGTATTGGGAGAATGCTTTAGACAAGTTTTCTTACACCTGTGAGCTTTTATAGATAGTTTATCCAATATACATAATATTTTCGTCTGACTTCTGGCCTGGAAAATTTATCTAATCCAACATTCTGACATTCTCACATAGGAAAAGCTTTTTTTACTGACCGACAAAATCCTCTCTAGGCCGACTTATAGGACCAATCGTAGCCTTCGAAACTAGGGGATAGTGTCCCTGCCCCTATACCTTTCTCCATTTAAATACCGGGCTAAGTTCGCATGGCGAAGGGCTTGAGTTTGTGACCTAAGTCACAAGTCCATCAACCTTTTATACATTTTTCAATTGTGGATTATGATAATGAATGTCCTCTAGAAAATATTTACCTAAATGATTGAGTATATTCCTTTGGCAGCGTAATGTTAACCAATCTATGGAATTGTGTGGAAAATAAGCTAAGAAATCTTAATATTCATATAAATATTGCCTATGGCTCGTAAGTTGAAAAATTCACTCGAAGATGGACTCATGCCCATAACTTATCCATTTCTGTATTGGAAGTAGTCTGAAAATGTGGTTCAAACCAGTCATATAATTACAGAATAGTTCCATTCAATTGTATGGATGAATTTCCAACTTTGTGTCATACTATATCCTTCTGTGGTTACTTATATTCCTCAATGAAAGGAAATGATTTACAGAAAATCAATAGTCCACAAGCGAATCAAAGGTGAAAGGTCTGTTGTTTCCTTGCCTTCAATAATTTACTTGCGAAGTGAACAGCAGGTAGTCGTCTGTAATATCTGAAACAATTATCATGTTTTCTTAACTAGTACGGAGTTCCCATTATTTCTCCGGTTAGCTTTTGAAATTATGCGAGTGAGAAGCTAACTTATTTTGTTTCTATAATTGATGAATTCTATGTTTGTCTGGTAAAATGATGTCATTCATTAATATTGTCCTCTAAATCATGTTAACAGTATAGTTTCAAAAATATCTTTTGTTTTGAAACATGCAACAGCCATGGAACTAATGAATGTTGTGCTGAAATGTTTCTTTACCCTGCAGATGTAGAAGTTCCAGTTGCTTGTGTGATACTTGTGTTCTTATTTTTTCTCCAACACTATGGGACGCATCGAATAGGATTTCTATTTGCACCGATTGTGATTACATGGCTTTTGTGCATTAGTGCAATTGGGGTATACAACATCTTCCACTGGAACCCCCATGTTTACCAAGCATTATCTCCATACTACATGTACAAATTCTTGAAGAAGACCCAAAGAGGAGGATGGATGTCTCTCGGTGGGATTTTATTATGTATAACAGGTACGCCATTCATTGATGTGAAACTTTTTCTCTTGATGTTTGTGGTGTGAATTTGAATTTATACTCACTTTGCTTGTCCACCTTTCAGGTTCAGAAGCTATGTTTGCTGATCTTGGACACTTTTCACAGCTGTCTATTCAGGTAATTAACTCAAATAATTTTGTTATGCAAGTCTTGAAGCTTATTATTATAGACGGTTCAATCAAGCATGGAACTGGTATTTACTAGGTTAAATGAAAACAATGAATTAGCTTTCAGCTGTGACTTAAAGTTACTACTTTGGATTATTTTAACCCATCTTTCATATTACTCCTGTCCTTATATATTTGGCACTCTTTCCCTTTTGTCCGTGTCGGAAAGATTGGCACTGAATGGTTTTCAGTTTCTTGAACTTGTGTTCTGCAATGGGGAGCATTGATAGACAAACTGGTGCACAACATTAATTTATTGCAAGGTGATTGAGGAATTAACGAAACATGAATAGAGGTACTACTAGGTAGTCATACCTGCAAATCTCTGTTTTCCTAATCTATTCTGATCGTTACAAGTTTTCCAAAATTTCCGTGGACTGACTCTCTCATATTCTAAAGTCTTTCCAGGTTTAATTTTTTTAAATTGATCGGTCAAATCTAGTAATCTTAGCTTAGTAAGTTGCCTCAGCCTGCTTGAAAGCAGTATCCTGAGATGAAATATTTTCAACTTTGCTTCATAAGAGTGCTGGCAAATGTGTACCGCACATTTTGTAGGATACTGAGCTAATGTGTGTTGGAGTGTTTATTGTAAAATTGAGATTATCTGCAGATGTTTTGTTCAATGTGAATAAAGTTCCTTGTATAGGTACCGAGTTAAAATGCTTTACGTTGGCAACTGCAAATTCAACCAAAGTTCTAATAAGAGCTGCTTCTCTGCAGATAGCTTTTACGTTTGTTGTTTACCCGTCATTAATTCTTGCTTATATGGGACAAGCTGCGTATCTTTCTAAGCATCATGTTATCCAAGGTGATTACCACATTGGGTTCTATGTATCAGTACCTGGTAAGTACTTTACTCCTCTCGTACATTCTCTCTTTTTTTTCTTAGCGCATTTGAAACTTGCAGCATGTGTATCTGGTTTTAACATTTCAACAATTCTTATATTCATCATTGTCCCAGAAAAACTACGGTATCCTGTACTGGCTATTGCGATACTTGCTGCAGTGGTTGGAAGCCAGGCCATCATCACTGGGACGTTTTCCATAATCAAGCAATGCTCTGCTTTGGGTTGCTTCCCAAGGGTCAAAATAGTACATACATCGTCCAAAATCCATGGCCAGATTTATATTCCAGAGATAAACTGGACACTGATGTTGCTATGCTTGGCAGTTACTATTGGCTTCCGTGACACGAAACACATAAGCAATGCATCAGGTACACCATTCATCAGCCAAATAATATGCATTGTCCATAGAATCACTAAAAGAGATTCGAGTTTGTTATATAAAGCCTGATTAAGTTTCAGGTTTTTATTGTTTATTCCTCCTTTTCTTTTCTGCTCGGAACAGAACTCTCTTTTAACACATCGGTGGATAGAATAGGAAATTCATTCTCCTGATATTTTCTGATTTAAAATTGATCTTGGTAGTTTATTATAATAATATAACTTCTTGATTAGTTATACTTTACTATAATAGGGAATAATGCAAGGATAAGTTGCAAGCCACATAATGTAAAAAGACGGCCTTCCAAATGTGCACGTGTTATTTCAGATACTGAGAGGAAGTTAATTAACTCTCAACCTCATAAAAAATGTTATAGACAGACGACAACAATGTTAGCTAAGTGTCTGCATTGCTTACATGGAACAAGATATGCTGTTTTACTTTTTTAATTCAAATTACACTTCTGTATTTCTTAGCTTAGAAGGATGTTAGGCCTACTTGTATCAAGGTCTCAGTGTGACCTTCAAGTTTTTGTGTACCAAAATAAATATTCACCAGATAATCGCAACTTGCAATTATCATTTTGTGCATCAGACAATTGAACAGTTTTAAAAGTAAACTGTTTTTGTTGAAATTCCCTCGATCTTAGCCAAAAGGCTGAGGAAGTATAGGACTAAATTTTGTTTGAAATCACTACGCGTATTTGTTACAGTGCAACCTTTTTCTCTTGCAGGTCTGGCAGTTATAACTGTTATGCTGGTCACTACGTGCTTTATGTCTCTAGTCATTGTCCTCTGCTGGCACAAAAACGTGTTACTCGCCATTTGCTTTATATTCTTCTTTGGTTCCATTGAAGCTCTCTACTTTTCAGCTTCCCTAATCAAGTTCCGTGAAGGGGCCTGGGTACCAATCGTTCTCTCTTTGATATTTCTAGTTGTCATGTACAGTTGGCATTACGGCACCCTGAAAAAGTATGAGTTTGATGTTGAAAACAAAATTCCCATCAACTGGCTGCTCACCTTGAGTCCCAATCTAGGTGTTACACGTGTCCGTGGCATTGGCCTCATCCACACCGAGCTTGTTTCAGGAATTCCAGCAATTTTCTCACATTTTGTCACCAACTTACCTGCTTTCCACCAGGTTCTTGTTTTCCTTTGCGTCAAGTCTGTCCCAGTACCTCACGTGAGACCTGAGGAAAGGTTCTTGGTGGGAAGAATTGGACCCAAAGAGTACCGCGTCTACAGATGTATAGCACGATATGGTTATCGAGACATTCACATGGACGATGTAGAGTTTGAAAAGGATCTAGTTTGTAGCATAGCTGAATTCATCCGCTCAGAGGGACCAGCACAGAGTTTTGAAGCTGTTGAAGATATAGATGACAATGAAAAACTGACAGTTATTGGAACAACTTCAACACATGTTGATGGAGTAACAATGTGCGAGGACATAGACACTAAAGGTACAGAAATGATTGAGATTAGTTCGCCAGAAATGCCAAGGAAGAGAGTGAGATTTCTGGTGCCAGAGAGTCCACAAATGGATTTAGGCGTTCGAGCTGAGTTGCAAGAACTGATGGAAGCGCGGGAAGCAGGCATGGCGTTTATTCTTGGACATTGTTATGTAAGAGCTAAAAGGGATTCAAGTTTGATAAAAAAACTGGTTGTTAACATAGGATATGACTTTTTGAGAAGGAACTGCCGCGGGCCAACGTACGCATTGAGCTTCCCTCGTGCTTCAACATTGGAGGTTGGAATGATTTACCATGTATAATTTGTGCTTTCCTTTTCTATTTAAAGGATAGAACTGTAGCATATGCTTTTTTTTTCTTCATTCTTACTTTTGTATTTCAAATGTAAAAGCTGTAAATGTTGTGCTGGTACATGAATTTTGCTTTGTACAATGCAATACCACGAAAAAGAATACTGAATACTGAGCTTAGAGCTGCATGTATTGAATAAAGGGCTGAAAATATGAGGTCAACAAGTTGCTTACTGTCTTGCTATATACAAGTGCTCTGTTATCATGTATGCATCTACTCCTGCGAAAGACAATCACTTTTCACGTTGTGTAGTAAAACATGTATACGCTTGTTTGGGATAGTTATAGGTTTCTCCTTTGCGGAAGCGCATCTGCAACAACCACGACTAGTGACACAGATTGTCGAGAATCCTCACAAGGTAGAAGAACTCCCTTGTTTCCACAACCTTATTATCCCTCTTGGATGGATAGAACTACTAACCTAGCTAGGGGTTTAGGGCTTAGATTGGATATGTAAATTTTGGTTTGGATTTTCAATTTTCGGATTGAAAAATGGTCAATCCAAAAAAGCTCACATTAGATCGGATTTAGATTCATTGCATTGGGTATTCTTGATTTTCGATTTTGATGTTTCTTTTTCTTACAAAAATAAACATCTAAATGAGTATTCAAGTTAAATCACCTATAAAAAAAAAAAAGAAAAATTAAATCACCAAAAAAGTTCTTCATTCTCACTACAATAATCCAAGTAAAATATCCAAGTAATGAAATCATCTCAAGAAAATGCAATATAGACGTTAATAATACCGATAAAAAATAAAATCATGTCCAAATAGAAAATATTCTAAGGTCTAATGGGATATGGTATTTGACATATTACTATTGGCATAAAAATAATGGACCAAATATAAAGTGATTTAGAATTTTCGATTTTAGATATCCAAAAATCCAAAGTAAATAATCAACATCCAAAACTTTTAAAAATCAACTCCGAAATCCGATCAATCATCCAAAAATCCAATATATTCGAATTTCGACTTAGATTTCGGATTTGCCCAAATTATGCCTATCCCTAACCCTAGCGACACTCTCTCCTAACACCAATAGTGGTATGCATATATACTGCATTAAAACTCAGGGTCGGACTGCCTAATGGGCCACCTTATTAGCTAGCACCTCTTCTTAGTGTACTAGGCCCAAAAGGCTACTTTTCCAAACACTTTGATTATAAATTATATATAGTATTTTTAACATGTGATATGTCATGGGCGTCTTTCCAGCCATACCTCATGACCCCTTGGACGCGCCCCATGGCTTCCTAGCAAGCCTCTCATCAATGCCTAGCGCCACGGACGGTCCCGTGGTCTTGGCCGCGCCAAGTGACAAGTGCGCAGGTGCCCTGTCGCTCCACCGATATCCCTCAACAGCGTCGCGCTCGCAGACAACGCCGCGCGTGCAAACCGTTATGTCAAAGACACTGGTGCTTACCACACACTTGTTGCTTCCTTGTAGAAAACTAAGTCATTTTAATTGTAAATATATAGTAGTTTTATTTATGTACTTCCATTATGTTTCTCTAGCTTAGTCAAGTTTAGTCTCGTAGCTTTGGATTATTTTTTTTAAGAATTATTAGGGGGGATCAAGAAATCAAAACTTTCTCGCAAGCAAACGATTCTCTGTACTAGTGTCCCTCATTCTCGACATTGCGTTGCTTTTCTGTAATAGCTTTCACTAATGCAATCAAGCTTTATTTCATTCTCAATTATGTTCTCTCAATTGCTTTTCACATTGGTTTTTCTGTACGATATTGATAATCTCGTCTAGCGTACGGAGGAGACCTCGTTTGATGGACAGTAACTGTAGTGACATCAGTTGCTTAGCCTTACGTCGCCCTTCTAAAGAATCTCAGGAAGGTGCCGCATAACAGTTGGTATCAGAGCCTAGGTTCGACATCGGATGAGGGAACACATTGACATTACCACCATTTCTGACCACGATGAATCATGGGGACCACATTGTGGCCCTTGAAGAGACGGTTAATGTATTACGACCTATCATGGATACGGCGCCTGAACTAAGAACCAGTCTGGTGCAAATGTTGGACGACCTGGACAGCAAAGTGCTCCACGCTAAAGTTGACATAGAAACATGAGTTGCGACTCTGAGGGAGACCGGCAGATGGTAGCCACAGGCAGCCAAAATTTTTGGAAAATTTGAGGGGCTCCAACAGTAGTGCACCGAGGATTTAGCCTACATGGCATAAGAGGCAGACAGAGTGACTCTCATGCAACAAATTATTGACAAATTGACAGACCAACTCAATGTTGTCAATGTTACTTTACTGGGCCTACTTCGAGGAGGGGGAAACCAAATCGGGGGCGCTGTGAACCCCGCTTCCGCGACATAGAAACTGAAAATTGTTGAGCCAAAGCCATACAATGGAGCTAGGAATGCCAATGAAATGGAGAACTTCATCTTTGACGTCAAACAGAATTTCGATGATGTTGGGGGCCTGGAAGAAGCTAAGAAGGTAGCAACTACTGCCATGTATCTTCAGGGTGATGCTAAACTCTGGTGGCGGGTGAAGTATGAAGTCATCAGGGCCGGTGAAGATGCTCTCGAGACATGGAAAGAACTGAAGGTAGCCATACGACCACTGTTCTTCCCAAAAAATAATGAATACAATGTAGGGAGAAATCTACGGAGCTCTGCCAGACCAAATTAGTGCGTGACTACGTGCGGGAATTCTCCGTGCTTATGCTAACCATACGCGACATGAGGGACAAAGACAAGCTCTTCACCTTCCTAGAAGGGTTGAAACCTTATGTCTGCGTGGAGCTACAAAGACAAAAGGTAGATACCCTCCCCAAGGCAATCCAAGCAGTTGAATGCCCTGGGAAATATCAAATGGAAGCTCGGAAGGATAGGCCTCAGCCACTTGCCCGAACGAGATTCAAAGGGGGCCAACCTAGCAATGGTGGCTCTAGCAGAATTGGGGGAGATTGGAGCTCAACCAAATCTAAGGCTCCTTCCTATGGCAGCAACAGTGCTACGTCAAACAACAATGACCGGGGGAGAAAGCCTCCTTTAGGATGTTGTCATTGCAGCGGACCACATTGGAAAAATGAGTGCCCACATGCACAGATGAACACCCATCAGGCTATTGATGATGGAACTGATGACAACTCAGACAATGCGGACCAAAATCAACCAGTGGGTTCCTTCAATGCAATTGTTGGTTCCATTTCTGAGGCATTAGCGGATACCAATACTGGTATCCGTAAGAAGAAAGACCCATGTCCAGTCACCAAGAAAGCGAAAAAGAAGGCAAATAGGGAGACTCCTGTTAAACAAGAGAGGACCTTAATGTTCATTGAGGTGAAGGTGAATGACAAGCCCATTTGGTCTATGATAGATACGGGCGCTACCTACAAATACTTAGCCTCGACTCAGGTGGAACTCCTTGGTCTAGTTGTAGGGAAAGGTAGAGGTAGTGTCATGGCTATCAACTCACCTCCCCATCCAGTGGGAGGAATAGCCAAAGAGGTACCGGTAAAGCTTGCCCTTATGAAGGAAAATTCAACCTGCGAGTGGTGATCATTGATGACTTCGAGTTGATAGTTGGGTTGGAATTCCTAAGGCAAACCAACACCATGTCTGTACCATTTGCAAACATGAAACTGATAATGGGAACCAATAGGTCCAAGCCCTGCATTATCATGTGCATGCCCATGAAGATGGCCGTTGAGAACATCTCGGCCTTGTAGTTGAAGAATGGGGTCAAAAGGAATGAACCTATGTTACTGGCAACCCTCTGCATTGAAGATATGAACCCGTGAAAGAGATACTACTGGAGTTTGAAGATGTCATGCCACAAGACAAGCTTGGTAGAAAATTTATCATGTCTGCCATGTCAGTCTCATGTTTGGGAAGACATGAAGGATCTTTCGAGGAGCCATCTCACAATACCCAGTATTCGAGGTCCCAATTAAACCGGAAAAAGGTGTGTTGAAGATATCTTTGATGATAGAGCGATTCATGCCTCAAGGAAAGATCACCAAGAGTTCTTGATGAAATGGCAGGGCTGTGATGCAAAAGAGAATACTTGGGAGAGAGGAACAAACCTCAAAGCCTACAAGAGCCTCATTGAAGATTATTTTGCAAGTAAGGGGACAAGGACGTCGTCAACTCAGGTGGGGGAGTATGTCATGGGCGGCTTTCCAGCCATATCCCATGACCCCTTAGGCGTGCCCTGTGGCGTCCTAGCCAGCCTCCCAATGCCTAGCGCCACGGACGGCCCCGTGGTCTTGGCCGTTCCAAGTGACAAGCGCGCATGTGCCTTTGTCGCCCCACCGATATCCCTCGTCAGCGCCAATCCGCAGGCAGATGCCAACAGCGCCGCATGCCTAGACAACGCCGTGCGCGCAGACCTTGATGCCAAAGACACTGCTGCTGGCAATGGACCTGCTGCTGCCTTATAGAAAACTAAGACATTTTCATTGTATATATAGAGTAGTTTTATTTCATGTACTTCCATTATGTTTCTAGCTTAATCAAGTTTAGTCTTGTAGCTTTGAATTATCTTTTTAAGCATTATTAGGGGATCAAGCAATCAAAACTTTCTAGCAAGCAAACAATTCTCTGTACTGGTGTCTCTCCCCTCGACACTACATTGCTTTTCTGTAATAGCTTTCATTAATGCAATCAAGCTTTCTTTCATTCTCAATTCTCATTTTTGTTCCCTCAATTGCTCTTGATATTGGCTTTCCCGTACGACATGACAATCTCGTCTAGCGTACGGAGGGGACCTCAGTTGGCGGACAATAATTGTATGACATCAGTTGCTTAGCCTTACGTCGCCCTTCCAAGGAATCTCAGGAAGACACCACATAATAGATATCATGTTAGTTGGAGTATCATTTTACCATGTTTTTAACTACTTTATCCGTTTCAATTTATATGAACTCATTTGACTGGGCACAACTTTTCGGAAAAGAGAGAAGACTTTTGAACCTTGTGCTGTAAAATAAAGCATATATATTTTGTGCGGCTATAAGACCTTGTATAAAAGTGAATTATTTTTAAATAGGGAATGATGCAATTCTTTTGGCACGAACTAAAAATAAAATATATTCACATAAACTGAAACAGAGGGAGTAATATTTTCTTAAGGATTTATATGCTACCGTTTTCACCTTATGATTGTGTTGATATTTTTCGTATTGTTAGTTCATAAAACTTATTAAATCTTCTGTAATTATGCTGTAACATGTCGAATTTTTGGATACATGTGAATCTTTTAGTTGAGTAGAGAGGACGCATTGCATCTTGGAACATCAAACTCAACATTAAGAAATGACAAAAAGTTGAGTCGACATGCCAAAATTGCTTATTCTATCTTGATAAAACGTGATGATTAGGAAAAAGGACAAATATACCATCTTTTTTAGTCTCAAATTACCGAACCCCAATGCAATTACAACTTTTATACAATCTTCTTAATGACAATTAGAGAAACAAAACTAAAAGAGAAAAAGAAAAAGGAAGAAAAACGCGAGAAATGATATGAAAAATAAAAGAAGAAGAAGAGTATTGCCGAGAAAAATAGGAAGATGGAATTCTTATTGCTTTTGGAATGATTACAATGGAATAAAACCTTTTATTTATAGGGAGAGAGTGACTTAACCACTAAGTAATAAACCCTAGAATCTCTCTAAATATGGACATTCATCATAAATAGAATTCTATTTATAACACCCTCCCCCCCAAATGTCTATTCAACAGATAATGTGTCTCGTTAAAACCTTAACTAAAATAAAACCCAATAGAAAAAAAAATTTAGAAAATAAAAAAGAGTACACATGTTTACAAATGCGCCTATTGGTTGTCTCCTTAAGTACTTTGCAAGGAAAATCCAGTATGACAAAACACTGTAAGGGAAAAAGAATGCAACCCGCATTAACTCCCCCCTGACGGGAGCATCAGTTCACATCCTTGAGCCTTCACATCCCAATCTTGTGTACTAGCTTCTTGAAAGTTGACGTCGACAAAGAGATATCAGTTTCAATATATTTTCATAATGACATAACATAGAGATCTCTTTATTAATATATTCAGGTACCTGAATCTCTCATGAGATATTATGAAGCGTTATGTCATATGATCTTCTAGATCACTTGCCTCCTTTTATTATGATTATTTGCTCATCTTCTTTATCAAGAAATTTATTTGAAATCGATTTGTCTATACGCTTTATGCGTACCATAAACTTTGTCCTTCTAGAACTTATTCTAATAGGAACATTTGCATTAAGAATATAGATACTTTCTTTGGGTCAACAAATGCGTCTGGCATGCTTTGCAATATATCGCAAATGAATTATCCTTTTATGAACTTCAAGTTTATATTATCTTATTCGAGGATCTAGATATACAAATGATAATTCATTTCACGTTACTTTTTCTCAATTGTTTATCATATCTCCCCCTCATATTAGAAAAACTAACTAGTTTCCTCAACTTTGAGAACTCATCTTTGTGCGTTATAGTGTTAATCAAAATATACACCGTATGTTAATAATAACAAGATGGAATTATTTGATTCCTGACCATGAACCACTTGGTGAGGGGAGAAAATAATATATTTTCGTATATAGCATATATCAAAATTGATATACAAAACTTTATTCTCACAAGCAATTATTTAGCTATTAAGTGGAGGCACTCAATAAATCATTTACTAAACCAGCTGTGATGTAGATCAACTTATCAAGATGATCTTCTTGAATAGAAAATCTGGAATACGCTCTAAATTAAATTATTGAGCAAGTTACCACGCAAACACCATGTTGCCGATTAATAATAATTGCACATGCAACCATCTCATAGATGCATATTATGTGGTATACCTGGAAGGTGAATAAGCCCATATTCACCTTTGGTATTTTCAGCATTCATAGGATTCAATCCCAATTATAGTTGGTCTATTAATTAATAAGAACAAGCAACGTAAGAGAACTCGTAAAAGAACTTTCTTGTTCTTTAATATTTACCCATGTGAATTCTCTATTATTTTTGCACATCATACTTAAACTGATATGGCTAAATCAATTATGCCAACTGAATAAATTACCAATATTGATAAACTTCAGATTTACACCATGACATGTGTAATTATCAAGAAATTCCAAGTTTATTATGATATGAGTTTTTATATCAATAAACATCTATTTTATTGTGGTATTCTTTTATTTGTGTAGTACAAATTAAAGAATAAAGTGGGTAGCTTTTCACATATATATTACCCAGCTACAAGTTGTAGTAATAGAAGATATTGAATTTTTTCTTTATTTATAGTATCAACATAATCAACCGCTTTCGCGTATACTTTGAAAATTGAATAAGTTTCTTTGAGACTTTACAACACAATACCTTATTGGCAATCAATTGTGTTTATCCAACATAGTATAATTGGCTCTTCCAGAGTTCTCAATTAATTTTGTACTATCATACATTCATCATAATCCATATGGTGAATATCTCTTTTAAGGAGAAAGTTATACCATTATGGTCATGATCAAAATTATATGCAAGATATGTTTCTTGCATTATTGTTGTCCTTTAATATTCACATTGCCAAAAAATTTTGGCGTACAATAGGTACGTGACCAATGATCATTCATGCCATAATAATGACTTTATTTTCTTATATCATCTCAAACCTCCTTATAGAAGTGAGTGTGGCATATTTACTACCACTAGCACGCTCATATTCTTACAAGAATGAATATGCATTCATAAATAAGATATTGCCACATACACATCATGAATGGACCATAATCTCATGTCAAATCGATGATAAATATTATTTTCACATAGTGAATGATTATTTTGAGACTTATTGTTTTCATTACCACAATGATGATGTTATAATTTCGTCTATTGCCATATCCACATCATTGATACCTTCACAGTAATAATTTTATCTTCTATCAGATTTATCACATACTGCTATCACATTCTCTTAAAGGACTGAGAATGGAGCAAATTCAATGGGACGGATTTTTAATAGTTTGCCTACAATCATACATGAATTTGATCATGACAAGACCTAGAAATTTTACCACTTCAGGTGGGTGTAATTTCTTACAAACTCCATTAGAGTTATAATCAAATTTTGTTGTCTTTGCTTGTATATAAAATCAAATAATAGAGTTTCAAGAATATAAAAGAGAAAAATAAAGTAAAATACTTACCTTAAATCCAGAATTTAATCATGAAAGAAATTCATAGAACAATTGACAATCATTATGATTAATCCCAAAGCTTCTACTCAATTGGTAAGAGTCTCGTGCTGATAACGTGTTATGAACAATAAAAGAAGAAGAAGAGTATTGCAGAGAAAAGTAGGGAGAGAGAATTCTTATTGCTTTTACGATGATTTATAATGGAATGAAACTCTCTATTTATAGGGAAAGAGTGACTTAGAAACCAAATAATAAACCTTAGAATCTCTCTAAATATGAACGCTTATCATAAATAGAATTCTATTTATAACAAGAAACAAAAAGAGAAGAATAGCAAGCATTATTCTTGAGATTGATTTTACAGTTTGGTTGTTACAATAAGATTAGTATAATTAGTTAAAATTCAACGTGTATAATTGCACCTTCTTTTTCATCTCTCCCCGCTACTACTGTGCAGTATTTACCAATTGAGTTCAACTTTTATACACGAAAATGTTTTAAAATTTATTAGAACACTTGAAATTTATAATAAGTTAAAGTACTAATTTGAAAAATAAGATGTATACTGTCAAACATCTCTATAATAATTAACAACCTCGTTTAGTTCAGATTTTTTTTGTTGTTATAATGAAACGTTGTTATATAAAATATATTATAACATATCATAGAAATTGGATCCAAAAGAAACGTGGCTTTTATAGATAAATAATTGTTATATAGTGATACTATTACATAGTTATCTGACTTGTAATTAAAATGTGCTTAGAATATAGCTTAATGATAACCAGAATCATAAGATCTTCGATTCAAATTTTAATGAAAATATAAGCAGTTAGTTTTTGTTTTTTTATCTGTCTAAGCCATGATAGACAAAGTTATTAGCATGTACTTATGTAAAATTAGTCGAGTGCGCGAGCTGTCCGAACACCTAACTTTATAAAAGAATATTGTGAACATAATAATTCTTACACCTGTGTATATATACGTGAAATCTTAAAAATAAAAAAGTAGAAAAACAGTGTAACCGGCTTAGTAGACGCACGCATGAGTTAAGATTCATCGGTTCTCTGACATACGTTGCTGTTGTTTGTCTAGGGAAGATAACTTCCTAGGCGAAAAGGTCAGCATTAACCTTATCAATCTCGATTACAGTACCTTGACTATCCAAGGGTATTTCAGACAATTCATCTCCTTGTCAGTCATGCGCCCACCTGCCACCCCATCTTAAATCTTAACTCAATAATCACACTATGGCCCTGCAATTTACTGTTTATTAAAGAAAATTTAACAAGGAAAAGTAGAAGCATTTGATTCCTCTCTTTCTTTTAACCCAATTTTTGAATAGAGTTAACTTCAAGTTTTTAGCTTCCTTAATATAATACTCTCTGTTTACTGTATATATGTGTGCTCTGTCCTTTCACTAAAGTAAAAAGTTTTATATGCTGATTACCATGTATAAAGTCTTAAGAGACATTGTTTGTGAGCTTTTTGTCTACCAGTGTTTTTGCCTATAATTAAAATGCTCATGTTATTTCAACTTAACTGACCATTTCAAGAACCATGAGAAAGAATTTTAGCATCTTATTTCTCATAGTTTTTCTTCTACTTCTTGAATTTTCATCAGCCTCAGCCTCAGCCACCCCTGCTGCAAGTTAGTGCATGTTTTCTTTGTTTAACTCCATTACCTCTTAATCTAAAATCTTTGTTTTGTTTAATAAAGTTGCAGTCTTTTTCATTTATATGCAGAGATTGTTGGTGGGGTTGTCACAAATGTTGCTTCTGTGCTATTTAAGTGGTTGTGGTCACTAAAATCGCCGGCAAAAACAGGTACATTCTTGGTATATTTCCCATGAATTTTTTTTTCTTTCAATTGTTAGTGAATTGTGGAAGGGGAGGCTTGGCGTAACCTACAGGTTAAGTTGCTGCCACGTGACCAAGATCACGGTTCAAGCGGTGTAAATAGTTTCTTGCATGAATGTAAGCTAACACTGCGTAGCTTATGGTATGACCCGAACCCCACGCATAACGGGAGCACCTCCTAATGAATTGTGCTTTTTTATTGTTTGTGGAAATAATGGGGTTTATTTGATTAATCAGCTGTTTCCAGCCGTTCGATGGTCAAGTTTGAGAGTGGATATATTGTTGAAACTGTGTTTGATGGAAGCAAGCTGGGAATTGAACCTTACTCAGTAGAAGTTTCTTCAACTGGAGAGGTTCTCATTTTGGACTCTGAGAATAGTAATATTTACAGGGTTTCAACACCATTGTCTCGATGTAAGTTGCTAATTAGAGCGTTTCATTTGGTTCTGCACTTCTGTAATTCTTCATTAAAGACCACTTCTACTAGTTAGTCTTGTTGGGATCGAAATAACATTGGTGCATGCGGAAACTAATAATACAAAGCTTGGTGGACGATAAATCAGATGACAAAAGAAAAATATACTAAACTAAGCATAATAATTTACAATGGTTTGACCAATTGATCTACATATGATAAAACTAATATAAAAGAAGAAAAACTATCGAGAGAAAAATCCCCCCCTAAACAAAACTCTTTAATGACTACATTGTGGATATTTTTTTTGGTGTTCTTGTGAGAAGCTGCGATCCTTAATTTATAGATGTGCAATTCTTGTCTTCTTAGAATAGGATAAGACATACTAAGAAGATTTAATCCTGGGACTCTTTTTCCATTCCTTTAAGAAATAGAGTACTAATAGATTAGAAATTCAGGGCAAATCCTAACAAGTCTAGTGAGTGTAACTCAAACAAAAGGAACTTGTTTAACAAAAGACTCTTGTTATACTTCCCTATATCCGGAGGTTAAGTTGTTAGAGACAACATACTTTTCTATACATAATTATTTTTTTAAGTTCCATAGATGGAGCAAGGATTTAAAGTTATTGGATTCGATATTCTAGTTTCTTTTAAGATACTGGTTCTAAATTAAGAATTTGTATATATTCAATGGATTTCTAAAGACAAATACAAGGTTTGGACCTAAATTACTTGGGTTCGGCTGAACCTGTAACATATATGCCGGTTCCGCCCGTATTTTCAACACACACCGCTTAATTTTTTTTCATGGCCATGCACGTGGATGACACTTGAACAGTACTTCTGTCTGATACCATATTGAGACGTGTGTCTATCTCATCTCAAGGCTTAAGCTGTTAAAAGCACATATTTTTGGTTAATTATGTCTTCAATACTGGGATATAAAATGTCACTATCTTTATTTGTTCATTATGGTTGTGTTGGCATATTCAAGGACTTAATATTCCTCTCTCCTGTCGTTTTCAAAATATTCTCTTATTTTAAATGTTTCATTAACAAGCTCTCTACGAATCTGAATTTTTATGTTTGGATTTCGTATTTGCTTTTGTTTAAATGAAGACTATACTTGTGGAGGTTCGCGATATCTTTTTTCAAAAACTATAGTTAACTTGAATCTAGAAGCATTCCATCTTTTTTTTTTCTAGATTTATTAGCTTCTGCTTTTCTTTAGGGACAAAGTTCCTTGAGTGAGTGCTAGGCTAACTCCTCTGCTTTATTCTTTTCTGGAACTGAGTGAGACAGCCATTTTTATGGGGTCCTCCATCTTTTTCAATCCAAGATAAAAGGTTGTGTCTCTTGTGGGGAAAGAATTTAGGCATGCCTTTGTACTATTCATTACCTGTCAATTACTTTAGCTTTTTCTTTCAGCAGGAACTTAGACTGCTTGAGTTCACAGGACTATCATCCTGCCTATAATGGAGATTGTGCAGTAGTCAAATCTCAACACATTACACACACTTGGTCATCCTAGGTGGCCCTTAAATGGAAATTACAATATATCTTACTTTTAGCACAACAGTCGTAAAGCATATAGGAAAGAAATAATCATGCTCTAAACTGTTGAATACATGCACTGTTTTCATGCTCGAATTCTTTTCTTTTTACAACAACAACTATCCAGTATAATCACACAAAGTGAGGTTTGTGGAGGGTAGTACGTACACAGACCTTACCCCTACCCTTTAGGGCAGAGAAGCGGTTTCCAATCGACCCTCAGCTCAGGAAAAAGAAAGGAAAAAAAAAAACAAAAGAGCATTAGTAACTCCAGTTGTATAATTATCTATCATGGACCATAAATCGCAGCAATAATTATCTAATATAGACCATAAATTAAAAGCATGCAATAATATCGACCAGAAACTACCCTGAGGGGCACAATACAAAACGCAAGACATCTATGTAGAGCCCTACCAAACCCCACGTAGCCCCTACCAAGCCCCACCTAGAAGCCCCTATCCTGGACCTCCAGGCTCTCCTATCAAGGGCCGTGTCCTCAGAATCCGCTAACTTGCCATTTTTTCTTTTTCTTCTGAAAAAATGATTCCCGCCATACTAAACGCACCTTTGCGTTGCCTTCATTTTCTTTTGCGACCAACTCCTTCACTCGCTTCCATAGTTTCTCTTACTGATCCTTTTCTATCCAATTAAAATGAGCTAATTTTTAATTTGCGGGGCAAGAGTGGTGTTTTTCATCTCTCTCACTTGTAAAATTCCATTATGCTATATAGTTGAGTTTCACTCACTTCTTTTCCTTCCTTTTGGATGAAGGAGATGTGTGTTTTACATGCAGACATGCACTTTTATTGAGCAATGTGATGTTATATTTGAGTCACATTTGACTTGTTGATTGAGCGTACGTTTGAACTGTAGATAGCCGTCCAAAATTGGTTGCCGGATCTCCTGAAGGATACTCGGGGCATGTGGATGGGAGGCTACGAGAAGCAAGGATGGACCATCCTAAAGGACTTACCATGGATGATCAAGGAAATATATATGTTGCAGATACCATAAATATGGCTATCAGAAAAATTAGTGATGCTGGTAAATTTTCGATGTCTGCCTCACCTTTGTCTTGATTGATGCTTTCTACTCTGGAATCAAAATGTTACATGCATGTGATTGTAGTACAACCGCACAGTAATACTAGTTTGATATGAAAGCTAACAAGTTAAATCGAGTAATGAGCATGACTTCACCATATGGCTGTGTAGGAGTTGTAACTATTGCTGGAGGGAAGTCGGTCCGAGGTGGAGGTCATATTGATGGGCCAAGTGAAGATGCAAAGTTTTCCGACGACTTTGATGTGGTTTATGTTGGAAGCAGCTGTTCACTTTTAGTTATAGACAGAGGAAACAGAGCAATTAGAGAAATTCAGCTCAATGATGATGACTGTTCACACAACCAATTTGACGACAACAATCTGCATCTTGGTAAAATCGATACTTTCTAATTCTTTCCATTTATCAATTAATTCACCACTGATTACAAAAGAAAGTTCAGAAAAAGTATATTTTCATCCTTGCAGGTGTGGCACTGCTTTGTGCTGCTGGATTTTTCGGTTACATGCTGGCTTTATTACAACGTAGAATTGGAGCGCTATTTTCATCGAACAGTGTAAGCTACTAACAACCTTGATTAATTCCTTTCATAGGAATTGGGACAAAAAGGATGGATAAAACAAAGGCAGGAATATGGATAAATGAGCATAGAATATTTTAGGAATCCAAGAAATTTTCGTTATCTATGTCAAGGCCGAACTCAGTACACATAGATTAACAGAATTGATGAATTAGTGCTGAACATCATGCATATACTTTTTTGATTGGCAGAACTATATTTTTATGCATTTCGTTTTGGTTGGCAGAGCGATCAACGGACTCCTGTTAGGGGCGTCCAACATGCACCGTATCAGAGAAATACGAAGTCAGTGAGGCCTCCCTTAATTCCGCCAGATGATGAATACGATAAACCAGAGGAAAACCTGTTTCTATCGTTGGGAAGGCTTGTTCTGAACACAGGTTCAACTGTGGGTGAAATATTCGGAGGAATGTTCGCGGGTTTTAGAAAGAAGCATTACCCCCATCATGTCCAGCAGCATTACCATTACCCTCACAAACAATCAAGTGCATGGCCAATGCAGGAAAGCTATGTAATTCGAGATGAAGACGAGGCCCCGTCCCTAGACACGAGAGATCCTACACCCCGTAAAACCTATCCATTAATGAACAAAGACCCGGAGAAAGTACGACATATCAGACAAAGTCAATCCCATTATGGTGGATGGAATGGGAATGCACATGGGCACAGCAATTTTCAGCAACATCAGCATCAACAACAGTTTCTGCCACAAGTATATCAGCATCACGAGAAGCACCAGTCGCCTAGTCCTCAAACATACTACGAGCAAAGCTGTGAATCAAACGAGATTGTGT
The DNA here is from genome assembly GCA_032618575.1 of Nicotiana noctiflora. Classification (NCBI taxonomy): domain Eukaryota; kingdom Viridiplantae; phylum Streptophyta; class Magnoliopsida; order Solanales; family Solanaceae; genus Nicotiana; species Nicotiana noctiflora. The sequence continues at coordinate 260,990 of JASVEL010004222.1, forward strand.
TTGGAGCAGTTCAAGAACAGGATGGACGACGTGAAACTATGGTGATAAAGGCCGTTGATTATGGGGATCCTGCTTATAATAATCACAACATCCGATCCAGGTTCAACTACAACACGGGTTACTCATTCGGATATTAAATAAAATACATAATGCAAATGGAAATGGCTAGACTATAGAGTAGACATCAATTTGGACTATGTCTGCATTTCACTTTCTTGTAGTATCTTTCACAAGGAATGAATATGATAATAGAAAGTTGCACAACAGAAGTGAGATGAATTGTTCTACAGGGTGGACCTTGAGTAACGACATAGTTGTTTGCGTGTGATCTATATGTTATGGGTTTGAGCTGTGGATGCAGCCACTAATGCTTGCATTAGAGTAGACTGTCTACATTACACATGATAGAGCGCGACTCTTCCTGAACCTGCGTGAATGCGGGATGCCTTTTGCACCGTATGGCCCATTTAGTCATTTATCATTCTCTTATAGTGAATCTTTTTGTCTTGCATCTCATTGGAGATATATTTTTTCTTCTAGTAGCAAACATTTACCTAGATGGGATGAAAATGGGACAAATTTTACGTTTGGTAGGCTGACTGAAACATTTTCAAAACATATAGGATGTGGAAATTCGTTTTAAGGAATGAGTCCATTGGGTTTATAAGCAATGACCCGCAAGATAAGTTCAAATATGCTAAAAATATTTAGAACTTTGGCAATTAAGTTCCATAAATTAATATTTTTTGAGCTTCTACTTTGCGATTTTACATCAAATGTGAAATTACTAGAACTCTAGAAGGATGATCAATAACTAGAAAAACTCTGTTTTGTAATTTTTATCAAATGGGAAATTGTCTAGGTAAAAGAAATTATTTGTTTAACTACGTTTTGCCATGCAATTTCGGATTCTCATACCAATGAAGCCCCACGTGCTCAAGCGATGTCACTATTAGTGTCACTATTTTTAGCAAGAGGCCCCTAACAGTCAAAAAATATTTTATGAAACTAAGGGAGAACAATTAGATCACTGAGTTGTTTTGTTGCAAGTAATGTCACTTTTAATAGTTTTATATTGAATTTTTGTTTTATATATATATTAAAAAATTGATGAAGCGATGTCATGTGACACGACTTAGGACATATAAATCTGCCCCTGTCTATGACCAAACCAGTAATGCATTGATTGAACTAACAAGAAAGTTTTAGATATTAGAGCTTACTCCCCCCCCCCCCTTAAGTAACAGTTCAGTCCATAACGATATTTTCCACCTTAGATCTATGCTTATAGAGCTCTTTATGTGTCCGGGGTGGATCTACGTTACAACATATCTTAACCTAATACTTTTAACGTATAATATAATTTTATATGTAAAATTTTATTAAATTATAATAAATATGACCTCATAACAGTATATAGAGTTATGGAAGGAGAATCGGGGAAGGAATTAAAAGGTGAAAAATCGAATTCTCATCAACAAGATGGAAATTTAAGAGGCTAATCAAATTTTCCTATCAAGCTTCTATGATTTGAAAGTGGTGGGGGGGGGGGAGGGAGGGGGAAGAGAAGGAAATTGTGGTATGTTAAAAACTTAGTCGACTAACGATTATTTTAGTTGACTAGATCAAGAGCAGAAGTAAGATAACAGTAAACAGAAAGAGAATGACACACAACATTTTCATACTGGTTCAATACCGGTGTGGTACTTACATCTAGTTTCCCTTGGATCAATAAGGTTCTTTTTAGATCTTCAAAATATTACAACAAAGATGGTTTTGATTCGTTCACCTCCAACGAAGTACAACAACAGTGAATCTCTAATAATGACAACTCTCTTTTGTGTTATAACTCTTCTTATCTTTGAGACACTAATAAACTTCTGAATACAGTATTTAGGCTAAGAAGTAGAAAGACTTAGAAAATAATGTGTGTAGTTGCGTAAGTCTTCCAATTAAACTAAGTAGCCTTCTTATAGGAGAGGAAAAAAGCCGTTGAGTCTTGACCAGAAGTAGAGGCACCCGATCTTTTAAAAGGATTTGATCCAAGGGATGCCTCTTCAAATCCTGCTCTTTGGGATTGACCGGATTCGATCGTAAATTTCCTTGTCACGACTATCATTTTCGAGATAGTTAATTCCTTTAACTGAACTTAATTAAGGAAGCTAAATAAGACAATAATTTCTTGATTGGTAAACTGATTGGCTTGATTGAGGGTGCCGATATTATCAGCATACTTTAGATTCCTTATATAGGTCCATTGATTTAGCAATCACTCCTCATTACTTTTCTTTCCTTTTTGATGATTTCTGCAAAATAGAATAATTTAACATTATCATCATTAAAACCTTAGAATTTAACTTAACTTGATTGACCGTCATAACAATATGTTGTCGAAGATGATTGGATTGCACATTTCATGTAATACCTCCTAAATTATGTTATTAGCACCGGTTGTAACATATAAACATGATCTTAATCACAATCACAAACATAAGGAACGAATAACGAGTGCTTTAGCACTTATTACTTTTGACAAGAGTACGTACTTCTCATTGTCTGACTATGATGAATCGCCAGAAAAGAACAAGTAAAAAATTACTCTGTAGCTATATATCGAAAATGATGTCCACAATTTTACCTGCCTTATAGACGTCGGTAAAAAAAGATATTAAAATTAACAAACTGTTATAAATAGAATTCTATTTATGGTAAATGTCTATATTTGGAGAGAATCTAGGGTTTATTACTTGGTGGCTAAGTCACCATCTCCCTATAAATAAAGGGTTCTATTCCATTGTAAATCATCACATATCAATAAGAATTCCCTCTCTCTCTACTTTGCTCTGCAATATTGTTCTTCTTCTTTTATTATTTTACAACACGTTATCAGCACGAGACTCTAACCAATTGAGTAGAAGCTTTGGAATTGAGCATAATCATCATCAATTATTCCATAAACTTCCTTCTTGATTAAATTATGAATTTAAGGTATGTATTTTACAGTATATTTCTCTTTTATTGTATAATTCAATTTTATATACAAGCAAAGACAACAAAGTTTGATTATAACTCTAATGGTCTGTTAAAAACTTAGTCGACTAATGATTATTTTAGTTGATTAGATCAAGAGCAGAAGTAAAATAACAGTAAACAGAAAGTGAATGACACACAAAAATTTCATACTGGTTCAATACCGGTGTTGTACGTACATCTAGTTTCCCTTGGATCAATAAGGTTCCTTTTAGATCTTCAAAATATTACAACAGAGATGGTTTTGATTCGTTCACCTCCAACGAAGTAAAATAACAGTAAATCTCTAATAATGACAACTCTCTTTTGTGTTATAACTCTTCTTATCTTTGAGACACTGATAAACTTCTGAATACAGTATTTAGGCTAAGAAGTAGAAAGACTTAGAAAATAATGTGTGTAGTTGCGCAAGTCTTCCAATTAAACTAAGTAACCTTCTTATAGGAGAAGAAAAGAGCCGTTGAGTCTTTACCAGAAGTAGAGGCACCCGATCTTTTAAAAGGATTTGATCCAAGGGATGCCTCTTCAAATCCTGCTCTTTGGGAATGACCGGATCCGATCGTAAATTTCCTTGTCACGGCTATCATTTTCGAGATAGTTAATTCCTTTTAACTGAGCTTAATTAAGGAAGCTAAATAAGGCAATAATTTCTTGATTGGTAAACTGATTGCCTTGATTGAGGGCACCGATATTATCAGCATACTTTATATTCCTTCTATAGGTCCATTGATTTAGAAATCACTCCTCATTACTTTTCTTTCCTTTTGATGATTTCTAAAAAATAGAATAATTTAACATTATCATCATTAAAACCTTGGAATTTAACTTAACTTGATTGACCGTCATAACAATATGTTGTCGAAGATGATTGGATTGCACATTTCATGTAATACCTCCTAAATTATGTTATTAGCACTGGTTGTAACATATAAACATGATCTTAATCACAATCACAAACATAAGGAACGAATAACGAGTGCTTTAGCACTCATTACTTTTGACAAGAGTACGTAGGTCTCATTGTCTAACTATGACGAATCGCCAGAAAAGAACAAGTAAAAAATTACTCTGTAGCTATATATCGAAAATGATGTCCACAAATTTACCTGCCTTATAGACGTCGATAAAAAAAGATATTAAAATTAACAAACTGTTATAAATATAATTCTATTTATGGTAAATGTCTATATTTGGAGAGAATCTAGGGTTTATTACTTGGTGGCTAAGTCACCATCTCCCTATAAATAAAGGGTTCTATTCCATTGTAAATCATCCCATATCAATAAGAATCCCCTCTCTCTACTTTGCTCTGCAATATTGTTCTTCTTCTTTTATTATTTTATAACACGTTATCAGCACAAGACTCTAACCAATTGAGTAGAAGCTTTGGAATTGAGCATAATCATCATCAATTATTCCATGAACTTCCTTATTGATTAAATTATGAATTTAAGGTATGTATTTTACCGTATATTTCTCTTTTATTCTATAATTCGATTTTATATACAAGCAAAGACAACAAAGTTTGATTATAACTCTAATGGAGTTTGTAAGAAATTATAACCACCTGAAGTGGTAAATTTCTATGCTTTGCCATGATTAAATTCATGTATGATTGAGAGCAAAGAATTGAAAACCCGTCCCATTGAATTTGCTCCATTCTCATTCTCTTTAGAGAATGTGATAGCAATATATGATAAGTCTGAAAGAAGACCAAATTATTACCGTGAAGGTATCAATGGATGTGGACGTGGCAATAGACGAAATTATAATCGCCATCATTGTGATAATGAAAATAATAAGGATTCTCAAAATGATCCTTCACTCTATGAAGGTAATATTTGTTATCGATTTGACGTGAGATTTTATATAGCACATATAGATGATTATGGTCCATTCATGATGGGATTATGACAACATCTGATTTATGAAGACATATTCATTCTTGGAAGAATATGAATATGCTATTGGTATTAAATATACCACACTCACCTCTAGAAGAAGGTTTGAGATGATACCATAAATAATGTCATTATTATGGCATGAATGGTCATTGGTCACGTACCTATTGTACGCCAAAATATTTTGACATTGTGCTTATTAAAAGACAACAGTAATGCAAGAAACATATATTGCATATAATTTTGGCCATAACCATAATGGTATAAGTTTCTCTTTAAAGGAGATATTCACAATATAAGTGTTGATGATTATGTGGTACTACCAATTAATTGAGAGCTCTGGAAGAGCCAATTACCATTATTTTGGAGAAACACAATTGATTACTAATAAGGTATTGTGTTGTAGTAAGTATCAAAGAAACAAATTCAGTTTCCAAAGTATATGCGAAAGCAGTTGATTATATTGAGACTATAAATAAAGGAAAGATTTAATATCTTCTATTACTACAACTTGTAGCTGGGTAGTATGAATGTGAAAAGCTACCTGCTTTATTCTTCAATTTGTAGTACATAAACAAAAGAATACCACAATGAAGTGAATATTTATTGATATGAAAACCCATATCATAATAAACTTGGAGTTTATTCATAATTGCACACATCATGGTGTAAACCTAAAATTTATCAATATTGATAATTTATTCAGTTGGCATAATTGATTTAGCCATATCAATTTAAGTATGATGTGCAAAATTAAAAGAGAATTTACATGGGTAAATATTAAAGTACTAGAAAGTTCTTTACGTATTCTCCTACGCATTGTTTGTTCTCATTAATTAATAGATCAATTAAAATTGGGGTTGAATCCCATGAATGCTGGAAATATCAAAGGTGAATATGGTCCCATTCACCTGTCATGTATACCACATAAGATCCATCTATGAGATGGTTACGTGTGCGACTATTATTAACCCGCAATATGGTGTTTGTGAGGCAACTTGCTCAATAATTTAATTTAGAGCATATTCTATATTTTTTATTCAAGAAGTTCACCTTGATAAGTTGGTTTACATCACAACTGATTTAGCAAAATGATTTATTGAGTGCCTCCACTTGATAGCTAAACAATTGCTTGTTAGAATAAAGTTTATATATATCAGTTTGACATACGTTATATACGAAAGTATATTATTTTCTCCCCTTACAAGTGGTTCAGGTTCAGGAACCAAATAATTTCATCATATTATTATTGATGTGCGGTGTATATTTTGATTACACCATAAAGCACAAAGATGAGTTCTCAAAGTTGAGGAAACAAGTTAGTTTTTCTAACATGATGGGGAGACATGATAAACAATTGAGAAAAGTTACGAGGAATAAATTATCGTTTCTGCATCTAGATCCTCGAATAAAATAATATGAACTTGAAGTTTATAAAAGGATAATTCATATGTAATTTATTGCAAAGCATGCCAGACGATTTGCCGACCCAAAGAAAGTAACTATATTCTTACTGCAAATGCTCATATTATATTAAGTCCTAGAAGGACAAAGTCTATGGTACAATCAATTTCAAATAAACTTCTTGATAAAGAAGGTGAGCAAATGATCAAAATGATCATAATAAAGGAGGCAAGTGATCTAGAAGATCCCATGACATAACACTTCATAATATCTCATGTGAGATTCAGGTACCTCAATATATGAATGAAGAGATCTCTATGTTATGTTACTATGAAAATATATTGAAACTGATATAAAATCTTTGTCGACGTCAACCTTCAAGAAGCTAGTGCACAAGATTGGGATGCGAAGGCTCAAAGATGTGAATTGACACTCTCATCAGGGGGAGTTAATGCGCGTTGCACTCTTTTTCCTTTACAAGGATTTGTCCCACTGGGTTTTCCTTGCAAGGTTTTTAACGAGGCAACCAAAAGGCGTATTATTAGATATGTGTACTCTTTTTCCTTTTTAGAATTTTTTTCCCACTGAGTTTTATTTTAGTTAAGGTTTTAACGAGGCACATTATCTGTTGAATAGACATTCAAGGGGAGTGTTATAAGTAGAATTCTATTTATGGTGAATGTCTATATTTGGAGAGAATCTAGGGTTTATTACTTGGTGGCTAAATCACCATCTCCCTATAAATAAAAGTTCTATTCCATTTTAAACCATCCCATATCAATAAGAATTCCCTCTCTTTCTACTTTGCTCTGCAATATTATTCTTCTTCTTTTATTATTTTATAACACTAACTATGATATTTCCCCAGCGCAATTGGTTATTATGCGACAATTATTTGGGAGATAAAAATTGGAATAAAAATATCACCAAGCACTTTAATCAAAGTGCTAATAGATACACCGTCCACTAGATTCCATATTCCTTTTTCTTTCCAGTTTCAGCCTTTAATTAGTTGCGTTTGTCCAACTACCGTCTAAACGTCAATTAGGATTGTGATGGAGTACTAAATAATACTTTATTTTTAATTAAAAATCTTGAATTTTAGTATACGGTATAAAGTCGCATAGTATTTTATTTTCTATGTAAAAATACTCGGCGGGAATTTGGATTTAGTCGAGCCTAATATAGAATAGGTCTAAATTTGGTAACCACGATAACGGATAGGCAAAACATAGGACGGGGTTGACCACGACACAACGACTGACGACCGTCCAAATGAAGGTAGACGACTAGATGCGGGCGGCTGATATAGTATAGTAATGGTAACTTAAACTTAGAAATAGACAGGGATATTCTTCATGTTGTACTTTTTAAGATTTTTTTGGGAAATGTCCCTTATAAATAAGAGGAGATGGAGAACAAATGGAGATCTACCCTTTTTAAGAACTGATATATATCGTAAAGTTGAAAGAAGAATATTCGAAAAAATTATCTTATTCTCTTTATTCAAGCACATATTTTTCAATCTTTAGAACACCCAATCGCACAATCATTAGGTGGCGATTCTTTTACACTACAACCCTTATCATTATATACATTTATGATATATTACATGTTCCAATCATAGATATTAAATTCCCTATTTAATGTTCCTAATCCCAACTTGTCGTATAAGAACTATATTGTGTTTGGTCTAGGATTTATTAAGTCCAATTAAAATTCACCCTATTAATTTATCCTTGATTGACTTATTAATTATTTGTTAAAAAAATATAAATATAACGAGAAACAATAAACAAAAAAAAGCTCTCTAATCCCCAAAGGCACCAGGCCACTGATAGCTTTCTCCAGCTGTGCTAATATCTGCATAGCTTAGAACTTTATTCTACTGATAAGTCAAGACAGACTTGTTCTCCAGGAGTACTTATTAATTTATACTTATTTATAGTACTCCTAATAAATACAATATCTTTATGTGAAAATAAAGAAATCAAGAGTTTTATACAGAGGTTGGCTCATCTTTAAAGAATTTCAATTAGGTGCAAATAACGAACTTCAAGAATTTTATATAGAGCACTACAACAACTGTTCTTTACTTCTAACTCATTATGGCAATCAATCGATGATGCTTGAAATTTCAAGAGTAGTTTTATTTAATTTTACTTATATTCGTTTGCTCTAGGGCGTCAACATGAAATTAATATAAGAGCAATTTCATACTTTGACCTATATTCTTTTCTCATCGCTATATAATGTTAATGTAATCAATAATAAACTATTTGCAATTTTATATTTAGATGATGAAATTGTTAATCAATTGGAGAGAAAAAAAGTCAAATAATTTGTATATGAAAAAACAATTCGATTATTAAAATGCTATAATCTGAATCACAGCACAGCAAGTTTTAATTTTAATAGCGTTCTAAAACTGTTATATAAAAACGTTATCTACACAAACGCCTATACTAAGTAAATTAATATATTATAATTAGTGATAAATTGATATGAGAATGTAGATGGAAAATTATGCAACACAGCAAATATATATGTTGTATCACTACTAAAAAACGGCCAAAAAGAATCGATCGGTTTTCGACCTTTTTCAATTGGTCGATAAAACAATGGTCGCGAAAGGGGAGCGAGTGAACTCTCGCTATTTCCGACCGAAGTCGGTCGGTAATTGTCAACGCAGTTTGACCAAATGTCTGGCACAAATTAATTTTGCCGACCGACCTCGGTCAGTATTGGTAAAAGTATTTTTCAATTATTTTTATGTTATCAACCAAAATCGGTCGGAAATTTAATTATTCAGTTTTTAAAATTTATTCAATTCCGACTGAAATCGGTCAGTTTGTCAAAATATACAATTATACATTTTTATTTAAAATTATTAATTTCGACCAAAATTGGTGGGTACTAGTTAATAATTAAATTTTAAACTCATAAATTCTGATCAAAGTCGGTCGGTAATTTTGATTTTCTGGGAATTAATACGAACATTCCTCACCGAAGTCGGTCGATTTTCGGGGTGTTTTTTAGCCAAAAAATAGATATTTTATAGTTGCACCACCTGCCGACAACCAATAACTATAATGGCAGCATTACATTGCTGTCATTCAACCAATACCAACAAACAACAATAACAAAAACAAGAACAATAATAACAACAACAAGAACAACTATCAGAATATATTAATAAAACATTATCACCATCATCTCTGTCTCCACTAAACTATATTCGATTAAAACCTACCATAATTATTGAATTAAATTGTATTAATACAACTTAATCTATGGATACAATATAATATGAATGTGTGTGTATGTTATATATATATCATAGCATGGTTGATACAACAACTATGTCAATTAAATTCGATAATTTACGCTTACATTCATATGACTAGCGTTGATGAATTAATCTCGATTGTTCATACTCGGATGCTTGATTGGTGACTAATAAGAAAACAAAACTTAGAGTTTAGGTAACTAGATGTGTACAATTGACACGGTCTTGAACGTTTTTTTTTCTTGATCACCTAATTGTACTTTGATAAGAAACTTTATCGATGGATCAATTGAAAATTTACTTATATTCAAAATTTACTATAATTTAATTAAATTATACTAATAAAACTTAATATAATTGAATATAGATCCAATTATATTAAGTTGTTGCTAAAATTTAAATATCGATATAGCACTACATCTTATAGTATTATAGACGTTGTTTTTAAATGTGTTAGTAAGATCTAAGCGAATATAATTGAATTTTTAATTGATCCACTGTTGAAGTATCTAAGCAAAGTACTAACAAGGCGATCGAGAATAAAACATTCAAGATTATGTGTGTGTATGTACAAGAGTAATTTAAACACACACACACACACACAAATATATATATATATATATATATATATATATATATATATATATATATATATATATATATATATATATATATATATATATATATATATATATATATATATATATATATATATATATATATATATATATATATATATATATATATATATATATATATATATATATATATATACGATTTTAGTTAGATTGAAAATTTTTGATTAAAAATTATTCTGGTAGATAATATGCAAGTATGAACGACGTCTTGGTAAAAAATGACCAGTTTCCGACCGAAAAGTTAAAATTTTTATATCTTTATTGTGGGATCAGTAACTCCATTGTTAGAAATTTTTTCTTTGACTTGTGCGACCAATTTACTTATTTTCCGACCAATTTCGGTTGAGATTTTGTGGACGGATTTTCCTAGTTTTCTAGTAGTATATTTGTCGTTCGTAGCTATACTTTCAAAAAATTATCATTGTAACTATATTTAAATTTTTTAGCAAATTACCCGTAGTACTGAAATAAGAAATTAATTATTTTAATTATTATTTCAACTGAAATAAAAGAGCAACAAGCTTTCATAGTTCTATTGATATTCTGTTGTTGCGTATTTTTGTAGTTCGTCTTGGTTGTATATGTTCTCGCTACCAATACAATTAACATAGGCTATATTTGTTGCACGTGTATAACTAAATATTATAATTAGACAAACTATAATTACATTTTGTAATTTCACTCTTTAACTGTAATGCTTTAGGAAAATTTCTCTATATCGAATGTTTATCTATTTTGTGTATGTGAATGAATGTTTGTCCTGCCAATATTGGGTCTTTATTTTTCAGAACTGTAGTATTTGTAAAGAATGTCCATAAATGACATCGATTTTCGACCGTTGAAGACTTTAAGGCCTTGCTAAAATTACCGGCAATAACAGGTGATTTTTAATTAAACTGCCTCTTAATTGCTAGGCGAAATTACATTATCTTATGAGGCGGGCCACAGGCCCACTGTTGATTAGCAGCTCCGCCAATCAAACATTGCCACGATTACAAACAAAACCTCGGCCCAATAATTGGTTGGCTCCAGCTGTGTACTTAACAGTTGTGTGCACCTCACCACCAGCACCGTCCCACTCATCATTTATCACCGGCATTTCCCGGTTTCCCTTAATTCCTGCAATTTTTCCGTTATAATTTATATAAGATTCCGAAAATCTGATATTCTTCTCTCCATATATATAAAATCACAGCAAATACACAGAGAAAAATCGAGGAAGAAATTGAGAATACTTTAGGGTTTCGGTAAGGATCCACATTTCTCTGCAAACCACAAAGCCCTAATTTGAAGGGGATGCGGTTTGTAGAGATCATCATTTCTGTGGTATTTTCTTCTCCTTCCTCTGTTTAAATTTCAATTCTATCTTAATTCGTCGCAATTGTTGTTACTTTTCCGACATGGCGGGTCAAACCAACCCGGAATTCTCCCAAAAAGAACCCGACGTGAACGAAGAATTACAGGAGCTTGAATTCACCAAACGAGGCTGTTGTTTCTGGCTACCGTCTTTAAGGTGTGGACGCAGCGTATGGGAACGGATCTCAACGAGCGATCAAAAGGAAGAACCCCGTTGGTGGGATAAGGGTGTAAACGCCGTTAAGAAAGTTAGAGAGTGGTCGGAACTCGTCGCGGGTCCGAAATGGAAGACGTTCATTCGCCGGTTTAATAAGAACCGGTCCAAAACGAATAAATTCAATTACGACCCGTTAAGTTACTCCTTGAATTTCGATGACGGTCCCGGGGTAAATGATCAGTCGGAAGATGATCGTTTGTTTCGTGATTTTTCGTCGAGGTTTGCATCAATTCCGGTTTCTGCTAAGTCTTCAATGGATTTGGGCAAGGACCCACCATCCTTCTTGTGAATTCCCTTGTCATCGGAAAAATGAGGCGAACTATGAAAGAGAGTGGCCATGATGTGGAATCTGATGAGCGGCGGCGGCGGTGGACCGAGAATGATGCGGAGAAAATGAGTGAACTTTGTTGTTGGACGCTTGTGACGGTGATGAAACAGGTGGTTTTGATTCTCTGACATAAAAACTTGGTCGGTTGATTGATTTTTTGTGATCAAATAGTAGTCTTTATTTTTCTAGTTATATTTGTTTTATTTGGTTGATGTTGGTTACTGCAGTATTATTCAATTGAATACTTTAATAGGAAACTATTACCAACTTTGTTTGTATACAGGTTCATAGGATACAATTTATAAAGGTGTTTTCGATTTCCTTTTTCTCACTTTTGTCTTTTTCATTTCCACCGACTGCCACATGATTTTTGTATAGTATCGTGTGATGTTTTTGCATGAGACTGAATCTGATTAAATTAGAGGAACCCACAGAAGGTTAACGTAATTCTTATATAAGGATTACAATTTTTGCTATTAAAGAGTGAGGGTTGTACTGGTCCAGAGAAGATTAACATATAATCTATACCAGATGATATTTACTTAATGAAGTTGTGCCACTGATCAGGGAAATAGTTACTGATTTAAAAACATTTTGTATCATAAGCTGCCGGATAGAAGCCTTGGCGTGACTGTTAAAATAGTTGTCACGTTATCGGGAGATTACGAATTTAACTCGTGGAAATAGTCTTTTGCAGAAATTCAGGCAAAATTACGGTCTATAGACCTTTGCAGTCCGGCACCCTTCCCCAAATCTCATACATAGCGGGAGCTTAATGCACCGGTCTGCATTTGTCAAGCTGCCGAGAAATAAGAGTATAATCATGTAAATTTCTGCTAAAGATAATAAGTTTTGCTGTTACTTTATATACGAGCCTTTGTTAACTATATTCATAAAGAAGTGATTTGTACGCATAAAATAGGTGGTAGCCATAAGGTTAATACATTCACTAATTGAAAGTCACTTCAATAAAAAAATCTGAATTGTCTTTCACTTGACCTATTGCTCAACTTTTTCTTAGTTTGATTCGTTAGCTAGTCGGCAACAAATTTATTTCAAAGTGTGTTTGACTCAAAAGTTATCGATTATTTTATAAGCTAGAAACAATCAAAAGATATGGGAGAGGTAAATCGTAATCGAATATAATAAACCTAAATATGAGATCAATGTAATTATAATGTCGAGATACTTGTAAAAATAAAGAACTTTTAAAGGTAATCACTTATCACAGTTGAGAGAGAATGAGAGAAATTGTATTATTAGATAGTAACGCCCTCTTTATTACAATAGGGAGCCTCCATTTATATAGAGGTGAGGCTTCCTTACTAAAATTAGAATCCGTCGAGGGTTAGTTGACGCCCTTTCAGAGGGGACGTCTAAATATAAACATCATTGTTTGTGCCCTTACGTCTATACTGCACCCTCGCTGTATGAGACGTAGGGGAGAGGTCGTACCCTTATCGTTTTGCGAACATGGGGAGAGCTCCGCTCGGTCCTCTACTGTCAAGCCATATTTGACCCCATACAGTTAGTCCCTCCGCCTGTTGGAGGCGTACACATCGTACATCTTCAATGGGCGGAAATGTCGATCCGCCATGGCGTCGCTAATGCATTGACACGCGGTCTACTTTTTGGACTGACGTCACTGCCGGCATGCGTCATGATTATAACTGCTCCCAAGATGTATCAGGGGGCGATTTGACGTTTTGGTTTCCTGCCCCTTTTCTGACGCCCGCCTCTTCGATTTCCGTGTATCAAGGCTCTATAAATAGGGGAAGGGTTTGATTTATGCTATCTTTTGAACTTCTTAGACTTTCTTCTCCTATTTTCATCTTTTGTTATGGATCCTAGTAACTTTTGTGTTGAACCCTTCGAGTCTTCTTTGAAGTTAGTTTCTCTAGTTGTTGAAGTATTTATTTGTAGATAAACACTGATTATGGCAAGACGAGGCCAACAAAGTATGGGAGATAGAGACGATTCCTCGTCTAGGGTTCCACCATCTTCGGATGGTGGGAAAAAGTCCCAAAGACCATTCGTTCCCCTCACCGTGGACAACGTCCTTCCCCGAGAGCTTCATGTTCTGATGGATTTTCCCACAATATGCCCAACTCCTGCATGGAACCGCTCTGAGTTCCTTGATTCACATTTGGACAGTCTGCGGGAGCCGTGCCAAATCCCTGATACAATGGTCATGGAGGCGACCGGAGAGGATTTTGCTAACGTACACAAATCGGGATTCTGTGCTGTTTATGAATACCCATTTTTGATTGGGTGTGGCCTCCCAATCTACCCTTTGGCGGAGGAGCTTTGCCGTTTTTACAATGTATGCTCGGCTCAGCTTACTCCGTATACATGGAAAGTGTGTCACATATTGACCACTTACACTGATTGGGCCGGACTCGATGTCTCGATCCACCACCTGCTGCAGTTATTTAGCCCTGGTTTTATAAGGGGATCGGTGTTGTAGTTGAAGAGCCGTAGCGCGAAAGTCCTGGTCGTCAGGGCGGATGACAAGCCCAATCACCGCTTCTGGCTTAAATTTTTCTATGTTTGGACGGTGGACCTGGTGGCGACCCCAGAAGGGTTCCCAGAGACCTGGAATCCAGAATAGTGAGTGCTTTTATGCATGCTTAATATTTTTCATAATTTCCGCTCGTTCAATCTTTGTGACTTTCTCGCTTTCTCCTTTTTGCAGCCAGGATTTCTCTACCCCTACTCGTACGAGATATAAGGTCGTGGGTGGAGAGAGTGATCCCTTTTATGGAGGAGTGCCGGACGTGGTCGGCATTCATCACCTGATACGGCACGTTAGGTATTATACCGACTTTTAATTTGGGAATACTATTTTCAAGTGTTTGTCATTTGACTTACTTTATTTTGGCAGTTTCGCCCCCCCCCCCCCCGAAGGAGGAGAAGGCAAAACGTTGCAGCCCCATCGGCGGCAAGGACTGATTCTGAGGATGAGTATATGCCTCAGGGACCTTCAGAGGAGGATATTCCTGAGGTTGCTCAGCCTGAGGGCGAGCATGTGACCCTGGAGCCTTCTAGTGAGGACGTTCCCGAAGTTGCTCGGCCCGAGGGCGAATATCCGACCCAGGATCCCTCTAGCAAGGACGTTCCTGAGGCTACTCAGCTTGAGGACGTGTCGGTGGTTGTATCCACGAGCAAGATGACTCTTTCGCCTCCATCTTGTGGTGCCGAAGAGGAGGCTTCCAAAGGCGAAGAGCCGTCGGAGCGGAAGATGCATCGATTGCTTCTTGGCAAGGGAATAGCCATAGAGCGTAGGAGGGCGAATGTACATCGTCTAGAGTCGAGGCCCGTCTTGATGGATGATGGCATTCGCTCGGGAAGGCCGGCTCCTCAGAGGGGGGTTGTACATGCTATTACCCCTCCCCCCCAAGTGTCGAAGGAGATGACACGCTGGCTGCTACCGAGGCGGTTGCCAACGAGGGAAGGGTAGGTTCCGAGCAGGACCCTGCAACTATGGACATGCCACAGGGGGATCACGCTCGAGTGGAGATGGCGGCGGTTGGGCCTAACCGTCGAATCGTGATCCCGACCGTATATAACCTGTTGCTGGAGAGTGAGCAAGCCGCGGTGGATATGACTTTGCTTGCGCGGATGCCGAGAGCGAGGCTCTAAAGGACATCAGCGATAGGGATTTATCCCGAAGAGTCACCGGTGTAGCTTTGCAGGTATGATTTGCTCTTTTTTATTTATTTCTTAGAATGAACCTTAGGTGTATGCTGACTTGTGTTGTGTTTTTCTTTCTAGACCCTCATTTTGGAAGTGGAGAGGGGCCGACGTGCTCAGAAGAAGACCGCCACCCTTAGGAGGGTGGTAAAAAGTATAAAGAGTGTCGTGCTAAGCACCAGACGTTGTCGGACATATATGCCTAAGACCTGTAGTTTCAGGTTTTTCTCGCGGGCTTGGAGTAGTCGGAAGCTCAATTGCGGGAGCGTGTGACTTAGTTAGAGAAAGTAGATGCAAATAATGACTATCGTGGCTCGAAACACGGAGTTGGAGAACCTTCTTCGGTCGAAGAAGGATGAGTTGGAGATTGGTCGTGGGGCTATGGCGGAGGCCACTGGATTGCGTGCCAAAGTTGATGCCCTAACTGTCGAGCTCAACACTAGGGCGGCTGAAGTTAACGCTCTTAGGCAAGCAGCAGCGACCGAGTTGGCCGACGATGTGTCTAGCGAGACACACGATATGTGGGTGTACGCCGAAGCAAAGCTGGTAGTTTTTGAAGATTTACATGCAGACGGTTGGGCTACTGAGGCAGAGGTTGAGGACCGACGCTATTTGGTTCGGGTTGCCCGAGAAGCTTGTGGGTATAACCTCGATTCTCTAGGCCCGGCGGGCTATATCTTTGAAGATGTGAACCATCTGGCTACTGGGTCTTGGATTTCTGCGTTATTTTAGACCGAAAGCGGCGGTGGGGAAGGCGATGGGCCGGATGGCGACCGAGAACAGGGTTGCGACGGCTAGGATGTGTGTTTATTTTGTTGTTATAATTTTGTAGCCGTGTGAATAGGATCTTTTGCAAATGTATACTTTACTCTTTTAAAGGAAATGGAAGTCATTCTTTTGGTATGCATATATACCTTTTGTGCGCTTATCGTAGGAGTATGCGTACTATCAATCGTTGTCAAATTAATTTGTCGTAGTCAAGTTGGGTTGACTTAGTACGATATTGGCCTTAGCCATTTTCTTATTTTGGAATGATTGTAACTGCTTAGCGATTTCGATCTTGTCTAGTTGATTTATCGTAATCGATCCGAGTCGATTACTATAATACTAGCCTTAGCTGTTTGTTCATTTTGAGATGGTCGTAACCATTTAGTGATCTCGACCGTATCGAGTTGATTTATCGTAATCGAATCGAGTCGATTACTGTGATACTGGCCTTAGCTGTTTGTTCGTTTTGAGATGGTCATAACCATTTATGTGTTGTAGATGGCCTTAGCCTTTCATACATTGTAGATGGCCTTAGCTTTTTATACATTGTTGATGGCCTTTGTCTTTTACACGTTGTAGATGGCCTTAGCCTTTTACACGTTATAGACGGCCTTATCCTTTTACACGTTGTAGACGACCTTAGCCTTTTATATGTTGTAGACGGCCTTAGCCTTTTATACGTTGTAGACGGCCTTAGCCTTTTATACGTTATAGATGGCCTTAGCCTTTTATACGTTGTAGACGGCCTTACCCTTTTATACGTTGTTGACGGCCTTAGCCTTTTATACGTTGTTGACGGCCTTAGCCTTTTATACGTTGTAGATGGCCTTAGCCTTTTACACGTTGTAAACGGCCTTAGCCTTTTATACGTTGTAGATAGCCTTAGCCTTTTATACGTTGTTGATGGCCCTAGCCTTTTATATGTTGTATATGACCTTAGTCTTTTATACGTTGTTGATGGCCTTAGCCTTTTATACGTTGTAGATAGCCTTAGCCTTTTATACGTTGTAGATGGCCTTAGCCTTTTACACGTTGTAGACGGTGTTAGCCTTTTATACGTTGTAGACGGCCTTAGCCTTTTATACGTTGTTGATCACCTTAGCCTTTTATACATTGTAATGGCCTTAGCCTTTTACACGTTGTAGACGGCCTTAATAGATGGACTTAGCCTTTTATACGTTGTTGATGGCCTTAGCCTTTTATACGTTGTAGATGGCCTTAGCCTTTTACACGTTGTAGACGGCCTTGGCCTTTTATACATTGGAGATGGCTGTGGCGTATCATATATTAGAGATGGTCATAGCTTTTCATACATTGGAGATAGTTGTAGACTTTCATATATTGGAGATGGCCATAGCTTTTCAAACATTGGAGATTGACGTAGCCTTTCATACATTGGAGATGGCTGTAGCCTTTCATACATTAGAGATGGCCGTAGCCTTTCATACATTGGAGATGGTCGTAGCCTTTCATACATTGGAGATGGTTGTTGGTTCAGTCCCTTTGGCATGCCTGTTGTGCTGGCTTGTAGAGTAACTGGTGTGTCAAACTTGCCTCGTGAGCATTTTCGAGCATCTCCTTCATCGCCTCGTTAAAAAACTTTCCGAGAAAACCAAATTGGGATAAAACTCGGATAAGGGAAAAAGAGTATGACTCGGGGGGTGCTCTTCAGAAATGGAAATACTTGAGGTGGGAGATATTCCAATTGTTTTTTAGTGTCTTCCCTTCATTGTCTCCAGTTGAAACGACCATTTATCTGCTGTCGCGGTAATTTTATATGGTCCGTCCCAATTGGTACCCAGTTTTCCATCGCTTGGACCCTTAGATGACAAGGTTTTGGCTTTAAGGACGTAGTCGCCTACTTTGTGTGGTCGGATTTTGGCCTTCTTGTTCTAGTATCTTTTGATTTTCTATTTTTGGGCTGCCATCCTAACGTGGGCCATTTCTATCCTTTCCTCGGTTTTATCGAGGTCCTGAAGTCGGTTCGAATCATTTTATGCTCTGCTCGTGTGTGAGTACCTCAAACTTGGTTCGCCTACTTCAACCCGTATGACGGCATCAATTCCGTAAACCAGCGAGTATGGTGTTTCTCCCGTGGAAGATTTAGGGGTGGTCCTTTGCGCCCATAGTACCTCTGGCAGCAGTTCCGGCCATAGCCCTTTGGCGTATTCAAGCTTCTTTTTTAATATATTCAGTATGGTCTTGTTGGATGACTCTGCTTGACCATTGGGGGCAGGATGATATGGTGTTGAGAGTATCCGTTTGATGTGCCATTTGTCGAAGAATTCGGTCATTTTCTGACCGATGAACTGTCGCCCGTTGTCGCAGGTGATTTCTTTGGGGATGCCAAAGCGGCAGATGATGTTCTTCCATATAAAGGCAATGACCTCTTGTTCGCGTATTTGGGCATATGCACCTGCTTCCACCCACTTGGAGAAATAGTCAGTTAAAACTAATAGAAAACGTACCTTTTCTCGTCCGGCGGGTAACGGGCCGACTATATCCATTCTCCATTTGAAGAAGGGCCAGGGGGAAGTGACCGAGTGGAGGGGTTCTCTCGGTTGGTGTATCATAGGGGCGAACTTTTGGCATCTTTCGCATCGACGTACATACTCTGTGGCATCTTTTTCATTGTAGGCAGTAATATCCGGCTCGTATCAGACAGCGCACGAGTGCGCAATTGCCCGTTTGGGCTCCGCAATGGCCTTTATGTACTTCTTCCAGTACTAGCGTCGTTTGATTAAGGCCCACGCACTTGGCCATGGGTCCTCCGAAGGTCTTTTTGTAGAACTCGTGGTTTATCACGCAATATCTGGCATCCTGTATACAGAGCTTCTTTGCCTCTTTTTTATCAGGCGGGAGAGTTCCTTCCTACAAGTACGATAAAAACTGGTTGCGCCAATCCCAGGTTAAGCTTAAGGAGAGTACCTCCGCATGATTGATTGTCGAGTGGAGGAGAGTGACGACGCTTTCTTTGTCGAAGCTTGTGGTGGCTGCAGCTAGTTTTGCTAGACCATCCGCTTCGATATTCTGTGCTTTGGGGACCTGCTCGAAGAGGTACTCGTTGAGTTGGGCCATCAACCTATGAATTTCTTCCTGGTACTTCTGCAATATGTGTTCCTTGATTTGGTAAGTCCCAGTGACTTGATTTACCACGAGCTGAGAGTCGTAGTGGAGGACGAGTCGATGGGCCCCGTATTTGATGGCCAGCCATATACCTGCAACAACGACTTCGTATCATGCCTCGTTGTTAGTCATCTCGGGGCATTGTATGGACTGGCGAATGATTTCGCCCGTGGGGACTTCGAGGACGAGTCCCAGTCCCGATCCCGAGGCATTAGCGGCTCCATCCGTATACAAAGCCCAAAGGTCGGTATTTGAGGTGGAGTGTAGAGCTTCCTTTTCTACCTCTGGTAGTATTTTTGCGCTAATGTCGGCCACAAAGTCGGCGAGGACTTGTGTGACTTGATGGCGGTCCTTGGGATATACGAGATATCATGCTCGCTGAGCTTTATACGAGATAAAACTATTATGCAGTACGGAGTACCCCCTGTCACACCTCCTTTTTACGCACCCGCAAGGGTGCAAAGAGTTTTTCCAATTAAAGGACAATCGAGATGGGATTTATTTTAATTATTTCATAGTCGCCACTTGGGAGATTTATGGTGTCCCAAGTCACCGGTTAAATCCCGAATCGAGGAAAAGAATGACTCTATTTAACAGTCCGCGAACCAGAAATCCGGATAAGGAATTCTATTAACCCGGGAGAAGGTATTAGGCATTCCCGAATTCCGTGGTTCTAGCACGGTCGCTCAACCGTCGTGTTTGGCTTATCTATCTCTGCTTTTTACAATTATGTACTTAGTGCAAGTTAACACCCCTTTACCGCTTTTATGATTGGTTGTGATTTACGAAAGAGAAAGTTGCTTAAAAATATGCTTTCGAATCACGTCACATGAAATGCACCCGGATCCTCAACATATTCTTATTCAACATTTCGGGGTTTGGATTTGGGTCACATGAAATGCACACCCGTATTAAAAGAAACAAGGTACAACTAAAATATGCACCCGGATCGACTACTTATTTACACTGTTGAGAAAGGCGTGATATTCGTTAAGAAACGACGCATCTCGAAATCTAAGCATTTATATGTACATTTATGACGGCTATGTGATTAGTGTAACTATTGGGCGAGGCGTACCTTCGATTCAAATCTAAAGCGAACTACATCCCACTGTATCTTACTTAAGAGTTGATTCCAAATTACTTAAAACTTGCTACGAACCACATCACATGAAATGCACCTGTGATTCTTAACACGCTTTGTTTATTCTTGCCCAAAATTGGGGTCGGGTCACATGAAATGCACCCCCGACTCTTTTTAATCTAATTACGTCATTCCGTTGAGTAGCAACTCCCTAGCTAATCTTGCTTGTAACATAAGGTCTATCATTTAACAGGTTTGGAGATTACACACATGAGTAGGGAAGATTGAACAGAGATACAACAGACTAATTCGGGTTTACGTGCATATCTAATGATAGTGTATCTTTGGTCTAGCTACATTTTCCATAACAAAACTAGCAATACAAATTTAATTAGACAGTAACAGAATGTAATCAAGCATAGACTTTGGACGACTACATGATTCAACAGACTTCAAACATAAACTTCAGGCTTCATTCTTTTTGAACCAGGGAATTACAATAACAGAGATGTGTACCTGGAATGTGAAAGAACAAAGAAGAGTGAGCGATGGTAATGCCGCAACAGTAACAGGAACAGTAACAGCAACAACCCCACACCAAAACAAATGGTGAACCAGCTAATAATCCCAACAAACCAAACAGTGATCAAATTCTTCAAACTTTACCAACTAAGGGACTAATGGAACAGTAATGGCCAGGCAGCAATCAAATGGCCATTACAGTTAAGTAGCACAGCCACAAAATAATGAAACCACAGCAACAACCAAACCAGGCAGCAAACTATAGATCGGCCAGCAACCAAAATGACCAAGAGCAATAAACTACTGACCAACAGCCTCAATTGAACACCACAGCAACAACAATAAGGACTAACAGCAATATTTGAACCAAGCAGTAACAGCACACAGCCAGGCAGCAATCAAAAGACCAAACCCTAGGCAGCAAACACTAACAGACCAGCCACCAATAGACCAAAAGCAACCCCAAACAACCAGGCAGCAATATCAGCACACACGACCACAACCAGTGGCAGTAGCCACAATAACACAGCAACAACAACTAACAGAAGAACCAGCCAAACAGTAGCCTCGATGAAACAGTGACTCCAAGCCAATGAAAACAGTAGCCTTCCTCTGTATCTTCCTATATGTGTATCCTTGTATCTATTTTTCTTCAAGTGCTCTAGTTACTCTCAGGTATCCTCTCAAGTGTCTATATGTATCTATGAATATTTGCTCTCCAGGTACTGTTTGTGCTCTCCCAGATGCTCTCAAGTGTCTGTATCAATCTCTTATCCCTATAGGTTCAGTTTGATGCTATATTTATAGCTAAAAGTCCCTCCAGAACACCTGCCCCTAAGGTTACCCCCTACCCTGACTTCCCAACCCATCATATTCCCTGCAAAACCCACTGTCTACTGTCCAAAGTATGGACTCAGCATTAAACAATGCTGGTGGCAGGAGCCTCAGTGGGATGCCCTGCAGTGCTCAGTTCCACTAGCCCTTGTGATTAAACAATTAACCTATTAACTACAACCAATTATCCCCCTTTAATCTGAATCAAACAGTAACAAGTTCTACACCAGTGAATTGCATCAGGCAGATTCAAGGGATTAATATTACGAACTATTTCCCTGACGACTTTAATCACATTGAACCTATGATTCATCTTAACAACTAAAAACAGAGGGAATTGGCCAAATAAAAGGCCTCAAAGGAGGAGAACAAATCGATTGTTATGAGAAATGAGAAGCATGCTAGATGAGAATTGAAACAATGAATAAATCAACACGCATATTCACAAAAATCGAATTAAATTGACCAAAGAAGGAATGAATACCTCATAAGGAAACTGCCGACCAAGCTTCGAGCTAAGACTCGGAATTATTGAAGCCAAACGGGCTTTAATCAAGATGTTCTCGATTGAGAACACCTGGACTAAAGTCCCTTGGACTTCAATTGCGGCTAACCCGGCTTGAATTGAGTTACTTCAAAATTAGGGTTCTTGGGCTCGGATTTGGGGCTTTTGTATCTTTGGTTAGATTCGAAGCAAACCAATGTCAATGGGAGTGTGGGGGAGGTGTGGGGAGACCTGTGGTGTGAATTTGGGGTGATTTGGCATAGGTTCGAGTTTGACTCGAATCTTCAAATGAAGATTCGAGGAGCTCCGGCATGATTCGAGGTTAGTGGAGGCCGGGTTCGTGATGGGGGAGGTGAGGGGAAGGTTTGGCGTTGGTTTGGGTTTGATTGGCCTACCGGAACCGCCGTGAGGCGATTTCCGGCAGGCGGGGCACGGCGGCGTTACGCTGGGTGTTTGAGAGCTCCTGAGGGAGATGAAGGGAGAGGGGGGGTCTGGCTTGGGGGGGCGGGGTATGGAATGAACCTTATATACGAGAGATGAGATTAAATCCTGATCGTTGGATCATTTACGATCAACGATCAGGATCCCCTCACTTAAACCAAACGACGTCGTTTGGTCAAGTCATAGGCTGAATGTATATTAGAATTAAAGGATTAATCTGGGCCGTTGGATAATAAAATCCAACGGTCCAGATCAAGTGTTACACAGGCTGAAGCCTGGACGGGTATTTGGGCTGAATTAGAAGAAATCCGTTTGGGCCTGGCTTTTAGACTGGATTTGGCCCAGATCGGATCTTCATGATGTATTATATGTGTATGTGTATATATATATATATATATATGTATATATATACATATATATATATACATACACACATATGTATATATACTAACCTATAACACCGCTATCTTTTACTACCATTAACGTACATAATTACATATCACCCAAAAATGTAAGTCACATGACTTCGATATCAAACACTAAAAATGCAAAACTTAGCATATATATTTTTTTTGTATTTTTTAATTTAAATAAATAAACGTGCACACAAAAGATAAAATAACACAAAATCACAAAAATCATACCCAACACGAAACTATTTTTATATTTTTTTTTTTTGAATTTTCTGGGAGTACTTCTCAAGTAAAGCAAAAATCACGTGCTCACAGCTGCCCCTCTTTGCGCGTAAACACGCAGAGTTTTCGTGCAAAGATAAATGAGCAGATATAAGCGATTTTTGCCCATTCGAACACTCCGTATGAAGCATTTTGGAAAAGTTTTGACCGAACCTTGCTTCAAAGGTCTCCTACATATCCCTGGCTAAAAGGGAATCAGGTCAATGTAGTTCGGGAAGTTCTGGTAGCTGGGACTACCATGCCTGTTGCGATCTCGCTGTTACTGCTGTTGCCGCTGTTACTGCTGTTACCACTGCTTAGCTGATTTCCTCGTTACACCGCGCTAAGCAACAAAAACAAGAAGCTAAACTAAGTTACAGTACTACAAGTTCTTATCTATCCTTTTTAACTTGATCTTGTCGCGCTCCTTGCCATCTTGTCTGACTTGGCGTTCCTTCCGATGCTTCGTCTCTTCTTACGAACTTGGATTCATGCCGAAGATTTTTGTTACATTCTACCGCTTTTCTCTACCAAATTAAAACAGATCGCCACTCCATTCTCCAGGCGGGCTCCCCGACTTCAACTATAACTTCAAAACTAAATCGCCACTCCATTCTCCGAGCGGGCTCCCTGACTTCAACTACAACTTCAAAGTTAAATCGCCACTCCATTCTCCGGGCGGGCTTCCCGACTTCAATTACGACTTCAAAATTAAATCGCCACTCCATTCTCCGGGCGGGCTCCCGGACTTCAACTACTACTTCAAAATTAAATCGCCACTCCATTCTTCGAGGCGGGCTTCCCGACTTCAACTACTACTTCAAAATTAAATCGCCACTCCATTCTCCGGGCGGGCTCCCCGACTTCAACTACTACTTCAAAATTAAATCGCCACTCCATTCTCTAGGCGGGCTCCCCGACTTCAACTATAACTTCAAAATAAATCGCCACTCCATTCTTCGGGCGGGCTCCCCGACTTCAACTACAACTTCAAAATAAATCGCCACTCCATTCTCCGGGCGGGCTCCCCGACTTCAACTATAACTTCAAAATAAATCGCCACTCCATTCTTCGGGCGGGCTCCCCGACTTCAACTACAACTTCAAAATTAAATCGCCACTCCATTCTCCGGGCGGGCTCCCCGACTTCAACTATAACTTCAAAATAAATCGCCACTCCATTCTTCGGGCGGGCTCCCCGACTTCAACTACGACTTCAAAATTAAATCGCCACTCCATTCTCCAGGGCGGGCTCCCCGACTTCAACTATAACTTCAAAATAAATCGCCACTCCATTCTTCGGGCGGGCTCCCCGACTTCAGCTATAACTTCAAAATAAATCGCCACTCCATTCTTCAGGCGGGCTCCCTGACTTCAACTACTACTTCACTGATTTTCATCCTATCTTGATTACCTTCCTTTGCCTCTTGTACCCTATCCTTGTTCCTGCATTACCTCTCGGACCACCTTCTCTTCTGAATTATCCTGTCTTGGAATTGCTTTCCCCCGGTCGTATTACTTTTCTTCTGGCTGCTGGGGATATTTTGGAACTGTTTACTCGCCTGCTGGGGGGTGATGCTGCTGAGGAAGTATTCTTTGTTTCCTTCACCCCTCATTCTCTTCCTTTTTCCCCTACCTCTTCTGGGACTCACGCTTTTGTTTCCTTGATCAAATTATAGGATGTAATACCGCCGGGGGAATCTCGAAGCCATTTTTCTTTCTCCAATAACTGCTGGGGATGATACCCGGCTCAAAGATCACCCCGTCTTGTGTTGCTTTCTACACTTATCCTCTGAGTCTTGCTTTCCAGAAAATTTTCGCAACAGGAGAAAATTTTCTGCCCCAGTGTGATAAACTTCTGGACGGTATGCTTTTCTGCCATCGGACCCTTTTTTCCTGCTTTAAATCAAAGAAAAATTGTTAGTTTCAAAATGCCGCGAGTGGTCGTGCCACTCTTGTTGAGGCCATTCTCTTTCAGCTGCTTGGCCTTTCTCGAACTTTGAGGACGACGTTGACGCTTGTTTGGGAAGATGCTTTTTACACGGACGACCTCTCATTTTCCTTTTATTCCACTCTTTGGTTTGGTCCGACTCTTTTTAGCCGGTGATCTGTTGCGTGAAATCATCTTTCGGACATGCCACATGTGTCCATCATACTCCATAATTCTTGCGAACCTTCCACTCCGCCTGTCATCCCAATCTCACTATCGTAACGACTTCTGTCTCATTGCCTTGTTCCATGCCTATTCACTTTCAATATACCGCTTTGGGAGACTTGGTAGTAAGCTTTGAAAAATCAATTTTCGAAAATGAAAGAAAAGAAAAGAAAAGACTACTGACCGCAAATGACAAAAGAAGAGAAAACTTTTCTGAACTCAAAAATAGGAAAACTTATCTGAATGTGTGCCTGATCCAATGTTATGCCGCGCCTTTGAGATTAAACTACCCAGTCTATTCACGTCAATCACTTTCTGATACCGCGTCCTGCTAGAGGTAAGCGGATATCCCAACCTTGTCTCATGCAGACATCTTGTAACCATCTCGTCCTGTCACCTCACGGTGCCCTTCAAAGGGTTTTCACTAATGAGATTCTCTCATTTCTCTCTATCTCCCGTCGCCTTAGGGTGCCCGTAAAGGTTTTCACCGTAAGACTCTCTCATTTTACTTCTCTCAACTTCCTTCGCCTTAAGGTGCCCGCGAGGGTTTTCCCCGTTAAGACTCTCTCATTTATGCTTTCTTTCCTTGCGGCGGGGTATCACCCCCTGAGATTCCCTCTAGAGCGTCATCCCCTTTCGGCTTGCATCCCGGGTTCAATCGAGGGTCGGGATGTCACTCTTGGCTTTCATTCACATGACTCGGCACTTCTCAAATACTGATCGAGAGGTCTTTCTGGTTCTTAATATGGTTTCTGCGCGTGAGGCTGAAGGAAGGGGTTTAGCCTCGACGGTTAGCTTATTACAACTTCCGGAATCCACACTATCTTTCAAACGAAACAATGACTTCTGCCCCAGTTTTGTTGCTTGGGGGATTTTTTGATTTTTATTTTATTATGACCGAGCCGTGTGGCGCCTACGTATCCTTCTTGAGGAATCAGGTCGAACGTAGTTCACTTTTTCTTGTATTACTTCTTTGTTTCTTTTCTATTCTGTTACACATCTTCCTCGATGATTCCGAAAGAGGGTATATGAAAGAATAATTAAGGCTCAAATGGGGAAACAAAGGTTAAAGTGTTTGGGTAGCAGAAAAATTGCCTCTGTCATTTCATTCTCCGAAAAATGCCAAATACACACAAACGAAACCAAACGTTGACCAATGCATTAAAGAATTACACATAATATCTCTTAACTGCATCAGAATTGATAGCCATATCGGTGCATCTTCCCTCGACATCAGCCAGACATAGAGCGCCGTTGGATAATACTCTAGTTACCACAAAAGGTCCTTGCCAATTTGGAGCGAACTTGCCTTTCGCTTCGGCCTGATGTGGTAGAACTCTCTTCAGCACATGCTGTCCCACTTCAAATTTCCTGGGACGTACCTTCTTGTTATATGCTCTCGCCATTCTCTTTTGATACAGTTGGCCGTGACATACTGCTGTCAATCTTTTTTCATCGATCAAGCTTAATTGCTCTAATCGGGTTTTGACCCACTCGTTGTCATTAATCTCAGCTTCAGCGATGATTCGGAGGGATGGAATCTCAACTTCTGCGGGTATTACTGCTTCAGTCCCGTATACCAACAAGTAAGGAGTTGCACCTACCGAAGTCCGGACGGTAGTGCGATAACCCAACAACGCAAATGGTAACTTTTCATGCCACTGCCTAGACCCTTCTACCATCTTCCTCAATATCTTCTTTATGTTCTTGTTTGCTGCCTCGACCGCACCGTTTGCTTTTGGGCGATACGGTGTGGAATTTCGGTGTGTAATCTTGAACTGTTGACATACCTCTTTCATCAATCCACTGTTAAGATTTGCACCGTTATCTGTAATGATCATCTTTGGAATTCCAAACCTACAAATGATGTGGGAGTGTACGAAGTCCACTACCGCCTTCTTGGTCACCGATTTGAATGTTTTGGCCTCCACCCACTTGGTAAAATAATCAATCGTTACCAGAATGAACCTGTGACCGTTGGAAGCTGCAGGCTCAATAGGTCCAATAACATCCATACCCCATGCGACAAACGGCCATGGTGCGGACATTGTATGCAATTCGGTCGGCGGAGAATGAATCAAATCTCCGTGTATCTGACACTGATGGCATCTTCGCACGAAACTTATACAATCCCGCTCCATAGTGAGCCAATAATATCCTGCTCGAAGAATCTTCTTTGCCAATACGTATCCGCTCACGTGTGGTCCGCAAACTCCCGAGTGTATATCCGTCATCACTGTTGTGGCTTGACTTGCATCTATACATCTCAACAATCCCAAATCTGGGGTCCTTTTGTATAGCACCCCTCCACTAAGGAAAAATCCGTTCGCCAACCGCCGAATAGCTCGCTTTTGATCTCCAGTTGCTTGTTCTGGGTATACTCCTAACCTGAGGTATTCCTTGACATCATGAAACCACGGCTCACCATCCACCTCTTCCTCTATCACATTACAATAAGCATGTTGATCCCGGATCTGGATATGTAACGGATCGACACGGACCTTGTCCGGGTGATGTAGCATCGACGCTAAAGTAGCCAACGCGTCGGCAACCTCATTATGCATCCTCGGGATGTGCCTGAACTCTACCGATCGAAAGCGTTTGGTCAAATCATGCAAACACCGACGATATGGGATAAGCTTTAAATCTCTGGTTTCCCATTCTCCCTGAATCTGATGTACCAGAAGGTCCGAGTCCCCCAAGACCAAGACGTCCTGTACATCCATGTCCACCGCTAATCGCAGCCCCAAGATACATGCCTCGTACTCGGCCATATTATTGGTACAGTGAAAACGCAGTTGAGCAGTAACAGGATAATGATGTCCTGTTTCAGATATAAGCACAGCCCCTACTCCGACTCCTTTTGCGTTCGCCGCTCCATCGAAGAAGAGCTTCCATCCTGGATCCTTGGTTAGTTCCAACCCCTCAATCTGCAATACTTCCTCATCTGGAAAATACGTCCTCAAAGGTTCGTATTCGTCATCAACGGGATTTTCAGCTAAGTGATCGGCCAGGGCTTGAGCTTTCATAGCCGTCCTTGTCACGTATATGATGTCGAACTCCGTAAGTAATATTTGCCATTTTGCTAACCTTCCTGTAGGCATAGGTTTCTGAAAAATGTACTTCAACGGACCCAGATGCGAAATGAGGTAAGTGGTGTAAGAAGACAAGTAGTGTTTCAGCTTTTGGGCTACCCAAGTCGGGGCGCAACATGTCTTTTCTAGATGAGTGTACTTGACCTCGTGGACTGTGAACTTCTTACTGAGGTAGTAAATGGCCCGTTCCTTCCTGCCAGTAAGATCGTGCTGCCCCAGCACGCAGCCGAACGAATTCTCCAAGACCGTTAGATAGAGAATCATGGGTCTACCCGGTTCAGGCGGAACTAGTACGGGTGGGTTTGACAGATACCCTTTGATTTGGTCAAACGCTTCCTGACATTCTGCCGTCCATTCTATCGCAGCGTCTTTCTTCAATAGGCGGAATATGGGTTCACAAGTTGCCGTAAGTTGGGCAATAAACCTACTGATGTAATTCAACCTTCCCAACAGACTCATTACCTCTGTTTTATTCTTCGGCGGGGTAACTCCTGAATGGACTTGATTTTGGATGGGTCCAACTCAATGCCCCGTCGGCTGACGATGAATCCTAGCAACTTTCCTGATGGAACTCCGAATGCGCATTTGGCCGGATTAAGCTTGATGTCGTACCTTCGGAGTCTTTGAAAGAACTTCCTGAGGTCAGCAACATGGTCTTCTTGACGCCTAGATTTTATGATCACATCATCCACGTACACCTAAATTTCCTTGTGTATCATGTCATGGAATACCGTGGTCATCGCCCTCATATATGTTGCCCCTGCATTCTTCAAACCAAACGGCATCACTCGGTAGCAATACGTCCCCCACGGTGTGATAAAAGCCGTCTTTTCTGCGTCCTCTTCATCCATCAAAATCTGATGATATCCCGCCTAACAGTCCACAAAGGATCCAATTTCGCGTCCGGCGCAATTATCAATTAGGATATGGATATTGGGAAGTGGGAAATTATCCTTAGGACTTGCCTTGTTGAGATTGCGATAGTCCACGCATACCCCTGATCTTTCCGTCTTTCTTTGGCACCGGTACTACGTTAGCCAACCATTCAGGGTATCGAGTGACACGAATGACTTTCGCCCGCAACTGCTTGGTTACCTCCTCCTTAATCTTCACACTCATCTCCGTCTTGAATTTCCGCAGCTTTTGCTTGACGGGCGGATATGCCGGATCAGTGGGTAATCTATGAACCACTAGATCAGTGCTGAGTCCTGGCATGTCGTCGTACGACCATGCGAAAATATCTTTAAACTCCATGAGTGTTTTGATCAATTCTTCTCTCAGATTGGGTTCAATATGGACACTTATCCGGGTTTCTTTGACGTCATCAGCATTCCCTAGATTAACGGCCTCAGTATCATTTAAGTTCGGTTTGGGTTTTTCCTCGAAGTGACTTAATTCTTCACCGATTTCCTCTACGGCTTCATCATCGCCGTACTCTGACTCACTCTCGTCACTTCTTATTTCATGTGTTATTATTTCCAAACCCGATTGACTTTCTAGACCGGGTTGATTAATCTTTAAGCACGCCATATCATTAAGATCAGTTGCAAGAAGGCTGTTCAGAAAAGTAAAAAGAAGGAAAAAGATAAACAAAATTAGACGCGAAGGAACCACATTTCATTAATGGGAATTGTACAAAAGGAAAACAAACTGCAAACTTAAATCAAAAATGAACTAAAACAAAGGGATTTCACTCCGGGGACAAGCCCCCAATACAAAATTTCGAAAGAAAAACAATCCAAGACAAACTACCAAGACTCCTTCCGGACAGGGAGAGGAGTAGCCTTCCAGTTATTCAGTTTTGCCTTTGGTCCCACAAATTGTATCTCGGCATGACCGGATCCTTCACCATCTTCGAGCATACATACATCTGTGAATAGGTTTTCGAACTTCCTGAAGAACTCTTCGTCTGGCCTGACCGTAGGACCGGGAATCTTTGGCGCTGGATGTCCTCTTGCTCCGGACCTGACAAAAGATTGGGAGAGGCGTGGGACAGGCTTTGGGAGCACCCATGTTTTCTGCTTGCTCCTCTTTGCTCGCCGGATGTCCTCTGAGGTTGGCTGGAATCCCAAGCCGAAGGTTCCCAAGTTCTCGACCACCGATACCGGTTGTATAATTCCTTGCAGAGATGCACCTAGCCCTTTACCGGGTACGAAACCATGTCGCAACATTTCATGCGCCACCATGACATCCGCAGTAATTGTTCTGTCGCCGGGAATACATTCCCCTTCCGGAACTCGGTGGGCGGACACCACATCGCAGACCTGATACACCCACGGCCCAACGTCTTCTTCTGTTTCAACAAAGGGAATGATGGTGCCTGATTGTGGATCGTTCTCTCCATGGACGACGATCTCCTGCCGGTCCCATTCAAACTTGACGAGCTGGTGTAAGCTGGACGGAACTGCTCTTGCGGCATGAATCCATGGTCGCCCTATTAGGAGGTTATATGACACCACCATGTCCAAGCACCTGGAATTCCATGGTGAACTCCACCGGCCCGATTGTCAAGACTAGCACTATGTCACCAACCGACGCTTTGCCTCCTCCGTCGAACCCTCGGACACATACCCTGTTCTCGCGTACCCTGCCGATGTCTACCTTCAATTTGCCCAGTGTAGAGAGAGGACAAATGTTAGCACTGGACCCATTATCGACCAAGACTTTGGTAACCACCGCCTCTTCACACTTCACCGTAAGATATAAAGCCCGGTTATGCTCAGTGCCTTCCTCAGGCAACTCGTCATCGGTGAAGGTGATCCGATTTGCTTCGAAGATCCTATCGGTGATCTTCTCCAAATGGCTCACTGAGATTTTATCCGGTACATGTGCCTCATTCAGGACTTTCATCAATGCTTGCCGATGTTCTTCGGAATGTATCAGCAAGGATAGCAATGATATTTGCGCCGGAGTCTTCTTCAACTGCTCTAAGACGGAGTAGTCGTGCAGCTTCATCTTTTTCAAGAATTCTTCCGCTTCTTCATCGGTGACCGGCTTTTTCAATACTGCCGGAGTGGTCTTCCTCAATTCCGCAGGGGCAAAACATCTCCCCGAGCGGGTCAACCCTCGGGCTTCACAAACTTCCTCTTTCACCTCCTTTCCTCTGTAGGTCGTTGTAATCCGAGCATAATTCCATGGGACAGCCCGGCTATCAGTTACTGGCAACTGTGTTGCCGGCTGGATGATGAAAGGATCCATTCGAACGCCTGCTACTGTCAAGATGGGCTTGATTGCTGCCCCCGGTACAACTATCTTGGCCGGCTTCACCGGTACTTCGTTCACACTTTCCTTTCCTGCTTCCGACTCTCCTGGCATGTCCTTCTTGCAACTGGGCGACTCATCAAAGCTTGGCCCTTTTCTCGTTCCCGCCCCGCTAGACTTAATCATCATTACAGTCTGAGAGGCTTTCTCCTTTCCTTCCTCCACCCGTACCAACTCGATCATATTGGCCTCGTGATGAGTTGGAAGCGGGTTTTGGTTGATGTTGGGCTCTGTTGGAGTCTGGACTTCAATCCTGCGAGTATCAATAAGCTCCTGGATGGCCGTCTTTAGCCTCCAACACTTTTCTGTATCGTGTCCCGGACATCCCGAGCAGTAAGCACAATTTACTGAATGGTCCAGGTTCTTCGGGAGGGGGTTTGGTAGCTTAGCTTCAACCGGATTTAGCAAACCTACTTGTTTCAACCGGTGGAACAGACTGGTATAAGACTCTCCTAAGGGAGTGAAAGTCTTTGGCCTCGGCGCCCTGTCGCCCCTGAATGCCTGGTTCGGACGGAAACTCGCGCCCGAGGGGTTTCTGTAAGCTCTTGGGGGTGGCTGATTGTTCTGGGGGTTCGGTGCACGCCACGGTGCACGAACAGGAGGTGCAGAATAGGATTGTGCATGGTGGACAGTAAAATGGGGATCAGGTGTGGGATAATAATGTTGCGGGTGGTTATAGGGGTTGTGGGGGTAATTTTGGTGGTGAGGTTGGGGTGGGCTATATTGGGGTGCGGGGCCTCTATTTCTGAACCATGCCCCGGACTCGACGGCCGCAACTTCCTCTCTCCTCTTTTTCCCCGGTACTCCTCCAGTACCACTTTGGATAGCCTGAGTGGTGGCTTTCAGTGCTGAGTAACTCATGATCTTGTTGGCCTTCAAACCCTCCTCGATCATACCCCCCATTTTTATCACCTCAGTGAATGATTTGCCTACGGACGTTACCAGATGTCCGAAGTAGGTGGGCTCTAATGTCTGCAAGAAGTAGTCCACCATCTCGCTCTCTCTCATCGGTGGATCCACCCTGGCCGCCTGTTCCCTCCATCGGAAACCAAATTCCCTGAAGCTTTCAGCGGGCTTCTTCTCTAATTTTAGCAATGATAGGCGGTCGGGGATTATCTCAAGATTGTATTGGAACTGGCCGATAAAAGCTTGAGCCAAATCATCCCACGTAAACCATCTACTGGGATCCTGTCTAGTATACCACTCCAGCGCAGATCCTCCCAGACTCTGGCCGAAGTAAGCTATCAGAAGCTCGTCCCGTCCTCCGGCCCCTCTCATTTTACTGCAAAACCCTCGGAGGTGGGCCACCGGGTCACCATGCCCCTCGTATAGGTCGAATTTGGGCATTTTAAACCCTGCTGGCAACTGGACGTCCGGAAATGGACACGGATCCTTATAGGCGACGCTGACCTGGTTGCCCAAACCGTGCATGTTCCTGAAGGACTGCTCCAGGCTTTTAACTTTTCTGACAACTTCCTCGTGTTCCGAACTTTGGAAGTGCTTTTCCGGTTCTGCCGGATTATCCCAGCGAGGTGTATGTGATTGTGGTTCAGGAGCCCTGAAAGTAGGCTCTGGAGGATAGTAAGAGTTGTCATGGATCCGAACATATGGCTCGCTGGCCGGCCTTTGCAGAGGAGCAGGTGGAGGTGCTACAAAAACAGGGGCGACTGGAGGAGGATTTGGTTTGGCTGGTGGAATGTGGGTGGCATATGGATTTTCCCCCCTGAAAGTATGGATAGCTTGGGGCGCTTGTTGAAGGATCGATGGGCGGATGTTCCGGAGCTGAGGCGAGAGTAGGGCGGTTTGGTGAAGACTGTTCCCTGGCCCAGGCCAGGTGCATCTCTGTTATCCGTTGTTTTAACCGGTCTACCTCTTCTTTCATGATTTGTAGCTCGGATTTTTCTTCCTCGAGACTCTTGCCGGAACTCGACATGCTTACTGTAACTGGTCCTTTGGATCTAGTACGGTAGGGATGGCTGGCCAGGATATTCTGTCAAACCAACTGCTAAACTTTCTGGAATACGCAACAAACTTGTTAGTTCACCGAGTTTGACAGATATGTTATAGCACGTCGGATGCAATGCACCTAACCAAATAACCCTTTCTACGTGTACTCTTTAACATGCGTCATTCCGGCCCTTTTTCTTTTTCTTTTTCTTTTTCTTTTTCTTTTTTTCTTTTTCGACTATCTTTGCAAGCCTTATTGTTATTTAGCCTTTGGATTCTTTTTCTTTCTTTTTAGTGGTGGTCGAATCTTATGTGGATTGCCTACGTATCACGACCCCGCGTGAATCAGACCGAGCGTAGTTCTGGTAACAAGATTGTGGCAAAATTCAGTAACTTTTATATCAAATAACACCGTGTAGTTACAAAACACGTCTTACAAAAATCAGCAAAACCAAAGAAAATGCTTGACTTGGGAAAGTAAAGAAAATGCCAACTAGCTTGACTCAACATTTCAAAATACATTTTCAATCAAAAATCTAATGCCCTAAATTCCCTGGGGGCCCGCGAGGCATCATTCGGCCTTGCCGCGGGCCTTGGTGTGAGGTCCTTGTGCAGTTCCCTCAACTCTTCCATGATCCGATGAACATAACCCATAATTGAAGCGAAAAGGTCGGCGCGGGGCATCCGTTCACAAGCTAGGCACTTCATGGTGACATAGTGCCCGATTTTTCCAATTCTATCCTTGATCATGTCCCTTTCTCCGAGTAGCCGCTCTATTTGCTGGTTTTTCGCCCCCAATCTTCGAGCATTGTTGGTGACTTGATCTAGGAGCCTATCCACTTGTCCTTGCAGTCGGGCCATCAAATTGTCGCAGCGGTCGAGGTCTGCTCTGGCATCTTGGGCTTGCTTGAAAACCCGCTCCCTAAGGACAACATTTGCTTCCCTCGGGTTAGTGATGATATCGGTGTAATCTTCTTCCACCCGCTTTAGGTGAAGTGCATGTTGATGTGCCTCCTTTTTCCAGCTAGCACGGATCCTCGTTATTTGGGCTTTTGACTCGTCCAATTCTCTTTGGATGTCGGTGACTTGGCTTCTCAAACCCCTTATCAATTTTTCGTCGGCCCGACTCCTCGACCGTCTGTCAGCATCTCTTTTCATTTGCTGGATTTGAGCTCTCAAGAAGTCATTTTCTTGTACCAACTTCTTTTTATCTCCTTCGTCGGTGGCAGCTTGCATGTTCTTCTCGAATTGGAGGTCCCGAACCTGCTGTTCTATCCTGCCAATCTTCGTCCTGTATCCCTCCTCCTTTGCTAACCAATCCCATTGTTCCCGTGAATCTTCCGTGAACTGTTGGACATGGGCTCTTTTAGAACATTTCCGACGAATCTGAAATCTTTTCCCGAACCACACGTTGTACTTTGGGTCCACCTCTCCCTTAGATAGCTCCCGGACCATGGTTTTAGGCTCAAGGAACCGACATTCGTGCCACAGCCTTCTAACCTTCTCTTCGGGGAAGACAACTCCCGGGCTCAACTCAATGGCGTACTTCCTTAGGTCTTGATCGGTAGGAATAACCTGAAACCTTCCTAGTTGACGTAATACACGGTGAGGGACATATGGTTGGACACCGCGGATCCCCATCAGAAGGATATAACACTCCTCGGCTGCCATATATATTACTTCAGTATCGGGTAACCACCCGAATGCCCATTCAATCCGATCGGCTTCTATTGAGCTCAGTCGTGCAAGCCATGCCTCGACGCCTTCAGGGAATACAGCACCCATCATCCGTTCTTCGAAACCCCTGATACAGTTTTTTCCGGTCAACCCATGGTTCATGTATTGTGTTCGGTGATGGAGGTGTTCTTGCATCCATAATTGGAGTAACATATTGCAACCTTGG
The DNA here is from genome assembly GCA_032618575.1 of Nicotiana noctiflora. Lineage (NCBI taxonomy): Eukaryota > Viridiplantae > Streptophyta > Magnoliopsida > Solanales > Solanaceae > Nicotiana > Nicotiana noctiflora. Next base: position 297,160 of record JASVEL010004222.1, read on the forward strand.
AAGAAATTGCCCCCTTCTCGGCATACAGTCAAGGCTCGATAGATTTCGGACAAAACCAAAGGGACCACAGTGCTGGTAGCCTTTTTTGATTGCAACATCGGCTATTCCTACCAGACTTATCTCTATTTTCTTATCTTCGCGCGGACAAATCACAATCCCCAAGAATGTCGTTATGAATGCTAGAATTCGTCTGGCCTCCCACTTGGTTCTATTCCCTGCGTGAGTCAGTCCAAGGTTTGACTCTTCAAAACCCCGAGGAGTGCCGTACCGTTGATATAAGAATTGGAGGTCGCAACACCCTTTCAGCAGATCATCATTTTTCACCTTCCGACTAATGCTCAGCAGATCCAGAAACCCATGTGGAGATACCGGTCTTGGTGAGAGTAGGTATTGCCCTCTTAATTTCCCATTAAGTCCTGCATAGCCCGCAATTTCCTCTAATGTGGGCGTCAATTCAAAGTCAGCAAAACGGAACACATTGCGGGTCGGATCCCAGAAAGATACCAGTGCCTTGATGATGTCCTCCCTTGGCTCGATATTCAACAGATCAACCAAACCTCCCAAAATTCTCCCTACGACCTTTTTGCTATTGTCTTCCAAATCGTTCCACCATATACGGAGCTGCTGAGGGACCTCACTAAAGATTGAAAATGATTTATTCTGATTCGTGCTCATCCTGCACATTTATTAAGGTGATTTAAATAAGAAAACAACTTTGTTTTGCTAGAAATAAAAAAATCAGTTTTCAATCACGGCCTTTCAACGTCTCGGGGACGAAGGCTTTTAAGGCTGTGGGGTAAATTGATCGAAATCAAAATTGACCCAAAGGTGGCCGTTTATACGAAATTAGCCTTCCGGCGTCCCTTTCGGGAACATTCGGCTATTTTTAAAAAACGGCGTTACCGACTTATTTAGTACAAAAGTTAGTTTTGATTTTTCGGCCATTTTTCAAAAGGTGAAGTTGGACCTGATGGAGGTTGCCTACGTATCTCACGTCCAATGAGAATCAAACCCACGTAGTTCGGTTTTGACGAAACAAACGGCATTATTTATTTATTCACTTTACTAAAGGAAAACAAATAAGCTATTTCTATCTTAAGAGCACAACACACATTTTTTTTTTTTTTTTTTTTTTTTTTTTTGCCGGTCAGCATGCAAGTCTATAACAGATAAATGCGCAAGACAAACAGGATGCAGCAGGATAGTCTGTTCATTTCCGGTCACCTGTCCTAGACGGACCCAACCCCTGTGTTGAGTCCCCTAAGCCAAAATGCGACATGATGCAAATAAACGTTTCCTACTAGGGATCCGGCATGAAGCTTTGTTATTCTAGGTTTAAAAACCCGGGTTTATCTGTTCTAGACTTGGCTTACCCGAGCGGACAGCTCGAGCCGAGGAGGAGGCAGCAACCCGGGAATACAGAAGCTTCACCGGTTTTGCAACTTATCCAAACCTCGTTCTAAAATGGGAATTAGACACTATACAGAAAAGAAGTCACACGAAGTGCACCCTTCTTCATGATTTAGAAGACTCAGAGAGGAGATTGGTTCCAGCACAATTTATATGTACAGTTCACAAAATATCAAAGCAGTAAAAACAACATTTTGCACATTGATGCCAACATGTAAAAAAAAAAATCAGATAATAAAATATGCCAAATACAACAGTTATTCCGAGCTCGAGTTCTAAAGATCGTCCCCAGCAGAGTCGCCAGAGCTGTCACACCTCCTTTTTACGCACCCGCAAGGGTGCAAAGAGTTTTTCCAATTAAAGGACAATCGAGATGGGATTTATTTTAATTATTTCAGAGTCGCCACTTGGGAGATTTATGGTGTCCCAAGTCACCGGTTAAATCCCGAATCGAGGAAAAGAATGACTCTATTTAACGGTCCGCGAACCAGAAATCCGGATAAGGAATTCTATTAACCCGGGAGAAGGTATTAGGCATTCCCGAATTCCGTGGTTCTAGCACGGTCGCTCAACTGTCGTGTTTGGCTTATCTGTCTGCTTTTTACAATTATGTACTTAGTGCAAGTTAACACCCCTTTACCGCTTTTATGATTGGTTGTGATTTACGAAAGAGAAAGTTGCTTAAAAATATGCTTTCGAATCACGTCACATGAAATGCACCCGGATCCTCAACATATTCTTATTCAACATTTCGGGGTTTGGATTTGGGTCACATGAAATGCACACCCGTATTAAAAGAAACAAGGTACAACTAAAATATGCACCCGGATCGACTACTTATTTACACTGTTGAGAAAGGCGTGATATTCGTTAAGAAATGACGCATCTCGAAATCTAAGCATTTATATGTACATTTATGACGGCTATGTGATTAGTGTAACTATTGGGCGAGGCGTACCTTCGATTCAAATCTAAAGCGAACTACATCCCACTGTATCTTACTTAAGAGTTGATTCCAAATTACTTAAAACTTGCTACGAACCACATCACATGAAATGCACCTGTGATTCTTAACACGCTTTGTTTATTCTTGCCCAAAATTGGGGTCGGGTCACATGAAATGCACCCCGACTCTTTTTAATCTAATTACGTCATTCCGTTGAGTAGCAACTCCCTAGCTAATCTTGCTTGTAACATAAGGTCTATCATTTAACAGGTTTGGAGATTACACACATGAGTAGGGAAGATTGAACAGAGATACAACAGACTAATTCGGGTTTACGTGCATATCTAATGATAGTGTATCTTTGGTCTAGCTACATTTTCCATAACAAAACTAGCAATACAAATTTAATTAGACAGTAACAGAATGTAATCAAGCATAGACTTTGGACGACTACATGATTCAACAGACTTCAAACATAAACTTCAGGCTTCATTCTTTTTGAACCAAGGAATTACAATAACAGAGATGTGTACCTGGAATGTGAAAGAACAAAGAAGAGTGAGCGATGGTAATGCCGCAACAGTAACAGGAACAGTAACAGCAACAACCCCACACCAAAACAAATGGTGAACCAGCTAATAATCCCAACAAACCAAACAGTGATCAAATTCTTCAAACTTTACCAACTAAGGGACTAATGGAACAGTAATGGCCAGGCAGCAATCAAATGGCCATTACAGTTAAGTAGCACAGCCACAAAACAATGAAACCACAGCAACAACCAAACCAGGCAGCAAACTATAGATCAGCCAGCAACCAAAATGACCAAGAGCAATAAACTACTGACCAACAGCCTCGATTGAACACCACAGCAACAACAATAAGGACTAACAACAATATTTGAACCAAGCAGTAACAGCACACAGCCAGGCAGCAATCAAAAGACCAAACCCTAGGCAGCAAACACTAACAGACCAGCCACCAATAGACCAAAAGCAACCCCAAACAACCAGGCAGCAATATCAGCACACACGACCACAACCAGTGGCAGTAGCCACAATAACACAGCAACAACAACTAACAGAAGAACCAGCCAGACAGTAGCCAAGAAAACTCGATGAAACAGTGACTCCAAACCAATGAAAACAGTAGCCTTTCTCTGTATCTTCCTATATGTGTATCCTTGTATCTATTTTTCTTCAGGTGCTCTAGTTACTCTCAGGTATCCTCTCAAGTGTCTATATGTATCTATGAATATTTGCTCTCCAGGTACTGTTTGTGCTCTCCCAGATGCTCTCAAGTGTCTGTATCAATCTCTTATCCCTATAGGTTCAGTTTGATGCTATATTTATAGCTAAAAGTCCCTCCAGAACACCTGCCCCTAAGGTTACCCCCTACCCTGACTTCCCAACCCATCATATTCCCTGCAAAACCCACTGTCTACTGTCCAAAGTATGGACTCAGCATTAAACAATGCTGGTGGCAGGAGCCTCAGTGGGATGCCCTGCAGTGCTCAGTTCCACTAGCCCTTGTGATTAAACAATTAACCTATTAACTACAACCAATTATCCCCTTTTAATCTGAATCAAACAGTAACAAGCTCTACACCAGTGAATTGCATCAGGCAGATTCAAGGGATTAATATTACGAACTATTTCCCTGACGACTTTAATCACATTGAACCTATGATTCATCTTAACAACTAAAAACAGAGGGAATTGGCCAAATAAAAGGCCTCAAAGGAGGAGAACAAATCGATTGTTATGAGAAATGAGAAGCATGCTAGATGAGAATTGAAACAATGAATAAATCAACACGCATATTCACAAAAATCGAATTAAATTGACCAAAGAAGGAATGAATACCTCATAAGGAAACTGCCGACCAAGCTTCGAGCTAAGACTCGGAATTATTGAAGCCAAACGGGCTTTAATCAAGATGTTCTCGATTGAGAACACCTGGACTAAAGTCCCTTGGACTTCAATTGCGGCTAACCCGGCTTGAATTGAGTTACTTCAAAATTAGGGTTCTTGGGCTCGGATTTGGGGCTTTTGTATCTTTGGTTAGATTCGAAGCAAACCAATGTCAATGGGAGTGTGGGGGAGGTGTGGGGAGACCTGTGGTGTGAATTTGGGGTGATTTGGCATAGGTTCGAGTTTGACTCGAATCTTCAAATGAAGATTCGAGGAGCTCCGGCATGATTCGAGGTTAGTGGAGGCCGGGTTCGTGATGGGGGAGGTGAGGGGAAGGTTTGGCGTTGGTTTGGGTTTGATTGGCCTACCGGAACCGCCGTGAGGCGATTTCCGGCAGGCGGAGTACGGCGGAGGAGGGCGGCGTTACACCGGGCTTTGAGAGCTTCTGAGGGAGATGAAGGGAGAGGGGGGGTCTGGCTTGGGGGGGGCGGGGTATGGAATGAACCTTATATACGAGAGATGAGATTAAATCCTGATCGTTGGATCATTTACGATCAACGATCAGGATCCCCTCACTTAAACCAAACGACGTCGTTTGGTCAAGTCATAGGCTGAATGTATATTAGAATTAAAGGATTAATCTGGGCCGTTGGATAATAAAATCCAACGGTCCGGATCAAGTGTTACACAGGCTGAAGCCGGACGGGTATTTTGGGCTGGATTAGAAGAAATCCGTTTGGGCCTGGCTTTTAGACTGGATTTGGCCCAGATCGGATCTTCATGATGTATTATATGTGTATGTGTATATATATATATATATATATGTATATATATACATATATATATATACATACACACATATGTATATATACTAACCTATAACACCGCTATCTTTTACTACCATTAACGTACATAATTACATATCACCCAAAAATGTAAGTCACATGACTTCGATATCAAACACTAAAAATGCAAAACTTAGCATATATATTTTTTTTGTATTTTTTAATTTAAATAAATAAACGTGCACACAAAAGATAAAATAACACAAAATCACAAAAATCATACCCAACACGAAACTATTTTTATATTTTTTTTTTTTGAATTTTCTGGGAGTACTTCTCAAGTAAGGCAAAAATCACGTGCTCACACCCCCTTGATGCTGAATATTCCCCATGGGGTAGGGAACTTGACCACTTGGTACAGGCTCGAGGGGACTGCTTGCATGGCATGTATCCATGGGTGTCGTATGATGACATTGTATGCCGTCTTCTGGTCCATCACGTGAAAAGTTATTTCCAACGTGACCCCTCCCGCGAGGACGGGCAAGGTCACCTCTCCGGACGTACGTTCCACTACATTGTTAAAATCGGTTAGTGTTATGTAGCGGGGTATTATCCTATCCTCGAGTCCCATCTGTGTAAGGACTCTCCGGTAGATGATACAGGCACCGCTTCCATCATCGATCATGACTCTCTTGACATCTGTATCAATAATACATAAAGTAATAACTAAAGCATCGTAATGAGCCATCGAAGCGGATGTCGTTGTCAGGGCCGCAGATGGGAAGATCTCATATATGGCTGATGTCGTTCTCTGTTGGAACGAAGGGAATGGTCCCGACATCCCTCGTGACGTCGGGCTTTCCTTGTTTCCAATTGTATAGTTGTTAACCGTTGGGTTGGCCCGTTGAGACCGTCTTCCTCCACTCGTACTTCGGTGTAGTAAGCATTGTGTATTTCCTCCCATGTCGTAGGGGGATACTTCATGAGGTGGTACAGTAGCTTCTTGGTCGCTCCGGAACTGTCCCTGCTTAGTCCATTCTGGAAGGCAGCGACCGCCATCCTTTCCGACACATTTCGCAGGCTCATTCTTACCCTGTTTAATCTGGCGAGAAAGTCCCTGAGCCCTTTACATGTGGATTGCCTGACGGCGAAGATATCATTCACCCTTGCCTCTGACTTCTTTGCACCTGCATGGGCGGTGACGAACTTATCTGCCATTTCTTCAAATGTTGATATTGCCTTGGCTGGCAGTTGGGAGTACCATGTCAAGGCCCCTCCGGTTAGCGTATCGCCGAACTTTTTCAACAGCACTGATGGTACCTGCTCTTTTGATAGGTCGTTATCTTTTACGGCGGTAACATAATGAATGAGATGGTCCTCGGGACCAGTGATCCCATCGTATACCCTCAAGTAAGGGGGCATCTTGAAAGTTTTTGGGATGGAGTAGGGGAAGCTTCTTCGGAGTATGGTTGCTCCACGAACCTCCCCATGTCGCATTTTGGTAACAACTTAGGGGCTCCGGGAGTTTTGTCAACCCTTTCCTGGTGCTCCTTCATCTGGTCGCGGAGAGCTTTGTTTTCGCTCTCCATTTCTTCCATCTTCCTCAGGATGGCGGTCAGCGTGTCATCATGGGTCTGTTTTTCGACGGATTGGTTGTTTACTCGCGTCTCTTCTTGTTCGTCCGTGGCAGTGGCGAAACTCGTCGTTGGTATTGTTTTGACGTTACCTTGTGATGGTTTTTCGACTAAGCCACTCAGGGTGCTTGTTAGCCACTCTTCCAGCAATTTCCTGACCACCGAGGGTGCCTCTTTTGCCGCGGATATGGAAGCTCTTTTGTCATGCAAGGTCGTTAGATCTTCGGAGGGGGAAGGTGAGGTTTCTGCTTCTGGTGCGGTGCCGGGGTTGTGTCGGTGACAGCATCGTCGTCGACCTCATTGAGAGAGCCAAGGAGATTGGTTGTGACCCCCATTATACCTTTGGATCTGATGTGTGTATTCGGCCATTTTTGGGTTTTTGCGTGATATAGAGGAGATGATTGGCTGATCTTTAGGTGGATACTATGATTGATTCTCGAAATCCCCACAAACAGCGCCAAATTGTTTGGCTCAAAAGTTATCGGTTACTTTATAAGCTAGAAACAATCAAAAGATATGAGAGGGGTAAATCGTTATCAAATATAATGAACCTAAATATGAGATCAGTGTAATTATAGTGTCGATATACTTGTAAAAATTAAGAACTTTTAAAGGTAATCACTTATCAGAGTTGAGAGAGAATGAGAGAAATTGTATTATTAGATAATAACACCCCCTTTATTACAACATGGAAGCATCCCTTTATATAGAGATGGGATTTCCTTACTAAAATTAGAATCCGTCGGGGGCTAGTTGACGCTATTTCAGAGGGGACTTCGAAATATAAACGCCATCGTTTGTGCCCCTATGTCTATACTGCACCCTCGCTGTAAGAGACGTAAGGGAGGGATCGTACTCTTATCATTTTGCGAATGTGGGGAGAGCTGCGCTCGGCCCCCTACGGTCAAGCCATATTTGGCCCCATACAAAGTGGTTGGAGCTCTGCTTCTCTAAGTTGTGGTTGAATTTCTAAATATTTTTGCAATTTCATTGAAACTAAAACCTTATAAAATAGTTATCTATACTCATTTGTCGATATTTTCTATAGCAATATTTCGTAGGCAATTTTGATACTGGACTAATAGCATATTTGGTCAAGTTTCTAAAATCGGCTTATTTTGAGAAGTATTATTGTTTTCTCAAAATTGCTTTTCTAGAAGTACTTATGGTGATTCGAACAAGTTTGTGTTTGACTAAATAATTTGAAAAGCACTCATGAGCAGCAATATTAGTGTTTGACCAAGATTTTAAAAAATGTTTCTATTTTTTTTTCTACTTCTCCAAAACTGTTTTTACTTCTACTGGAAAGTACTTTTTTCCTACTAAAAGCTTGACGAAACACTTCAACTTCTAAATTTGGAGAAGCTTTCACCAAACAGATTATAACTATGTCTCTTTGGGGAGAAGTATAATATCTTAGTCACCCTTAATTAACTACATATTTTTTTTTTCATTTCCACGCTTTGCTGCTTAATTGGTTAAGTGTTAATTATATAAATGACAAGAGGGGTTGCTCTGATGGTAAGTAACCCCCACTTCCAACCGAGAGGTTGTGAGTTCGAGTTGTTGTTGTTGTTAATTATATAAGTGTCTCAACGAGAACAGTTTAGTGACCAAGAGAGTAGCATTGGAACAATGGTGAGAAGGGTATTGCATGAATCACTACTACTGATTCAGTTGGATCCTTCCCTTTTATACACAGATTGCTGGACTCCACCAACATTTACCAATACCATTCTTTGTTTCAACTTTCACATTATTTAGTCATCCATACAAAGTAATCTCTCACATCTTTTTTCACCAATATCCGTTTCTCATTCAACTTCTTTTCCTTTGCTACATCTTTCATAGTCTCGCTACTCATTAGACTAGATTGGGCTGCATTACCATGGTTCCTCGAGATACTTCATTTGTATCTGTCCAATTCTTTTTGTCCTTCTACCCATTTTCTTGAGAGAGAGTAGCAATATTAATTGGTCATATGAACAAATGAACCAGAAGCGAGATCCAAAACAAGAGACAAAAGAAGTATGATAAGAAAATAATAATAACCAATAATGCACTTGGTGATGATTGAAAGGTGAAGTTTCATCTATGATTAGTGATGTGTGGACCACTTAACTGGTTGGTAACCAGTAAGTCAGTTTCCAGTCATTGCAGAATACAGTTCCTCATTCACAATTCATTGTCTACACAGAAAAATACAATGTGTCCAAATAAGCTACCGCCCGACCCTATAAGAAACTAGAATAAATCCAAAATTCTCCTGGTCTACTGATTATATGGGTCATGTGGTGCAAAATTTCAACATATAGTCTTTGATAAGGACTTTTGTCGTACTATAATCCACACTCGTGATTCAATCTTATGAGTGAAGATGCGAGTTACCCCTTGCTCCAGGTTGTATAAAATCTGTGCCTACAATCATTTGTTATTTTGTTAGACTATGGTAGGACTATGGCAAAGGAAGTTTTATGGGCCACAGGGTTTTGGTTCAGGTTCAGGGGCGGCAGTTAGGGGTGTATAGAGGCCGGGTTGGTTCGGATTTTTTACTTATAAAACCAAATCAATAGTGTCGGATTTTTAAATCTATAAACCAAACCAAACCAACGAAATCGGGTTTTTCAATCTTGGATTTTCTGGGGGTTTTCGAGTTTTTTTTTTCCCGATAAGTCTTCATATCACAAATATATAACTTGTGCTCCACTTGCTTATCTAATCCTACAAGGACACAACTATATAATGTATTATTCAAGAAAATAATACAATAATATGAGATGCGTCATAACATTGTATTAAAATATCCAATAACAAAAATACTAAAATTCATAAAGAAATATTACTAAGTAATAACTCATAATAAATATTAACATAATCTAAAAGTATTATATAAGTCATGCTTAAATAAGTACAATTATAAGTATATTAGTTACACAACTAAGCACTAAAGAAAAAGATAAACTAAGTTATGCATTTTCAATATAAACAATGCAAAACTAAAAAATAGATATCCACACTATTGTCATTTCTAATGTTGAATTGAATTTTCTTAGTTAACATTGGTATTGATGTGACTTTTATTTGAATTACTACATTTATGAACTATAAAATTTATTGGAGCATTCAAGAATGTTAATTCCAAACTTGGAACAATATGTTTAAAGATAAAACTGTAAAAAAGTTTAAGAAATATTTATGAATTGTATTAAAAATAAATATTTATATGTATAAAATATTTGTAAAAATTGAATAAATGTAATATCGGGTTGGTTTGGTTTCGGTTTGACTTTTTTTAGTTAAAACCAAACCAAACCAATTATGGTCGGGTTATTTTTTGCAACACCAAACCAAGCCAAACCAACCCATGATCGGGATTTTTTTCCCGGTTTGACTCGGACTACCAATTTGGTGCAGTATATCGGTTTTCTTTGCACATCCCTAATTGTAATGATGTGAAGATTAGACCCACGTCACGAGTTCAAACACTACCGAGAACAAAATCATGTATTTAAGCTCGGATGATAATAGAGGTATTCCGGAGTCTCGAATATGTGCTTCAATTATCGCTGAGTCTCTAATATTTATTAAAAGAAGGCAAAATACCTTAGTACCCCCCTAAACTATTTGGGAATTATTATTTTCCTCCCTAAACTATCTCTGGTTCGAATTAACCCCCTCAACTTGGCCTTTTGAAAATAATTACCCCCCTAAATGCTTATGTGGCAAAAAGTGTGGGTACACTCACCTGCCATGTGGATTTTTTTGTCCTTGTGGCATTTTCGTGAAAAATAAAAAAGAATTTTTATCTTTTTAAGAATATTATTTTTTAAATAATCTTTTTCGAATACAATTTATAATAAAATTTGGATAGAACGACATTAGTTAGGCTAAATATTTTTATTTGTTCAAAAATAATAAAATTTTAGTTAATCTTTTTTTGAATTTGACCCTGAAAATAAAGATTTATACAATTAAAATAAATAGTCAAGGCATCTAAAAATTTATAAAATATAGTTTGAAATTAATTATTTTGGCTATAATTTTTTATATATCTCTAATTTACGGTGCTCCAATTTTGTTTTACGGATTTTACCTAAAAAAAGTAAAAATACACAATTGAAATAAATAGTCATTGCATCGCAAAAGAATAAATAAAAAGAGTATACAATTACAAGAAATTACAAGTGCAATTGTACACTCTTTTTATTTCTTCTTTGATTCAATGATTATTTATTTCAACTATGTATTTTTTATAACTTTTTAGATGTCTTGACTATTTATTTCAATTGTATAAATTTTTATTTTCAAGTAATATTCAAAAAAAGATTAACTAAAATTTTATTATTTTTGTTCAAATAAAAATATTTAGCATAACTAATGTCGTTCTGTCCAACTTTTATTATAAATTGTATTTAAAAAAATTATCTAAAAAAATAATATTCTTAAAAAAAAAATTCACGAAAATGCCACATGGACAGAAAAATCTACATGGCAGGTGAGTGTACCCACACTTTTTGCCACATAAGCATTTAGGGGGGTAATTATTCTCAAAAGGCCAAGTTGAGGGGGGTAATTCAAACCAGAAATAGTTTAGGGAGGAAAGTAATAATTCTCAAATAGTTTAGGGGGTTACTAAGGTATTTTGCCTTAAAAGAAACAAAAGGATTTTTGTATGACAAGTCAACTCTTTTGACTTTTAGTAGAATAAAGAAAAATAACCCGGTGCACAAAATATTCTGCGTTTAGGCACGGTCTGAAAAGAGCCGTACCCCAAGGGAGAGTAATGTAGGCTGTCTACCCTAATAAAAGGGTCAGTAGCTGGTTTTATAACTCGAACCCTTGTACTATAACTCATAAAAGGACAACCTGATCGTTGCTCCAAAGGCTCCCTCTTCACTTTTAGTACCCTAATCCTTAAAAATAGAAAGGAAGCTCCTACCATCGAGCTTCTTGCCGCTGTAGTGTGGTTGCAAAAAATTCTGTGCCAACTTTTACCCTACATCTAGGGAAAGAAAGAAGAAAAAAAAAAAAGGTACAAAGAATAACACTAATGCAGAAAAAGGAAATTTTGCAAAATTGTTAGAAACAGGAAAATTATAATATGTTAATCGACAAAAGAAGTCAATACTTAAAGAAAACTGAGAAAATTCAATATTATTCTTTCATTTAAAGAAAAGTACATTTTCATCTAATAAAATCTTCAGCTTCAGTGCAACACTACAACACATGAGGCTACAGTAGTATTGCAAATTCACCAATAATTAGAAGGGGTTAAGATATCTAATCTCTACTTGTAACTTAATCATTTCACCAACACTCTTTCTTTCAACAAATAACCCCATTAACTAATGCCACTTAATCTGGTCTCCAACAAAGCAATGCTTCCATGGATCCCACCACTAAAACAAAAAGATTATGTTCAAACACCACCCTTCCCCACAAACACCCCAAAAGAAAAAGATAAAAGAGAAGAAAAAGAAAGAGTGGAGTTTACTGAAGTGAGGGGTGTAAAGTAAAAGATGGTTAATTAGACCAGAAAATAAAGGCCATGGAAGCCAAATTTTTAGGATGCTTCGCGAACATAAGAGAATCCAGCCTTCACTTCGTATGAATAAGATGACTGCGGCCATAGGACTTTGTTTTGGTTTAGTGGTAATAGCACAACCTGTGATGTATGCCGAGTTTCAACAGACATTCCTCGGTTATCAAGAAAAAAAATGAATCAAGATAACTGTATACTCTCAACTTGAAGTATGAGGACAGTAATACACCCAACTTTCTCAAGAAACAAATGAACAAGTAACATTTTTTAACCTAGCAGCTTTCTTTTCTATTTTATCTTTAACATTTTTTTGTTCTTTTTGGAACATAGCATTGCGAGCTTTACGCTTGAGGAAAGGGACTAAGTTACAAATTGTTAGGCATGTTACAGGTGTTTTCTAACACAGCTTGTGATAAATGAAACAAGTGCTATCCCTTGACTCTGATCATTGAGCTTCATGGTTAATATGTTAGGATTTTGTCAGCTGAAAGTATTAGGATGCGACATAAAACTCGTTGTGTCGAGTAAGATTTCAAGAACCAATTAAATGAAGAGATGACCTATATATTTACAGGACTTAAGAAACAAAAGAGTAATGTAGTAAATAATAGTTGCAGAATCAAGACTGAAATCAAGCTGATTATCAAGTACGGCATGCTTTCATTGAATTTGCTTCTAAAAGAATACTACACAAAAAGGCAAACTCCCCTCTAAGTTATCATTTAACAAAAAGACCAAACAAAAGAGATGAAGAGGTCAGAATTCACTACATGCCTTCTGTTCTTCTAAGCCATGGCAAGTCCATACTAGAAGGAGGTCGATCATCCATTTGACAGTCTGAAGAACTCGCGAATTTGCCTCTTTTCGACCAAAGCCAAATCTTGGAAACAGAATAGCTATCTGTTTTTGTCCCAATACCTATCTTTTTCCCCTCATTATCCTCATCAATTGATGGATTAGGATCCTTCTCTACCAAATTGGCTCGATTCATATTGTTTGCCTTCCGTTCACTGCTCAAGGCTACCTTAAGATTAACATCACCAACCACATACTGATATGAACCCATTGAAAAGCACCTTCTAGCATCCAAATTACTACTACTGCTTTCTCCTACACCTTCTCCTTCCTCTGCTCCATTATCCAATTTTCGAAACTTACCAAGTCGAACAGGAAAAGTCGCTTTAGCACCTGCAACTTCTTCTATTTCAATTGTTTTATGAGAAGTAGAGAACTCATGATCCGCATTACCACGATATCCATCATCTTCTCTTGGGTCATCGAAATCAAACATTGGATTTTCTATTGGAAACCCGGGATTGTAAAGGGCTCCTCGACAAAGGGGGCATGTTGAGTTAGAGAGGAGCCAAGTATCAATGCAGTTAATATGAAAAGCATGGCTGCAAGTAGGGAGCAATCTCAATTTATCCTTGTCAGAGAATTCACACAAACAAACAGCACAATCAAACGGCTCTTTAGGACCGACAACTTCTTTGTACATAAAGACAGGTAATGCATCAATAAATGCTTGATCCAAACCAGAATCATGTAAATGGAATAGCTGCTGTAACTGTCTTTGTAAAGCATCTGAAGTTGAAACTTCAGGGTATCCATTAGACTGAGATGATGCTGAAGAAGAAGGGTGTTTGATAAGGAATCTAACTAGCAAATGGAGTAAACCAGATATGAAAAATAGGACAGCTAGTATTACTATAATGAAAAGAACAGCTGGACTAATTTTGTTGGAAGAACTAGATGTGTTTGGTTCATTGTGAAAATTAGAATTTTCACCAAATGAAGGAGCAGATGGGGGAAATAGAGGTGGGGGATAAGTAAAAACACCATCTTTTTTATGTCGAATCCAAGAATTTTTCAAATGGGTATGACTAGAAACCCATCTTTGTGACCTAACTTCAGCAAATGAACAAATCATCTTTAACAACACATTCAAAAAGAAACCAAATACCACCAACTTTTCAACTTCTTTTCACCATCTCTGAAGCAAAAAATTCAACACCCAAAATATCAAATTTTGTCCTCAGATTCAAGAAAATGGTGGGTACATCAAAAAGTTGCAATCTTGCAGCAAGTTGGGGCGGTGGTTAAGGCAGCAATATTTTAATTGCTTTATTTCACTGACAGTGCAAATAACAGTAGATAGTGATGAAACCAAGCAGAAAATGCTAAAGGCAGAATCTTTACCTGTCTTGATTCCCACTTAATAGGCACCATTATTCAGGACATAATAATACTTACTATAACAACCTCTTTATATTAAAATCACTTCTTGTGGCAGAAAAACCCTAAAGATTTAAAACCTAATAAGGATCTTGAAATACTTTATACAGCAGAAATAGGGGAAAACTTTGAATATTTGAGCCTACAACTCTTCTTTTACTCTCTCTCTTTCTATATGTTTAACAATTTCTAGCAAACTACAGAACAGAGAGACTGTGTGTATGTGTGTGTGTGAGAAATATAAATAAATAAACAAGGGAAAAATGAGAAGTTGGGGCTGTGTTTTTTGAACTGGAAAAGGACATTGACTATTTGGAAGCCAAAGGCTGGCACTGACAATCGTCACTATTCTCCAAAATAAACAGTAAAAAATGCCATGAAATAAATTTTTTTTTAAAAAAAAGAAAGAGTAAAGAATGCCAAAAAGAAATACTCAGTACTGTCGCACTTTTTAATTCCTTATATAAAAGATTAAAGTAAAAAAGTAAAGGAGGTAAAGGGGGAGAAAAGAAAAAGGAAAAAAAGGGTTTCAAATCATGCACTTGCCAAAAAAACTCACATATTTAAGTAGAAAATAAATAAGATTTAATTGGGAAACATTAATGATGAATAACTGAAATGGAAATATTAATATTATGATTCGAATAGCAATCAACTGGAGTGTACTTATACAAGTTTCAAATCTCTGCACTCACGCCTGGTGATTTTGTTCACACATTTAATAGGAAATAAATAATATTTAATTGGAAAATATTAATGATACAAATAGCAATGTCTTAACTACTAGAATTAGCCTTTAATTACTAATATTTCCTTTAATTAGGTATGTTGACGATATTCCTACACAATTGCCAACTGGCCTACTTTTTAATTTTGAGCTCAAAATCCTTTATTAATAATCCGAGGTACACAAAAATTTTGAATTAAACGTCTCCCTTTCAATTTTTTTTTTTCCTTTCAGGTTTAACTTTCTTGAAGTTTAAGCAAATGTAACGTACTTTTTGCAAGTTTAAGAAGATTAGATTCCTTTCATATTGCATTGGATCTGAGAAAAATTTAAAAGGATTTAAATGCATAAATAATTGTTTGATATAAAATCTCCCAACTTGGAAGAATATAAAAATTATATTTGTTTAACGGCTTTAAAAGTATTAAGCATTATAATTAGCATATATTGTGACAAATCTAGCTGCTGTTCAAGAATTAAAACTAAAATATACATACATGTATCACATGAATGTTAAAGGAAAGGAAAAGCCAAGCCTCTTAATTCCCTTTTCTAGAAAATTACGTGTAAATGACGATAGTGGTTTATTTAGCTCTCACTTGATGAAGGATAAGAATATATTGCTTTGTCTTTATTAAGAAGGCAATTAATTAGGTGAAGAATGTATGAAAACAAGTGTTAGTTGTTGATAAAGGACGGGTAAGCACATTATAATCCCCACATTGCACCACACGATGCGCTTATCTTCTTCTTGAATCATCAAATGATTCAAAATTGTTATTTCATGATTATGACTTCGCATAATAAGTTGCCAATACAGACATTAGGGTTCCTAAAAGTCAAACTCGCGATTACCTACTTCCACATTTTGTTATATACAAATTCATAGGAGGGGGTACTTTAGACAATTACTGTAAGTAGGAAGGCATATAGTACTTTCAAAGGGAGTGTTCGTTGGAGTCCGGAACCGAAATAACACCCAATTAAACAAAAAATACCATTTTAAACGTAAAAAAAAAAACACGAAATTAGCCATTTCGCAGTATAAAACTGCGAATTGCACTAACGGCCGTTAGTTCAATTCGCAGTTTTATACTGCGAAATGTGATTTTTATTTTTTAAAATGGTCGTGTTTTAAAAATTGGCCTATTTCGCAGTTTTGTACTGCGAATTAGGCTATTTCGCAGTACAAAACTACGAAATAGGCTGCAAATGGGGCCCACTTTTAATTAAAATTCATAATTCGTAGTTTTGTAGTGCAAATTTCATTGAACAATTGCTCAAAATTTTCTTATTTATAGACGATTGAACTTCATCAAAACTCTATAACGCTTAAGCTTCGCTTATTCTCTCTTCTCCTTATCAATCCATTTTTTATAATGTCTGAAGTTGCCAAAATAAGGGTTTCATTTTATTGGGGGGTGAGGTTATTGTGGATAATGACTCAGTGAGGTATAGCTCTCCTCCAGTGTCATGTTAAATTGCCGCTTAATATGGAGTACGATACTTTGGTATCGTTGTTACGTAAAAAAATGAGTGAGCGGAGGCGTTCGGTTAGCATTAAAGTAACCAGAAGATTTCCTTATTCAGTGACTCCGCATGGGTTTGCTTATTATTCTGAGTTAACATTGACGATGATGAAAGTCTTAGAGATTTTATGCGGGTTCCGGACGAATATAGAGAATACATTGTAATAAAATTATTAGAAATGTATGTGAAGGTTGAAGACCTTAGTAGTAATGAGGGAGTGCGTATCAGTGATAACCCACATTCATCGGATGGTTATTTTGGAGGAGCATTAGGCGGACAGGTTGGAGATGGAAGAGGTTCTCTTGATTTGAATTTGTCACCACATGCGAATGAGGAGCCAGAAAATAATGTTACTACTTCGTATAATCAACAAGACGACTGGTAAACTTAAATTTAATGAAATCTTTTTCTTTATGTTTTATTTGGATTTGTATTTATAGTTCTAATTTTCATAGGGTGTACCGTCCGAAATTGAATTTGACAAATTATGACCACGTCCCTAGTTGGAATTTGCAAAACTCTGCAGTATTGGAGCACGGTGGTCCCTCTGGTAGTTATCAGCAACCTCAAGAAAGCCAGCATGAAACTTCAAGACAATACGAGTTGTAAGTATAGTGATGTAGTGATATGTACATTTAAATTTCAAGACAATACGATTAGGATACTTAAATTTTTGTTGGTTATATGCAGTGAAAATGAGCTTCTTGAAGCTCCTGGACTAACACAGTTGCCCGTAGACGATGTTTTTACTCGTGACTTAGCAGATGCGCAGAGTCATGAGGATGATAGTGATTACGATAACAATGCGGATGAGTATGGTGATGAGACACCCTTCCGTGAGGAGGGTGATGATGTGGAGGGTGACGATGAGGAGGAGGAAGTGAATGTGGAGCCTGATTTGACTAGGGAGCATGTTCCTCCCCCACCCCCCGTTATACGAAGAGTATATGAATCCCACGTGCCTTTTCATGAGAGAAATATTCCATACCTTGATAATTTTCCTGCCATGCCTAATGTTGATGCATTGACAAGGGATTATGATGAATTACGATCGAAGATGTGGGATGAATGTAGACCAGCTTTTGTTACAAAGGGCATGTATTTCCCTGACAAAGCTCGCCTAGTTAGGGCTTTAAAAATATATAGCATAAGGGAGTGTAGTGAGATGACGATAACTGAGTCAACTACGGATAGACACAAGGCTATATGTCGCAGGTGGTTCTTGGGCTGTCATTGGATGTTTCGTGCTACAAAGAAAAAATATGGTTTGTGGAAAGTTGGTAAATTTATTAGCGATCATAGATGTGAAGTGTCTATTAGATTTAAGATTAAAGAGTGTATTACAGCTGTCCACAAGGAGTATGGTTGTACTATAAGTAAATGAAAGGCATATCTCGGTCGCAAACGTGCCTTTGAACTAATTTATGGCGACTGGGATAAGTCCTTTTCAAATCTTCCCAGGTACATGGCTGCACTGCAATAATTTAACCCCGGTACTATTGTTGAATGGAGGCGCGAGCGAAGTCCCGGCAGTCCGGAATTTATATTCAACTATCTATTTTGGTCATTTAAACCAGCAATAGATGGTTTTGTGCATTGTCGTCCTGTAATTTCCATAGACGGTACTCATGTCTATGGAAAGTATGATATTAAGCTTTTGATTGCAGTCGCTATAGATGCCAATGGCCAAATATTTCCACCTGCTTTTGCCATTTGTGCGAATGAAAGTGAAGAGACGTGGACGCAATTCTTGAACCACTTGAAGCAACACGTTGTGAAACAGCGTTCAGGTATTTGTCCAATTTCTGATCGGCATGGTGGTATTTTAAGTTCTGTACATCACTTGCCTGAATGGCAGGCACCGCATGCATACCACCGTTACTGTGTGAGGCACCTAAAGGCCAATTTTCAAAAGAGATTTCCTGACAAGGCGTTGCATGACTTAATGTGGATGGCTGCAACTGAGCACCAGCTCTGTAAATTCAATAGGTGCATGGAAGCAATCCGGCAGTTGGAACCACGAGCCTATAGTTGGTTGATGCAACATGACCCTCAAATGTGGACATTGCATCCGGAGTCATTTAATGGCTTATTGAAATCTACCCGTGGACTGCCTGTCACTGCCATGGTCCGCATGACTTTCAAACAGAGTGCAGAGAGGTTTGTTGAAAGGCATGCAGCTGCATCGTCATTGTTGGATAGAGGTGTTGAATTTATGCCAATACCCATGGTAAGATTCGAAAAGTACAGGAAGCGAGCACAGTGGCATTCTTATCTTCAATACGACAATGAACAAGGTGTTTTCGAAGTTAAGACTGGTAATCGTGGACACCGTGGGAATAATGTACATACGGTGAATGAAAATAGAAGGTTATGTTCGTGTGGGAAATGGACCATCTACCACATGCCGTGCCCACATGTATTGAAGTGCTTTCAACAAGTTGGCTATGGGGCAACAAACTACATTGATAGGCACTACAGTGTTGCAGCATACGTAGACACGTATAGTGGAAAGTTGCATCCTTTAGGTGCTGAGCATTATTGGCCGCCGGAATCTTTTAAGTTGGTATGTAACAAGGAGTACTTGCGCAAGTTGAGAGTGCAAAAGAGAACACGTATACCAAACCAAATGGATGTTGGTGAGTCTGTTTATGCACGTAAATGTAGCATATGCTCCCAAACTGGACATGACCGCCGTAAATGTCCTTCAGGTGCAAGTTCGTCCAATGTACCCAACTATCAACCATAACATTAGTTCCTTATTTTTGTATTATTAGTTGTAATGTATGTATGTAGTACGTTTTGTGCATTTGAAATAAAATTATTCTTCAAATTACGTATCTTGTTCTAATTTTCTTAATGTGATGTTGTGCAATTTTAAATAGTCTATAATAATACGAAAAGTGAAGTTATGAAAACCATGTGAATTGTCATGTCTATGTCATTTCGTCCATGTAATTCATAGTTTAGTACTACGAAATGTAAATTTGTCGTTTTATTTCAAAAAAGCTAAAAATCATAGTTCAATACTACGAAATGTAATTCATAGTTCAATACTACGAAATGTAAATTTGTCCTTTTATTTGAAAAAACCTGAAAATTATGTGATTTTTAGTGTCCTAGTAATACGTAGTTCAATACTACGAAATATAATTCGTAGTTCAATACTACGAAATGTAAATTTGTCCTTTTATTTGAAAAAACCTGAAAATTATGTGATTTTTTGTGTCATAGTAATTCGTAGTTCAACACTACAAAATGTAATTCGTAGTTCAATACTACGAAATGTAATTCGTAGTTCAATACTACGAAATGTAAAGTTGTCACTTCTTAAGAAAAAGCTGTATTTTTTGTAATTCGTAGTTTAACATTACGAAATGCAATTCGTAGTATTATATAACGATTTATGTTTATGTTGCCTATAAATACCGGGCTCATTACCGTCGTTACAAGTGCTCAAAATCTTACAAAACGCAAATATTTATTGCGAACATTTGATATTTTCAAAGTGTGTTACTGTGCAATATTTTAAATGGCTCAATATGGAACACCAGTGTGTTACTGTGGAAAAAAATGTGTGCAACAAACATGTTGGGAAGGTGATGATGTTGGACGTAAGTACTGGATGTGCATGAACCAGATGGATTGCTACAAAAATCCGAATGAACCAATGTGTGAGTTCAATGAATGGGCTGAGGAACAGTGTCTCCAAGCAAACTACAGAGAACGAATGCTTAATCTGCATAATATGTGGTTAGCTCAAGCAGAAAGCAGCTACAATAGCAATATAAGAAGGATAGAACTCAGGGACGAGGTGAGGGAAGAAAAAAATAAAAAACTGAGAGCAGAATGGAAATTGGCATCAGTTATGGGAGAAAACCAAAAAAATAAACAGGAAATTGCGGAGCTTAAGGCGAGAGTAAAAGAGTTAGAAGACGAACAAGAACGACTGCTAGAACAATTTAAGTGGCTAGAACGCAGAATCAATGGAAGCTCATAGACGAAACTATTCGTACTATGTGTTTAGTTGCGTTTTAGATTTGTCTACTTGATTTTACTCTCGTTTAAGTGGCATTTCAGTTTAACTGTAATAGTATGTTTGTGTTTGTATTGAACAATTTTAAGTTTTATTGGAATATTATGTTTTAAGTTTTATTGGAATATTATGTTTGTGTTCTATTTTATATATAGATATTTGGCTCATTGTTCTATTTATTGCTTTAGTTATATTTGAATTGGAAGTGTTGTTTCTACTATTAATGCTATGTTTGTATTTACACATTAATAAAATCAAAAAATATTTATTTATTCACAATAAATGTTATTTACACAAGTGTATATACATAATGAAATCAATGAGTGCCGCATGCTTTGTGCCTCAAATTTGCTGCTGGCCTAAGTCGCATCCCCTGTCGGTCTGGCACACTATCTGGATCATCATCGTCAAGCCGCCTCTTTATGAGAGGATGTGCAGCGGCATCTACAGCACAACTTGCAGGGTCGGAGGAATAGGCCGTTGGGCCGGCACCAACCTATAAAAAATAAGTAATGTTAGATAAAATAATAGAGGTATTTAAATTATTATGGTTAACAAATTATTTCTCTCACAATGGTCTCGTCGAGGTCCTGCGTATATTCATCGATGGTCAGCTCATCATCGCATGTAGTATGGTCAAACATGGTCGGGGATGAAGACTGCATAAAAACAGATGTAATGAATTTATTGCATCGAAAGTAAAAATAATGTAGAATTGAAAAACAAAAGTAATACAAACATACCGCATCAAATACAAGAGACGATGGATAACTCAACCTACGACCGCCATCCACGTCACGGGTCGGCCGATGCTCAGCTGCAGTAGATGTGCCAGCGAAGTGCTGATGTACATCCCCGTCAAAGGTACCCATAATCTGCAATGGTCCGGATGGGGTCATCTCTGTCGCTGGCAATGACAACTAAAGGTCGTATGAGGGCATACTGCTGCCAGGGTCGTATGAGGGCATGCTGCTGGAAGGGTCAGCTGTGTGAGCATGTGATTTTTACCCTATATATGAGTTATTCCCATAAAATCCAAAATAAATAATTTTTTCCTTATTTTTATAATTTGTGTGAATTTTGTGTTAAGTCAAATAAAAAATACAAAATATGCATTTGCATCTTTATGAAATTAATTCATTTTTAACAAATTAAAGAAAAAAAAAATAGTTAGCATTTTAAATTGAATATTGCCAAAAAAGAAAGTAATTAGTTAGTTTTAATTAGTCCTAAATAATCACAAAATAGAAAAAATACAAAAAAATACAAAGAGAATAAAATACAAATTACAATACAAGGATATAAGAGCTAATTAAGGGGAAAATACATTGAATAAAGGAATTGGGCCAAATAAAACCCAAAACAGTCTTCAGCCCAAATAAACCCACACCTAAATCTCCTGAACCAACCCACACACTGCCGACCCATCCCATTTCTTGGATATCATGGAGCCTCATCAAAATAGAGACACGAAAATACCGTGTCTCTATGACCCCTTCATGTGAGCAAAGCTTCAGGCGATAAAAGAGAGAGAGCTCCTGGGCGAAAATTCAGAGAAACGGGGGCGAAAGAAATTCAGAGAGGATTTGAGAGATTTTTCCGGAAGAGAGAACACACCTACACCTTCATCTGTCTCTTTATTTTTCAATTTTTGGGGGTTTTGATTTAAAATTTTTTAAATGATGGAACTCAAGTGAGCGAATGTGGATTCAATTTCACTGGTTGCTGTCGAAATTATAACCGTTATTTCAATCGCTTCGCTGCTTCAAGTGTTTGTCCGAGAGTTATATTGAGTGTGAGTTCGAGGTAGCCGGAGGTAGCAATCCAAGGTCTCTGTTCCGTTGTCCATTCAAGGTTCTATCGTTGAGGCTTGACGTTCGCTGTTGTATTATCCGGCTTGTCGGAGGTTTTTGTTTGTTAATACATTGAAAAAAGGTTAGCCCAATTTTATACACAGTTAAATTTGATTGTGTATGGTTCCTATTGGATTTCATTTGTTCATGAACTCATTCTATTTAAGTTAAGAGGAATTGAACTCCAGATTAATCGTGACTTCATTATTAATTTTATATGGTTCTTCCGTTGGATTTGTCTGCTTGTTTTGGCCTTGTGATAACTCTGTTCTAATGAGATGACTCAATTGTTGATGGGTTAAAGTTGTGTTACTTGTTGTTTTAGATTACTGTTATCACAAAATTATCCAGTAGGTCTAGTTGGGTTTATTAAGATGCTTCATGGGTTGGTGTTAAAGTTGGGGTTACGGATTTCGTTCACGTATTCACCAATTTGCTTCATTTGTATTGTCTTAGTGGGTGTTTAAAGGATGCTAGTATGTTGTTTAATGAGATGCCTCAAAAAAAATGTGGTTTCCTGGAATGTGATGCTGAATGGGTATACTAAGGCAGGGTTAGTTGATTTAAGTAGAGAGGTTTTTGAACAGATAGTTGATAAAGATGTGGGTTCCTGGGGTACAATTATTGATGGTTATTTGCAAGTGGGGAGGTTGAGTGAGGTTGTGAGAATGTATTCTGAAATGCTCTATACTGGGTTGCGCCCTAATGATGTTATGATTGTAGACTTTCTATCAACATGTGGACAAGTGAGGTCTATTTATGAGGGTAGGCAGTTTCATGGTGCAGCAGTGAAGAAGGGTTTTGATATCTTGGACTTTATACAGGCAACAATAGTTCACTTTTATGCAGCTTGCGGGGAAGTTGATCTTGCTCGTTTGCAGTTTGAAGTAGGAAACAAGAATCATGTTGCATGTTGGAATGCCCTAATTGCAGGACTTATTAGAAATAGAAAAATTGATGAGGCGAGACATTTATTCGACCGAATGCCCACAAGAGATGTTTTCTCATGGAGCTCCATGATTTCTGATTATTCACAAAGTGAGCAACCTGATTTGGCTCTTGAGCTTTTTCACGAGATGTTAGCTAATGGCGTAAAACCAAATGAAATAACCATGTATTCAATCAAGTTCGAGAGAAAGCAGTTGATGTCTCACCATGGAATGCCATTATTTGTGGCCTGGCAATGCACGGGTACGTGCATTTATCTCTTGATATTTTCTCAGATTTGCTGAGGCGAACCATTAAACCCAATTCAAATACATGACGAAACTGTATAATGTAAAACCAAAAATAAGTAAAAAATATAGTTATGTTAGGATTGACCTTTTAATAATAATAAGATGAGCCTCGCCACACAAAAATACACAATTGCGGGGCCCTCAATTAATTGTAATGAAAACTTTAGACTCGGAAGGACCGTTTAGTAAATTTCACGGTCTTTTCCGAAGTTAACAAAGACGTAGAATCTTTAGGCACGACTTTAATAAAAGTTATTTTCCTAAATACGGGTGCGCATTTATGTGACCCAAATCTTTACT
Organism: Nicotiana noctiflora; assembly: GCA_032618575.1. Taxonomy (NCBI): domain Eukaryota; kingdom Viridiplantae; phylum Streptophyta; class Magnoliopsida; order Solanales; family Solanaceae; genus Nicotiana; species Nicotiana noctiflora. The sequence goes on from JASVEL010004222.1 coordinate 321,309, forward strand.
CTCGGCGAAATTGAAACGCATTAAAGTCACAGGCGTACTGGTTGCGGTGTGACTCGAAATGTGTTTTCGTGACGTCGCAATTATTTCTTAAAATTAAAATCAAAACATTAAAAGCACATAGTTAAAGTATATAAGAAATCAGATAAAAGCAAAAAGAGCAGTTGAGCGACCGTGCTAGAACCACGGAATCCGGGAGTGCCTAACACCTTCTCCCGGGTTAACAGAATTCCTTATCCAGGTTTCTAGTTTCGCAGACTGTATTACGGAGTCATAAATTTCCTCGGTTCGGGATTAAATCGGTGACTTGGGACACCATTATTTTTCCAAGTGGCGACTCTGAACTAAATAAATAAATCCCGTTTCGATTGTCCTTTAATTGGAAAAACTCCTTCACTGATTATTATTATATCCCTTCTCGGGGAGTAGTACTAAACAGTGGCTCTCGCGGGTGCGGAAAAAGGAGGTGTGACAGCTCTGGCGACTCTGCTGGGGACTAATAACCCAGAACTTCGGTTCAGGGTTTAAGAATTCGAGCTCAGTTAAATTGCTGTTTTTGCTTATATCCGATTTCATTATATATTTTGATTAATGTGCTACATGTTTACCGCTTTGATATTACGTGAACTGTATATATAAAACTGTGCCGAAAACCCTTCTCTTCTTACCCCCGGGGATGTGCTTACTGGTTGAGACTCCCCTTTCCGTTAGTGTCAATACCAAAAATAAGAAAAAGAGGCCGGATAAGTTACAAAGCCGATTGACTCCGCGGGTCACCGGTACGTAGCCCCCTCCTCGATCCGAGTTGTCCGCTCGGGTACACGGTCTAGTACCATTGAAAACATCAGGATATTGAGCCTAGATTTAGGACGTTTATTTGCATCATATCTGACTTAGGGGACTCAACACAGGGGTTGGGTCCGTCTAGGACAGGTGACCCGGTAACCAAAAGACCAAGCATGTTATATGTTGCATTTATTTGTCCTATTATGCTGATTGGCTAAATTCCTAAAAAACAAAAAGAGAGGAAAATTTTAGAATAGAAGAATATCGAAATGTCGACGAAGCGCTGTCGAATGTTTAAAAAGAAAATTTGAAAAATAGGTGGAACAATTTTTTTTGAAATAATTGGTCAATTAATCTGACCGAACTACGCAGGTTTGATTCTCGCCATTAGGTGGGATACGTAGGCAACCCTCATCGGGTCCAACCACCCCTTAAAAAATCAAAAAATGTGTGTTTAATTTTGTCAATAAAATCAAAGTGATGCCATTTTTGAAAAAATAGCCGAATGTTCCGAAAGGACGCCGGAAGGCTGTTTTTTGCAAAAATAGCCACTTTGAATCATTTTTAATAATTTGCGGGCACAACCTTGAAATATTCCTTGTGGAAATGTTGCAAGGCCATAGCCGCAAAATCAAGTCCGGGTTCACACCCCGTTTGCAAAAATAACCAAAAAATGTCGAATTTTTGATTTTGTTATAAATAAGTCGGGTGATGCTATTCTTGCTTAAAATAAGCTGAATGTCCCTCAAAGGACGCCGGAAGGCCGTTTTTGCAAGAATAGCCACTTTGAGTCATTTTAAATAATTTGCGGGCATAGCCTTGAAATATTCCCTCGCGGAAATGTCGAAAGGCCGTATCCGCAAAATCAAGTTTTGAGCCATCAATCAACTTTACAAAAATATCCACTTTATCAAATAAGCCATTACATGGCCGAAATTTTGCTGAAATAGCCGCATTTTTGCATTGTAACTTCCTCAATCTTGTGTTGGCCTGTGTCGGTGCTGAACGATGCCCCATGAGCCACAGGATAAAAAAAAATTTCAAGTTTATCTTTCATAAATAAATTTTGCAAAAATAGTCATTTTGTCAAATAAGCCATTATGTGGCCAATTTTATAGAAATAGTCATAATTGACACAAAAAATATTCTTATTCTCGTAGAAATCTCCTACACAAGTTTGTAGTTGGAGTCAGCTTCTATCATTTTTCTTCAAAAAAAAAGAAAAGAAAAAAAATCGAATAAACATCTCTTTATTTCTTGCATTAATTTGCAAGAACTACGCTCGGTCCGATTCATGCGGGGTCATGATACGTAGGCAATCCACATAGGATTCGACCATATCCATAACCAAAAAAAAATGAAAAAACAACTACAAAAAAAAAGAAAAAAAAAAGAGAAAAAGAAAAAACCACAAAAAAGTAAAAAAGATAGCAGAAAAAACAAAGGAAATCGATAAGCGAAATACCTTAACGCTAACATGATGGTTTCCCTTTGTTAATCCAGAAAGTTGAGGTGGTTGGTTGTGGTAAACAATATCCAAGGAAAATGATAACCGACATCGAAGCTGTTATGAGTGTTGAAGAGACTCAGGGTCGGAAAGTTCAACAAGGGCCTACTGTGGTTGAGGAAAACAGAACATTGAAATGACAAAATGCATCAAGCATGGGTGAATGGCCAAGGACAGCCTTCTCATGAGCAAGAACAGTACCACTTTCCCGTGTACCACTCATACTCGTTTGATCTTCCTACAAACATTGAGAAGCTTACCCGAAATAAGGTACAGGAAGAAATGGCCCAAAGATTGCAGAGATTAGAGCAACGGCCGAAAAACACGCAAGAAGTGGCTAGGATGCCATGCTTGTCAATTGGGAAGGTGCTCCAACTCTTGGAGTTTTGGTGGTATATTTTGGTGTCGTTTCTGTTACCCGGGTTATTTCAGGGTTGTAATCCGGACGTTGTCTTGAGAGTCAAAACCCTTCTATCTTTCCACTTTGCTTTGTTTAGTAATAAATTTGTTTAGTGTTGTCTAGGTTTGTAATTCTAGTCTAGTCTGTTCGTTTTGTTGTTCGTCTTGTTGTTTCAACCCATCGGTTTAATACAACTCTTTGTTTCCCATCATTCCTAGTCATTCCATTTCTGATCACTTTGTATTTCTTCTCATACTGACTTTAGCAACATGACATGCACATAATTCTAAGCCTGATTTTAAAAGTCAATGAAACAATGTTGAAGATGTAATGATACTTGGAAGAAATAAAAACATATTGGAATACTGTGAAGCCGGAATCAAGTGAACATTAGGGAAAACAGAACATAAAGAAATGCCTTGGAAATGCATCATCGGTTTAAAGCCAAAGGCAAAAGTACCCCAAAGCTAAAGGAACCATTCGTGGTATCGGGATTGTTGCCCAATGGCACTGAGAGTCGTCAAGGCAAATATGTGAATCAATCAAAGGTGTTTAACCGTGTAGTTTGTACTTGGTAGGTTTTGAAGATTGGAATGACGAAGGCATTTTATTCGGCTATCCAAACACTTCGTCCATTGCTACCCCTTTGAGCCATATTATATTTTCTTTCATATCCCTCTTTCGGAATCAACAACAAAAATTGAGGACTGAACGGAGAAATCCAAATGGAGAAACAAAAAGAAAGAAGAAAATAAAAAAAAAAGAAAAAAAAAGAGAAAAAGAAAAAGAAAAAGAAAAGAAAAAATCGGGAGAAGTCAAGATGCAACAATGAATACGAACGTAGTCTGAACTACGTTTGACTTGATCCCGAAAGGGTACGTAGGCAGCCTCACTGAGGTTCAGTCACAATAAAGGAAAAATCCAAAAAAATCCCCCAAGAAGGAAACTGGGGCAGAAGTTATGGTTGTTGAATAAGTAAGATTCCGGAAGTTGTAATCCTTTAACCCACGTTTAAAATAATTTGAGCCTTTTATATCTTTTTTCTATATCCCATACAAAAGCCTGCATTACAGTCCAAAGGAAAACCTTCCGATCAATCTTCAAGAAATGCCGAGTCAAACGAGCAAAAGTGAATCACATCAAGGGCAACACTCGAGTCCGAACAAAGGAGAATGAAGAATTCAAAAGATGATGAGAACCACCACGAGACTCCAAGATGAGAGAAATCAAAATGAGAGAGTCTTACCGGTGAAAACCCGCACGGGCACCGTAAGGCGACGGTGAGTCGAGAGAAAGAAAGAGCAAATGAGAGAGGCTTGATGGTGAAAACCCTATGGGCACTACAAGTCGACTAAGGATCAGATCAAAGAAATGAAGTGTTGAAGACCGGTTTCACGGCAGAACTTGCAACAAGAGTTGAACATCAAATTTGCTATGCAGAGAAGGCCAAAAATGCATGTCAAGGTCGCTAGCTCGGTATTCAAAATCTGATAGGTCATTCTTCTGTAGGTTTCTTGTTAGGAATTATGTTTTTCTTTCTCTTTATTCTTCATACCTTGTTTTACCCTCCCTCTTATTGAGTCTGTCGGGTCATAACAAGTATAGAAATGATTTCAAAATTTTGCCACCAAGCTTTCCAATTGCACAAGATGGGATTTGGCCAACACGACAATTGTCGTAAGTCAGGAAAAGGCAAGGCCAATGCTTTAAGCCAAAAGAGCAACATGTGCAATGGAGCGGGCAACAATAAAAATGTTTGGGGTGCGTACAAGACGCAAAGGTCGGCAAAGTGCCAATTCGGGGGAAAATATAACAAATGGAAATATGGGAGTGTATTCTGACAAAAGAAAGAGCCAATCAAGAAACACCCAAGGTTGTCCAGTGAAATCATTGAAGAAATCATAGACTTCAAGATCGGAATTGTGGGATCCATCAAGAAAGGAACAACATACATGCCGTAAGGAAGGCGGGTTTTGAACAAAGAAAGAATGAAAAGAATAGTCGGTGAACAGGCCAAGCAGTCAAGTGGAAAGTTCAAGGCCACAACCAACCACCGCATTTTTTTAAAACTGACAGAGTTTTATTTGCTTTGAAACAGGAGCAAAAGATATTGTCAAACTGGGGCAGGAAAAATTTTCTGTCATCGGATAGTCATCCGAAGAGCATGAAGGTGAATACAATTGTTTTTGAAGATGAATAAGGCAAGTTGAAAGGTGAATGAAGCAAGTATCGAAGAATGATACAATCTTAGTCTGTTGAAACTTTCTCCTAAGACAAAAGTCTTAGTCCGATGAATTTTCACCTAAGATGAATTGGATAAAATCTTAGTCTGTTGAATCTTTCTCCCAAGATAGAAGTCTTGGTCTAATGAATTTTTCACCTAAGATAAAGAGATAATGCAATGTGAAAACAAAAGGAAGGCAGAAGCCAATGAAAGCAGAAGTTGGAAAAGAAAGAAAGGGCAAAAGCCGAAAAAGAAAGGAAAGATTTTTGAAATTAAAAGACTTAAGAAAGTCTGAATTGCAAATGGACCCAGTCTGATGAATTATCTCCTGGAGTCATAAACTCAGTCCGATGGATAATCCTCCTGAGACCATGCAAATGAATGGACCCAGTCCGAAGAGTTATCTCCTGGAGTCATAAACTCAGTCCGATGGATAATCCTCCTGAGATTACATTGAAATGGACATAGTCCAGTGAGATAGAATCTTAATCTGTTGAAATTTTCTCCTAAGATGAAATCTTAGTCTGATGAATTTTTCACCTAAGATAAAAGTAGAAGTTGGAAAAGGAAATGAAGGCATAATTTGAAACGAAAAGGAAAGGCATAATTAGAAAGGTAAAATCAGAAGTTGGAAAAGAAAGAAAGGAAAGAAGTTGAAAAGAAAGAAAAGTTTGTTGAAATTGAAAGGCTTAAGAAAGTCTGAATTGCAAATGGACCCAGTCTGATGAATTATCTCCTGGAGTCATAAACTCAGTCCGATGGATAATCCTCCTGAGATTACATTGAAATGGACATAGTCCAGTGAGATACAATCTTAGTCTGTTGAAACTTTCTCCTAAGGTAAAAGTCTTGGTCTGATGAATTTTTTCACCTAAGATGAAAGGAAAGAATCTTAGTCTGCTGAATCTTTCTCCCAAGATAAAAATCTTGGTCTGATGAATTTTTCACCTAAGATAAAGAGACAAGCTGTTAAAAGTTACACAGCAGGAGAAAAAAAGCAGCAAAAAAAAAAAAAAAAGAGGAAGGCAATAAGAGGCAGGGACGGCAGATGCCAGTTGCCAGCAGTTTATATCTAATAAATTTTGTTTCATCACTTTAAAATGAATGTGACCAATGTGGAAAATAAAAAAAAATAAATAAAAAAACAACAAAAAGAGGAAGTTCGCCAATAAGTGGGGAAATTCACAGGCAAAAGATAATTGGTAAAAGAAAATACCAAAAAGAGGAAGGTAGCATCCTTTAAAATCCACTCCCCGGTCCTCAGGCTGCGGGAATATTTTTCTGCATCGCATTGCACGTTTAATTTCTGTTAGGTGCCCACCTTCAAATACGGGAATACTTTTCTGCATCGCATTGCACGTTTAATTTCTGTTAGGCGCCCACCTTCAAATACGGGAATATTTTTCTGCATCGCATTGCACGTTTAATTTCTGTTAGGTGCCCACCTTCGAATACGGGAATATTTTTCTGCATCGCATTGCACGTTTAATTTATGTTAGGTGCCCACCTTCAAATACGGGAATATTTTTCTGCATCGCATTGCACGTTTAATTTCTGTTAGGTGCCCACCTTCGAATACGGGAATACTTTTCTGCATCGCATTGCACGTTTAATTTTTGTTAGGTGCCTACCTTCAAATACGGGAATACTTTTCTGCATCGCATTGCACGTTAAATTTCTGTTAGGTGCCCACCTTCAAATACGGGAATACTTTTCTGCATCGCATTGCACGTTTAATTTCTGTTAGGTGCCCACCTTCAAATACGGGAATACATTTCTGCATCGCATTGCACGTTTAATTTCTGTTAGGTGCCCACCTTCAAATACGGGAATACTTTTCTGCATCGCATTGCACGTTTAAATTCTGTTAGGCGCCCACCTTCAAACACGGGAATACATTTCTGCAAGTTACGGTTTATATAGCAAAAAGCCCATACTGGGGCAGAAAAGAAAAAAAAAAGGGAAAAGTTTGTTGTCTTTGTTTTGTTTTGAGCAGACTTCAGCTCGAGGACAAGAAGTATCATTGAAAATCCCAAAAAAAAGAGGAAAGAAAGAAAAGAAAATCAACAAAAAAGAGAGTCGGCATCAAAGAAAATCAACAAAAAAGAGAGTCGGCATCACAGAAAATCAGGAAAAAGAGAAGAATAATTTTCAAGCATCAGTAACTAGGAGCCCACCTGAAATCATGGGCACTATATGTCCGGACTTGATCCAAAAGCCGAAGAAGATTGAACCAACACCTGCGGCTAACAAGCATCAAGATTCAGATCAGGGTCCGCATGAAGCACCAACCAACTCAAGATCAAGCTTCAGAAGACTCATAGATAGGAATTTTGTAACTCGTAGCCGATAGGTTTAGTTAGTCTTTTTCAATTTTGATGTAATAGCGGGACAACGGACCGGAGCCTCGGACGGAACCTCGACTCTCAACCTCGATACTCCATCCTTCCCGAACTACACTGACCTGATTCCTGTTTAGCCCAGGATATGTAGGCAACCTCAGAAGCAGGGTGCGGTCAAAACTTTTCAAAATGCTTCACAACGGAATACTCGAACGGGTAAAAATCGTTCATAGTTGCTCACTTATCTTTGCACTGTAACACTTCGTGTTCCCGAGCAAAGAGGGGCAGCTGTGAGCACATGATTTTTACCCTATATATGAGTTATTCCCATAAAATCCAAAATAAATAATTTTTTCCTTATTTTTACAATTTGTGTGAATTTTGTGTTAAGTCAAATAAAAAATACAAAATATGCATTTGCATCTTTATGAAATTAATTCATTTTTAACAAATTAAAGAAAAAAAAAATTAGTTAGCATTTTAAATTGAAAATTACCAAAAAAGAAAGTAATTAGTTAGTTTTAATTAGTCCTAAATAATCACAAAATAGAAAAAATATAAAAATATACAAAGAGAATAAAATACAAATTACAATTCAAGGATATAAGAGCTAATTAAGGGGAAAATACATTGAATAAAGGAATTGGGCCAAATAAAACCCAAAACAGTCTTCAGCCCAAATAAACCCACACCTAAATCTCCTGAACCAACCCACACACTGCCGACCCAGCCCATTTCTTGGATATCATGGAGCCTCATCAAAATAGAGACACGAAAATACCGTGTCTCTATGACCCCTTCATGTGAGCAAAGCTTCAGGCGATAAAAGAGAGAGAGCTCCTGGGCGAAAATTCAGAGAAACGGGGGCGAAAGAAATTCAGAGAGGATTTGAGAGATTTTTCCGGAAGAGAGAACACACCTACACCTTCATCTGTCTCTTTATTTTTCAATTTTTGGGGGTTTTGATTTAAAAATTTTTAAATGATGGAACTCAAGTGAGCGAATGTGGATTCAATTTCACTGGTTGCTGTCGAAATTATAACCGTTATTTCAATCGCTTCGCTGCTTCAAGTGTTTGTCCGAGAGTTATATTGAGTGTGAGTTCGAGGTAGCCGGAGGTAGCAATCCAAGGTCTCTGTTCCGTTGTCCATTCAAGGTTCTATCGTTGAGGCTTGACGTTCGCTGTTGTATTATCCGGCTTGTCGGAGGTTTTTGTTTGTTAATACATTGAAAAAAGGTTAGCCCAATTTTATACACAGTTAAATTTGATTGTGTATGGTTTCTATTGGATTTCATTTGTTCATGAACTCATTCTATTTAAGTTAAGAGGAATTGAACTCCAGATTAATCGTGACTTCATTATTAATTTTATATGGTTCTTCCGTTGGATTTGCCTGCTTGTTTTGGCCTTGTGATAACTCTGTTCTAATGAGATGACTCAATTGTTGATGGGTTAAAGTTGTGTTACTTGTTGTTTTAGATTACTGTTATCACAAAATTATCCAGTAGGTCTAGTTGGGTTTATTAAGATGCTTCATGGGTTGGTGTTAAAGTTGGGGTTACGGATTTCGTTCACGTATTCACCAATTTGCTTCATTTGTATTGTCTTAGTGGGTGTTTAAAGGATGCTAGTATGTTGTTTAATGAGATGCCTCAAAAAAATGTGGTTTCCTGGAATGTGATGCTGAATGGGTATACTAAGGCAGGGTTAGTTGATTTAAGTAGAGAGGTTTTTGAACAGATAGTTGATAAAGATGTGGGTTCCTGGGGTACAATTATTGATGGTTATTTGCAAGTGGGGAGGTTGAGTGAGGTTGTGAGAATGTATTCTGAAATGCTCTATACTGGGTTGCGCCCTAATGATGTTATGATTGTAGACTTTCTATCAACATGTGGACAAGTGAGGTCTATTTATGAGGGTAGGCAGTTTCATGGTGCAGCAGTGAAGAAGGGTTTTGATATCTTGGACTTTATACAGGCAACAATAGTTCACTTTTATGCAGCTTGCGGGGAAGTTGATCTTGCTCGTTTGCAGTTTGAAGTAGGAAACAAGAATCATGTTGCATGTTGGAATGCCCTAATTGCAGGACTTATTAGAAATAGAAAAATTGATGAGGCGAGACATTTATTCGACCGAATGCCCGCAAGAGATGTTTTCTCGTGGAGCTCCATGATTTCTGATTATTCACAAAGTGAGCAACCTGATTTGGCTCTTGAGCTTTTTCACGAGATGTTAGCTAATGGCGTAAAACCAAATGAAATAACCATGTATTCAATCAAGTTCGAGAGAAAGCAGTTGATGTCTCACCATGGAATGCCATTATTTGTGGCCTGGCAATGCACGGGTACGTGCATTTATCTCTTGATATTTTCTCAGATTTGCTGAGGCGAACCATTAAACCCAATTCAAATACATGACGAAACTGTATAATGTAAAACCAAAAATAAGTAAAAAATATAGTTATGTTAGGATTGACCTTTTAATAATAATGAGATGAGCCTCGCCACACAAAAATACACAATTGCGGGGCCCTCAATTAATTGTAATGAAAACTTTAGACTCGGAAGGACCGTTTAGTAAATTTCACGGTCTTTTCCGAAGTTAACAAAGACGTAGAATCTTTAGGCACGACTTTAATAAAAGTTATTTTCCTAAATACGGGTGCGCATTTATGTGACCCAAATCTTTACTCTCGGCGAAATTGAAACGCATTAAAGTCACAGGCGTACTGGTTGCGGTGTGACTCGAAATGTGTTTTCGTGACGTCGCAATTATTTCTTAAAATTAAAATCGAAACATTAAAAGCACATAGTTAAAGTATATAAGAAATCAGATAAAAGCAAAAAGAGCAGTTGAGCGACCGTGCTAGAACCACGGAATCCGGGAGTGCCTAACACCTTCTCCCGGGTTAACAGAATTCCTTATCCAGGTTTCTAGTTTCGCAGACTGTATACATAGTCATAAATTTCCTCGGTTCGGGATTAAACCGGTGACTTGGGACACCATTATTTTCCCAAGTGGCGACTCTGAAAAAATTAAATAAATTGATCCCGTTCCGACTGTCCTTTAAGTGGAAAAACTCCTTCCCTGATTATTATTATATCCCTTCTCGGGGTGTAGTATTAAACAGTGGCACGTTACGTATGTGCGTGTGAAAAAAGGAGGTGTGACAAGCTGGATGGGTCATAAAACCCCGCTACATGCTGCTGGATGGGTCATAAAATCCCGCTGCATGCTGCTGGAAGGGTCAGCTGGATGAGGCACATAACCCTCCTGCTCATCTCCAAACCCTGCAGGTGGGTCGACCGGCTCCTCAACACCCCCTCGCCGGGAACGTCATCGTCGTCCCCTGCGAGCCCTAGCCCCTGCACGGGGGACTGGCCTACCCCTCCGGTACGCGTCTGGATCCATATAATCGGGCTCATCGTCTAACCTATTGCCCTCCCTTGCCTCTTCCGGTCCCAAACGACACATCTGGGCAAGCTCCCGTCCATACTCAACCAGTCTAGGGTTGTCTTCACATTGCTGGATATCTATACCAGACTGGTAGACCCGGTGAAGCCAACTAACCTGTGAAATAAGTCAATTAGAAATTAAATAACTCTATGCCATAATTATATGATATTAATAAGTCAAAAAAACATACCAGTGACTCGTGCCGTCCGGCATACGATCTGTACCGGCCGTCAAGCATGTGGATGGGGTTCCCGACATGCCTCCGGGTGTGACGTCTGTACTAGCCCTCATAAATCGCAATAGTAGCCTCCTGGTATGGTGTCGGCGGTGGCGGGATGCGCTGAGCTCGCTCCTCCCAATGAACTACCTGGTCACGCAACCACGCTACATAATCCCGCTAATGTTGTGACGGTCGTCACGCTGATAATGAGTAGGGTCCCAAGAGGGATCACTCGGTCCCAGAAACACATAATAATGATTAATTATTGTGAGCACATGATTTTTGCACTAAGCCTTTAAATTCCAAAATTAAAAAAGAATGTTTTTGAGTGCAATTACTTGCTTTGTTTGAAATTAATTATATTTTGTGTGTTTGAATAAGTAAAAAATTAGAAAAAATCAAAAAAATAGTAGTAATTAATTTGTTAGTTTAGTTAATTAGAAAATTAGCAAAATAGTTTAAATATGAGAAAATAAAGAAAAATAGCAGAAAAATTGCAAAAAATACTAGAAAATTAGAGTAAATAGGAAATTAGGTTTTGTAATTTTTTATGAAAGAAAAAAAAAGAAAAAAAAAGTATAAAAAGAAAATACATAAAAAACATTAAAATCGGAAAAATACAAAAATATATTGTGTATAATTGCTTTGGGCCAAAGGGATATAAATTGAATGGCCCAAGTGCATTGGCCCAAAAGTCCGGTCCAGGCCACTAGGATTCAAGTGATCTCAGCCGTCCATTAGGCTGGATCCAACGGTTGAGAAAAAGGAGCGGATTTGATTAATTAATTGAGATGTAAAATTTGATCACGACCGTCCATCTATTTGATCCAACGGAAGAGATATTTGATCTCCATATGCAACCAATGCGACGCCGTTTTAGTAACGCTCATCCAGAGCCGTTGATCTCCCTTCAACGAACGGCTCAGATCACCTCGTATGCCTGGCCTATAAAAGGGTTATGTCTGAATGATTTTTGCCACTTCTCCTAACCCTAAAGACAGCCGCCCTAATCTCTCCATCTTCTCCTTCGTCTCATCTCTGCAAAACTCAACGGTCATGGCGGCCACCACTCCTACGGTGGTCGCCGGCTCCTCTTACCTCTCCCATCTTCTTCTTCTTCTTCTTCATTCCATAATACACCCAAAACCCCAGAAAAATACCCTGTTCTTCGAAGTCCCGGTCACCGGAATCCTCGCCGGTGACCACTAAAGTATGAACCACCGCATAAAACCAATGCCGTTCGATTCCGCTTCACATGATCTATCCAACCATACTAGCCTTCACCTTCGAATCCCCACGGAACGTTTCGAATATTCCAAATAAGGTCGTCGGAACCCTAACTCCGGCGACCCCAAATTCAACCCCAATCAAGATCCGTTCTTTACCCTCACCCAAACACCCATCTTCAAGCCGAAATCCAAAAAGGCCTCGTCTTTAGGCCTGAAAGAAAATCAGAGAAGGAAAAAGAAGATAAATCGAAAAAAAGAAGTCTGGAAAAGAATAAAGAAAAAAAGAGAAACAAGAAGAAGGCCTGAGGATTTGAGAGAAATGGAGAAAAGAAAAGAGAATAGGAAGCTCGGGGGACAGGCCCCGCGAGCTAAGTCCCTGACCCTTATGTGCTTTCTCTGTGCTTTATTTTTGTTCATTTGTTGTTTGTTTGCTATTTCTGCATGCGTTTAGATGCTTTTCTTTGATTTTTGCTTTCACGTGATAGCTTAGGGTTTATTCTTGCTGATAGCTTAGGGTTTATCCTTGGTGATTTCTCTGTTGCTTGTTTATCCCTTTTGTTTCATTATGCCTATCTTTTCTTATTATTGTGCTTCTGAGCATGTTAGTGTTAGTATTCTCCATCTTGTTTATTCTCATGCTCATCTTGATTCGTTGTGTTCTGTTCCTGTGATTTAAAATATCTATCTATCTTCTGTGTATATTGGTTTTTAATCTGGTGGGTTTATAATGTCATGATTGTTCTTCATTCCTGTTTCATGTTTAGTTTTAGTTGTAGTTTAGCTGTTTTCTTCATTAAGGTTATCTTGCGTTGGGTCTGCTTCTCTGTTCTTAGAGACTTCCTTGTTCTTCTTCACCCTATGTTTATACTTAGGGTTTTCTTATTTGCTGGTTGTCAACATCTCATCTGTTTGATTTTCGAATACCTCTCCTGTTGCTCTTTATGTTTAGCTTAGTTGTTTGACTTTTGTTAGGGTTTCTTCTATGTAGCCTTCAATATCTTTACTGTTTTTTCTTCTTTTAACTCCCATGGTTTAGTCTTAGCCGTTTGATTCTCATTCTCCCTCACTTCATGTTTAATTTTGGTTTACAGCTCCTCTTATGTGTTCTCATCTGCTAAATATGCATGTTAATCTTGATTATCTCTCCTGCATGATAGATTTAGGGTTCCTCTTCACCGTTTATTCATGTCTCTTCTCTTCTTTATCTTCATCTTGATCCATCACATGTATACATAAGGCTAGGATTAATACTTGAAAAGATATATTAGCTAACATGCCTATGCTATTGTGTGTACTCTGGGCTTAAATGAATTCTGTTTCATCTACTACTTGCTGCTTCTTAGAGTTTAACATTCTGAGCATATTTGTGCCCTGAACCTAAAGGTTTTTGGAGTTTTCAATTATCATATGACTGGAGTTAGTAGTAATTAGGTCTAATTTGACATGGATTCATATGTTGACATATAAAGTTGGACAATGTGGGTTGATTAGCTAAGATTCAACCATATCAAATTGTCTTTCCTGAGTTTTGTTGATTAATGCATCTTATCTGGTTCTATGTGTCCTAATATGCAAATCATGTTGAATTTGATTTAGTTTTACTGTTTTTGGTTGAGTTTAAGTGTTTGATTGAAACTGTTGGAACCTTAGGTGGATTGGTTATAGCTGCTAGAATTAAGTTCCTAGAAATGGCTAGTTTTTAAATAGGATAGAACTGAAATGATCACAAAATAGGCCATAAGTTAAATAATTGGCCTGAAATGACCAATTCTATAAGGCCCTAACACACAGTCCACCTTTAAAACAGTGGCTGGTTGTGCAAAGGGTTATGTCTGCAAATGCAGACTGGCCCAGGCTCTATATTGAGCCCTGAACAGCAAAGTGGCCAAACCTGTAAAGGTTTTGGGCCCAGCTGTTCAGTAATTGGCTTTAATAGCCCAAACTAAGTCTCAACTTGAGACTGGCTAGTTCTTAAATAGTATAATCATAACAATAAAACAGGCTATGCCTGCAATTAGCTTAAAATTGAAATAATGTGGTCTTAATTGACTGGAATTAGATTAAAAGTGGCTAAAATTGAAATAGTTTCTTAAAAATAAAACTGGCCAGCCTTTAAATACTAATGCCAGGGCTGGCCATTAGTTAAATAAGTGCAAAACAAGCTGAAAATTGACCTAGGTAGGCTAGTAAATCAGCAGTGCCCTTAGGGGCATAATTGGGTATTAAAAGGTAAAATAGTAACTAGTTAGAACTTAAAAGGGTAATGGAGTCATTCATGCTCCCGATTTCTGCAATTTTGCAGAGATTTAGGGGTATAATGGTCTCCTAAAAATGGGAAATCTGTAAAAATCTCAAACCCCTAAGGTCATACTAGTAAAAGGCCCTAAAAGGAATCTTTTAGAACCTTCCAGCACATGCTCGAAGGGTTTTTCATAACAGAAATAGGGGCTAAAGTGCATAATTCATAAATTTAGGAGGGGGGAAGTGGGTGTCACGACCCCCGTGATGGCGCCCAGCACATTGCTAAGCCAGCCTGACCAATCCATATCAACCACGGAGCTAGAAGCTCTCTTTAACCCATTTAAGCAAATTAATTCACGAAATAACAACAATACATGTAACGAAAACGGAAAACCAAGTCCCATAATACATCAACTCCCATAGACCAAGGGTCAAGAGTCATGAGCCTCTACCGAACATGAGTGTATAAGGGTTTACAAAATACCAAGTGCGGAAAGAAATGTCAATACAAAATCCAAAGACAGTAGGAAGGGATGTCGGGTCCTGCGGACTCTGCAGCTACCTCGAATATCCACAAACGTCGCCTCGCACAGCTACTGGATCACTGCTGAGAGGTACCTGGATCTGCACACAAGGTGCAGGGAGTAAAATGAGTACCGCCAGACTCAGTGGTAATAAACAAGGGTAAGACAGCGCAGATAAGAAATCCGCAATAAAGCACTATGTAAAGCTATAATCAGCTACCCTGTCATAGAATCAATCTTCACTGTACCTGTTCCAACAATTACCAATAAATAGCATAACAGCTAGCAGATGTAGCTAAATGCAATGCAATGCATGATATGACCGCTACGGCGTGTAGCCCGACTCCAATTTTGGGTACCCGTGCTCACCGTGGGGGTTCAGACTCCGGAGGGGCTCCTACAGCCCAAGCACATCTCATAGAGATATCCCTGCGGCGTGCAGTCCGATCCAACATATATCTCGCTGCGGCGTGCAGCCCGATCCACTACTAGTCGGCTAATATGCAGATACAGCCTCGCAGGCTCAAAAGTAGTTTTTGAAAACTCTTTTATCATTTTTCAGTTGGAAAACAGTAATATCAAGTTCCAGAGATTGGAATTAGCATAATAACAAAAATAGCTACGGACTAGTAGTAAACTAGCATGTCTATGTGATAAGACAAAGATAATGATCCTCGCGGGATCCAATAACTGGCTCACGGCCCACATGTATAATCAACCGCCCGAGAAGGGGGTTCCTCGGCTCAAGAGTGGCCATTATCACAATATATATATATATACAACCATCCGAGAAGGAGGTTCGACGGCTCAAGAAATAGCCTAATATCATAATACAGTATCAACAAGTCGGACTATGTCATAGTCCCCAATCACAATCGACCCCGCACTCACAAGAGAGTACGTGTCTCGCCGCGATACAGCGTCACAAAGTGGTATACCGGGGTTTCGAACCCGCTGGTCATCACCCACATCTATTACTCACCTCAATACAGCACGACGACTATTCCGCAATGCCCTTGCCACGAGAATCAAGCTCCGTACGCGTAGAATCTGATCAAATACAGTAGAAACACAACAAATTAGGCCAATGGGACGACACCCAATCAATACAACTCAATTTACATCAAAATTCCCAAAGTTGTCAAAACCCGAGCCCCGGGCCCACATTCCGAAAATTTACGAAATTCACATTTCTGGAACCCTCGTCTCGCCACGAGTCCATACATATAAAATTTACCAAAATCGGACTCCGTTTGCCCACTCAAATCGGTGTTTTTCTTCAATTTAGGCTTAGGGCTCAAACCCACATTTAATCTTCCATTTACAGAAATTTAACCAAGGATTTCATGTTAAAATGATGTAATTAAGCCACAAAACTTACCTCCGACGAATCTCCGATGAAATCCCAGCAATCTCCCGTGATTTCTTCTCTCTAGGGCTCAAAATTATGTTTTGGGGTGTGAAACCCGCGAGCGAAATGTTCTGCAATTAAACTCACTGCCAGAGCAATTTGCTCTACGCGATCGCGATCTTCCTCACGCGATCGCGATGCTCAAATTCACGGCCTCACGCGATCGCGACTTCCTTCACGCGATCGCGAAGCACAGTCACCCTGCCTCACGCGATCGCATCCTTCACTCCTGCGATCGCGTAGCATATTTCTCCTGGACCCATTTCTTCTTCTACGCGATCGCGTATATTGGCCCGCGATCGCGATCAACACCCGATCAATTCTACGCGATCGCGACTCTTACCCTGCGATCGCGATGCCTTATCTCCCCGCTCTACGCGATCGCATCCCCATCCCCGCGATCGCGGAGAGCAATTGTCTGCTGAGGTTATGACAGCAACCAGATTTTTCTCTTTTCTTTCAACAATGGTCCGTTTGGACCCCCGAATTCATCCCGAGACTCCCGGGACCCCAACGAAAACCAACAACATACTCCAAAACATGATACGAACTTATTCCAACCATAAAAACACCATACTAAACATCAAAATCACCAATTACACACGGATTCAAGCCTAAATTTCTTAAAACTTTCCGATTTACACATTCGATCAAAAACCCGACCAAACGATGTCCGAATGACCTGAAATTTTGCAGGCACATCCAAAATCACCTAACGGAGCTACAGAAATTGTCGGAATTCCATTCCGACCCCCGGATCAAAATATCACCTACCATCCGGTTATCGCCAAAATTCAACATTCGCCAATTCAAGCTTAAAACTACACCGAACCTCCGAATTCAATTCCGATTGCTCTCCTAAGTCATAAATGACCTCCCGGAACTAACCGAATCATCAGAATTTGATTCCGAGCCCTCTAACCAAATAGTCAACTCGGGTTGACTTTCCTTATTCAAGTCTCCTTCAAAAAGGCTATATGCCTCATTTTCAATCCAACTCACTCCTAAATCACCCGATAGACTCTAACACTGATATAAAATCATAAAACATGTAATTACAACATAACGGGGTGGTAATTCCCATAACGACGGGCCGAGTCGTTACATTCTCCCCAACTTAAACAAACGCTCGTCCTCGAGCGTACCGGAGTGGTACTAGAAGCAACTCAATAGCTGAATGACCTTACCAAGCATATATTCGGGCGATCATACGTCACCCTATCTCACGCAAGTCCGAAAACACCATACAGCTGAAATCTCACAGACCATCTTAACCATAAACCACATTGCACTTTCTGAAATCATATACCAATTGCTAATCCCATTCATGTACTCAGGATACACTAGAATCCACTGCAATAAGCCATACTCACCACTCCGGGTGAGATCATATGATGTGTCAAACAACCCAATCACTCGAGACGATAGTCTCTAATCACAACAACTGGCCACAATCACCAATACTAGCTGAAAACCTCTTTCATTAGATAGAGTCTTATTCCAACACCTCCATATCATGCCCACGGCAACCAGACACGCGATATATCGAACCCATCTCTCAGGTCAACCATTCATGAATCCATTTCACTTTTAACTGATACCACAATAGATTTCGGACCCAAATCTCGGTATTACCTTTCTAACCAACTAAAATCACATATACTCACATTCATTATTGGCTCCAACGACCATTTCGATTATAACACATCGCACTGGTGATAAGTCATCTCAAGCACCGGCCTAAGCCGCAACGAGCACAACATAGGCTCCAATAGAAACGTCCGCACACACTCGAATCATGACAGCTCAAATCATGACAACTGTCTCCAGCAAATAGAGCTGCAATTTAATCCCTCTGTGCCATCATAATATAGAACTGAGATCGCGTCTCGTATTATAGAAATAAAGTACCTGAATCCTCCTCGAGAGGTCATAACATCACGTGGCCTTGCCACAAGTTATGATTCTATCCAAACACTATTACTCATGAAACACCTCAAGTTACCAAGCTCAAAAAGGTCATCAACGCACAGATCTAGGTCTTGGACCCAAGCAATCAACCTCACCCACGGTGAAACAATTAACATATGCTATCAAATCCTGAAAGGACACAACCGATGTGCCATTCGCCGAGCGATACTCAATACGGACTTTTCCTCAGAAGCCAGGAGGTATTATTTACCAGGTAACATACACTGTTGCGGCGTGCAACCCGCTCCAATGACATACCCGTGGCGGCGTGCCACCTGATCTAGATACCATACCTGTGGCGGCGTGCCACCCGATCCAAGTATCCCTCGTCAAATGAATACGCGTCGAGTCAAGTTGCTCATCATAATAAACATATATAGCCTCAAGTTTGGCCATAAGAACCGCATCCGACAAAGTTACTCAATACCAGAACCAAATCAACGATAGAAACCTCTGCACTGATATCCGCCACGAAGGCCCAACCGAACAAGCAATACCCACCAGCCGTCTGCTGGTCCTGAGGTACAACTACCCCGCTGGAGCATACTCTGATGCACTCTGCTACACAATTTGTGCCATACCATCATAGTCTATATCACATTAGTCTAGATAACCTGGCCCAATGATGACCAGCAAGCAATCAAGTATCATAATCCAAATTCGTCATATCAAGCTGAGGGAGAAAGCCACTAGGAGCTTCTAATTTTCGATAATCACAAAACAGTGTCGATACACATGATATTCAACCACCGCATAGGCGGACTAACGAGAACTTCAAGTCTCCAACACATATATAACACATGAATCACTATGCCTGATTCCGTACTCCACCGTACGAATACATAACGCACATCAAGTGTCCATTCATACCATGAAAGCCATTCAGAAATTTCTCTATGCCATCAACGACTCAGTTATTATAGTCGATCCAACAAGAGAATACCACCATACCACCGGATATTATCAGTTTACATTACTTTGTCATTTTGGACCATATACCCTGCCAAATTACTAGAATAGCAGTACCATTTTCTTTAGTCACCAGAAAGGTCGATTCTTTAAATCACCTGCAGCCGCCCGCGCTGCTATATAATTTTATTGACTTTCCATATATTATGAACTGATCTCAAAACCTAGAATATACCATTATCAACTTTCCATAACACATCGTGTATACCATATCACACTAAGACAACATGAAAATTCATATCCCTTTCCTCCGCCTCAGCATTGGCGCACTCAACTAGTCAAGGACTTTCGTGATCCCATATAGAAGAAACTCATTACACATTCCACGCTTCGCATATCGATAGGAATATACTCATCTCGGGTTACACGACTGCCAACACTCAAAAGCTTTATTGCACAATATCTGCAAGACTCCTTACTTCAACCACATACCAAGAATTAGTCGTATTCTTTATCATACCGCTTCGGTTTATTAACAAGTTGTTCCATTTACCCAGTTTCCTTTCTGATTCATCTTTGATTTAATATTAGCCACTACTGTAGCACCATTAATATTAGCCATTATTGTAGCACCATAACACATCAACTCATTCCACACGAGACTCGTACATAAGACCACACGGTAAGGATCACATCCTACAATACTTTATTTTGAAGAACCTCTTGCGATTTGAATTCGTTATCATTACCTTCCAATACGGATTACATAGAATCCCTTCATTCACATAATATAACACAAGTACCGATCTCTTCTAACGAAACCACCATCTTTAGCCACATGTACAATTTTGAGACACCCGGCTGTTACAAGTAAAATCTTGAACACCGTAAACAATTCTCGGGCGTCAGTCATCCTTATTCACCTGTAATTCAACTGTCTTATTGAACAGAACCACTCGTGCCTTATTAGAATTTTGACACTGCAGATCATGATTACATACAGATACTATTAGCTATCACTCTTTTCTATACACCAAGCATTCCTTACCAACCTCGGTTCAAAATACCCTAGTATTTCTTCACATCTACGAAGCACCATAACCTTTATCAGAATTTTCCCAACATACTTAGAGACAGAATCAACATAGCACACAATAGTGCAATCAGTTAATCAATAGCAACCTCCCCAACTTAGCTCGAAGCCATTCATCAAAGCACTTTCAACCACTCATATCAGTATTACTCAAGTGATGCCGAAATGTTAGTATGATATTAAACTCAAGTCATTTACAAGCTTCGACGGAGATTCGAATCATCAGAAATATTAACTCTTTTGCAATTCTTGCATTCATTCACACACAACAGTTACGCCCCCTCTTTAGGTGACAAAATCTTTTCTAAGTCCCGAATTTTTCCAAAAATTTCGGCAGAGTTCCCTTTGTAAATTGGCCTATCCACCTGCCAGAGAATCACCAAAACCATCCTAGCAATACATTCACAGCTCAACAAGACATCACAATGTATTTCAACAACATTAAATCTCAATACTACACAATTCATATTATCATAATTGGTACACGAACATGCGTTGTACCTGCTCGAATCATAACACATATCAACTACATTTCAATTACACATGAGAATCAATCCACATACCTCTTTCTCAATTTAGCATTTCATCACAATACCTTCCACCAGGATACACATAGCAAAATCACTTTAGTCTTCCTGAGTTTAAACTTGTTCCACTACAAATAAGGCATTTTACCATCCAATTACGAGATATGATAAATATTCACCACGCCCATAGCTCGGGGCTACACAACAGTTTAGATAAGAGTCGAACAATTAACAACTCATCCATTAGTAAGCCTCCATAATACTCTACAGATCGGCACAAGGCCCCAAACATGGTTACTAGACCGAGTACATAGATATAAGCCCAGTCTTAGTCACTTTACACAGTAATTTATCAATTGGGAAGGATCAAGTCCAAATCCCCAGTCACAATACCACCACGCTCGTCACATGACGCGTATTCCATCTCAACACATCACTTTATAGTGCAAATACGGGGTTTCAAACCCTCAGTACATTATCTATTGCCACCACTCACAAAATCAGCACCTCAATGCTCAAGTCATAAACAAGGTCCAGCCTCAAGTCATCCCGACCGGCCCAACATGAACTCACAGAGATTATATCTCGCCCCTCACTCGGGGAAATCACAAGCCATAAGGCAATTATATTGCTGAGTGCTCGATGCGTGCACAGACGTGCGGAAGGAATTTCAAAAATTATCTCTCAAGCTGAATCAAGTGCGCACGATAAGAATTCCAAGAAATGTGAAGTGTTTCCTAAAGGTTCGCAGCCTCCCGGGGATAAGTACAGGCGTCCCCGTACCGATCCACAAGACTCTACTAACCGGCTCAAGACTCATGAGGCCTAGTAAACCTAGGCTCTGATACCAACTTGTCACGACCCCAAATCCGGTCGTGATGGCGCCCAACACACTGCTAGGCCAGCCTGACCAATCCATATCAACCACGGAGCTAGAAGCTCTCTTTAACCCATTTAAGCAAATTAATTCACGAAATAACAACAATACATGTAACGAAAACGGAAAACCAAGTCCCATAATACATCAACTCCCATAGACCAAGGGTCAAGAGTCATGAGCCTCTACCGAACATGAGTGTATAAGGGTTTACAAAATACCAAGTGCGGAAAGAAATGTCAATACAAAATCCAAAGACAGTAGGAAGGGATGTCGGGTCCTGCGGACTCTGCAGCTACCTCGTATATCCCATAGATGTCGCCTCGCACAGCTACTGGATCACTGCTGAGAGGTACCTGGATCCGCACACAAGGTGCATGGAGTAAAATGAGTACTGTCAGACTCAGTGGTAATAAACAAGGGTAAGACAGCGCAGATAAGAAATCCGCAATAAAGCACTATGTAAAGCTATAGTCGGCTACCCTGTCATAGAATCAATCTTCACTGTACCTGTTTCCAACAATTACCAATAAATAGCATAACAGCTAGCAGATGTAGCTAAATGCAATGCAATGCATGATATGACCGCTACGGCGTGTAGCTCGACTCCAATTTTGGGTACCCGTGCTCACTGTGGGGGTTCAGACTCCGGAGGGGCTCCTACAGCCCAAGCACATCTCATAGAGATATTCCCGCGGCGTGCATTCCGATCCAACATATATCTCGCTGCGGCGCGCAACCCGATCCACTACTAGTCGACTAATATGCAGATACAGCCTCGCAGGCTCAAAAGTAGTTTTTGAAAACTCTTTCTTTCATTTTTCAGTTGGAAAACAGTAATATCAAGTTCCAGAGATTGGAATTAGCATAATAACAGAAATAGCTGCGGACTAGTAGTAAACTAGCATGTCTATGTGATAAGACAATGATAACGATCCTCGCGGGATCCAATAACTGGCTCACGGCCCACATGTATACTCAACCGCCCGAGAAGGGGGTTCCTCCGCTCAAGAGTGGCCATTATCACAATATATATATATATACAACCATCCGAGAAGGAGGTTCGACAGCTCTAGAATAGCCTAATATCATAATACAGTATCAACAAGTCGGACTATGTCATAGTCCCCAATCACAATCGACCCCGCACTCACAAGAGAGTACGTGTCTCGCCGCGATACAGCGTCACAAAGTGGTATACCGGGGTTTCGAACCCGCTGGTCATCACCCACATCTATTACTCACCTCAATACAGCACGACGACTATTCCGCAATGCCCTTGCCACGAGAATCAAGCTCCGTACGCGTAGAATCCTGATCAAATACAGTAGAAACACAACAAATTAGGCCAATGGGACGACACCCAATCAATACAACTCAATTTACATCAAAATTCCCAAAGTTGTCAAAACCCGAGCCCCGGGCCCACATTCCAAAAATTTACGAAATTCACATTTCTGGAACCCTCGTCTCGCCACGAGTCCATACATATAAAATTTACCAAAATCGGACTCCGTTTGCCCACTCAAATCGGTGTTTTTCTTCAATTTAGGCTTAGGGCTCAAACCCACATTTAATCTTCCATTTACAGAAATTTAACCAAGGATTTCATGTTAAAATGATGTAATTAAGCCACAAAACTTACCTCCGACGAATCTCCGATGAAATCCCAGCAATCTCCCGTGATTTCTTCTCTCTAGGGCTCAAAATTATGTTTTGGGGTGTGAAACCCGCGAGCCCTCTGTTCTGTGATATAAATTCACTGCCAGAGCAATTTGCTCTACGCGATCGCGATCTTCCTCACGCGATCGCGATGCTCAAATTCACGGCCTCACGCGATCGCGACTTCCTTCACGCGATCGCGAAGCACAGTCACCCTGCCTCACGCGATCGCATCCTTCACTCCTGCGATCGCGTAGCATATTTCTCCTGGACCCATTTCTTCTTCTACGCGATCGCGTATATTGGCCCGCGATCGCGATCAACACCCGATCAATTCTACGCGATCGCGACTCTTACCCTGCGATCGCGATGCCTTATCTCCCCGCTCTACGCGATCGCATCCCCATCCCCGCGATCGCGGAGAGCAATTGTCTGCTGAGGTTATGACAGCAACCAGATTTTTCTCTTTCCTTTCAACAATGGTCCGTTTGGACCCCCGAATTCATCCCGAGACTCCCGGGACCCCAACGAAAACCAACAACATACTCCAAAACATGATACGAACTTATTCCAACCATAAAAACACCATACTAAACATCAAAATCACCAATTACACACGGATTCAAGCCTAAATTTCTTAAAGCTTTCCGATTTACACATTCGATCAAAAACCCGACCAAACGATGTCCGAATGACCTGAAATTTTGCAGGCACATCCAAAATCACCTAACGGAGCTACAAAAATTGTCGGAATTCCATTCCGACCCCCGGATCAAAATATCACCTACCATCCGGTTATCGCCAAAATTCAACATTCGCCAATTCAAGCTTAAAACTACACCGGACCTCCGAATTCAATTCCGATTGTTCTCCTAAGTCACAAATCACCTCCCGGAACTATCCGAATCATCAGAATCCGATTTCGAGCCCTCTAACCAAATAGTCAACTCTGGGTTGACTTTCCTTATTCAAGTCTCCTTCAAAAAGGCTATATGCCTCATTTTCAATCCAATTCACTCCTAATTTACCCGATAGACTCTAACACTGATATAAAATCATAAAACATGTAATTACAACATAACGGGGTGGTAATTCCCATAACGACGGGCCGGGTCGTTACAGTGGGATTAATCCCATACTTCATCCCCAAGTTTTCAGCCCTAAAAAATATCTATATATACCTCTAAGAATGGGGCTGAATGGGGGTTCCAATCTGAGTAATAGAAGAAATATATCTGGGGTTCCATTGGAGAGTAATCTGGAAATACACTTAAGCTGAAATTCATTGAATACAAAAGCTTGAGAGATAGAATTAGCAATACAACAGTAGGATTTTCTGGGTTTTTTATCGGATTTCTCTGGGTCATCTACTTGGGTTTTCTCTGATATTGCTGTTGTGGTGTTGCTGTGTGCTGTGCCTTCCTCTTCTCACTGTTGCATTGGTCGCTTGAGTCCTTGCTTTGCTTATTGCTTATCCCCTAGACTCATTGGTCTTATTCTCTGTTATCCAGGTACTCTTCTGCCCGTAATGAAGCTGTAATGGAATTTGCTGAATAGAAATGAAGACTTGGAATTATTTTGTTATCTGTTTGTAGCTTCACTTTTAATTTATAGTATACTGTAGTAAATAGCAAGGAAAAACAGAAACAAAAGCCTTGTAATAATTTAGTACTAGCAGTAGTATAGTGGTAATGTAGTGTAGATAGCTTATCACTTAGTTTAATTAGGAAAAGACTCTAAAACATAAGTTAATTCATAATACTTGCAAAACTGATAAGCACTAAGTTCACATTAATTTCGCAAAAACATGACCGTATAGTTAATTACATCTTCACTGATCTGCGTTTAGGTGATAATAAGTGTTGAAAGAGAAAGTGTTAGGTCAAGCCATGGGTTAATAATCTGGTAATAAGTCATGAAAAATCATTAGTGTAAGCATGCATAGGTATCTGATTCATTCATCCATAAGTATCTGAAATGGAACAATGGGATCATTAGATTGCATACTTGTCGCCTACATAATCTTAAGAGTCAAAGAAAACAATATCACAGCATGCTATAGAAAGGAAGAACTGGGGATAATACTAAGTATAAGTTGCAATTGAAATTGGTACTGTAATTACACGAGTGTAGTCAATTAGTTAGTTCATATTTATAGTTAATTAGCTTAATCATTTTCTAAGTTTTCTTATGTAATCAGACTTCTTAGAATTGGTATTAACCTTGAGCCAGCAATTAATAGTATGATTTCTTAGCTGTAAAATGATAGTGATTTATAGTTTCATCAAGCCTAATTTAGAATCGTTATTTTATGTACATCTGATATAAATAAAATGCTTGTGAATTTCTTATTGATCAAAAACGTGCATCTTTGTTTGTTTTCAATATAATTCCATTTTTGTCTGGGCTTAATTCTGGGCGTGAGCCCAAACTATGATAAGTAGCCAATTGGCTAATGACCCTAAATTCAGTAAATACCTGGGCCTTCAAGGCCTGGATCGATGTAATGTGAGTAAAGCTTCAATGAGAACCAGGCCCAATAAATAACATGAACTCAACAGGCCTGGATTATTATAGTGTTAGTAATACGATTAAGGAAAGAACAAGTGTAGAAAACATAGTTAAATACAAGTATTGAACCCTTTAATGAAAATTGGGACGAGTCTCGCCCGAATAACACCGGGCCCCCATTTAGTAATGATATAACACAAATAGACCCGGGAAAGCTAATAGCCAATTCCATAGCTTCTCCCAAAAGATTTAAAAGCCGATAGACGTTACTTTAAGGCACGATTTTAATATACCTTCCTATGAACGAGTGTGCACTTGGTGCGACTCAAATCCAAATCTCGGCAAAGCCGAAATACACCAAAAGTCATAGGTGTACTGGTTGCGGTATGACTCGAGGCGTGTTTCCGCGATGTCGCAAATTCCTAAAAAATAATATTTAACGTAAAAGCACATTATGTTGTTAAAATCTATAATTGAGTCAAACAAAAGTCAAGAACGACAGTGGAGCGACCGTGCTAAAACCACGGAATCCGGGAGTGCCTAACACCTTCTCCCGGGTTAACAGAGTTCCTTATCCGGATCTCTGCTTCGCAGACATTTATAAGAGTCATAATTCCTCGGATTCGGGATTAACCGGTGACTTGGGACACCATTGTCATTCCCAAGTGGCGACTCTGATTTATCTCTAATAAAATCCCGAACCGATTGTCCTTTAAATGGAAAAACTCCTTCCCTTGCGTTATTTTATCCGTTTCGGGTAATTGAGCGTCGGGGTATACCCTACAAGTGTATTTATACGCTTTTAAGCAGTGTGGGGTAGTAAAAAGGGAGGTGTGACAGCTCTGGCGACTCTGCTGGGGATCCAACCCTGAATTTCGATTTCAGAGTTTAAGATCTCGAGCTCCTTAGAACTGCCGTTCGCGTTTTTGTTTGACTTCATTATGAGATTTTGAATAACATGCTATGTGCTTTATCGCTTTTGATATTACATGAACTGTATATATAAAACTGTGCCGAAAACCCTTCTCTCTTCTCCCCCGGGGATGTGCTTACTGGTTGAGACTCCCCTTTCTGTTAAAGTCACCTTAAATTAAGAAAACAGAGGCCGGATAAGTTACAAAGCCGATTGACTCCGCGGGTCACCGGTACGTAGCCCCTCCTCGATTCGAGTTGTTCGCTCGGGTACACGGTCTAGCAATCCATGAAACCGTGAGATTTTGAACATAGGTCTAGGACGATTATTTGCATCATATCTGACTTAGGGGACTCAACACAGGGGTTGGGTCCGTCTAGGACAGGTGACCCGGTATTGAAAAGACCGAGCATGCTATGTGTTGCATTTTATTGTCCTTGACCGTTATGCGGACCGGCGGAAATCCCGAGATTGGAAAAATTGTTGAAAAAAAGAAAAAAAAAAGAGAGGAAAATAATGATTTATAGAAAATAGGTACATGGAAAATTAGAAAATTTGAAAAAATAGGTGGAACATTTTTTGAAATAATTGGTCAAATAATCTGACCGAACTACGCAGGTTTGATTCTCGCCGTTAGGTGGGATACGTAGGCAACCCTCATCGGGTCCAACCACCCCTTTTAAAAATCAAAAAAAAAATGTGTGTGTATTTTTGTCAATAAAATCAAAGTGATGCCGTTTTTGTAAATAGCCGAATGTTCCGAAAGGACGCCGGAAGGCTGTTAAAATAGCCACTTTGAATCTTTTTAAATAATTTGCGGGCACAACCTTGAAATATTCCTTGTGGAAATGTTGCAAGGCCAAAGCCTCAAAATCAAGTCCGGGTTCACACCCGTTTTGCAAAAATAACCAAAAAATGTCAAATTTTTGATTTTGTTATAAATAAATTGGGTGATGCTATTCTTGCTTAAAATAAGCCGAATGTCCCTCAAAAGGACGCCGGAAGGTCGTTTTTGCAAGAATAGCCACTTTGAGTCATTTTAAATAATTTGCGGGCATAGCCTTGAAATATTCCCTCGCGGAAACGTTGAAAGGCCGTATCCGCAAAATCAAGTTTGAGTCATCGCTCAACTTCTCAAAAATAACCATTTTATCAAATAAGCCATTACATGGCCGAAATTTTGCTGAAATAGCCACATTTTTGCATTTCAACTTCCTCAGTCTTGTGTTGGCCTGTGTCGGTGCTGAACGATGCCCCATAGGCCCCGGGATAAAAATTTTGAATTTGCATCTTCTCAAATAAAATTTTGCAAAAAGAGCCACTTTGTCTAAATAAGCCATACATGGCCAATTTTATAAAAATAGTCACAATTGACATTAAAAAAAAAGCTTTTCAATCTTATGTTGGTTTATGGTGATGCCGAACGATGCCCCATGAGCCACAGGATAAAAAAAAAAAAATTTCAAGTTTATCTTTCTTAAATAATTTTTGCAAAAATAGTCATTTTGTCAAATAAGCCATTATGTGGCCAATTTTGTAGAAATAGTCATAATTGACACCAAAAATATTCTTATTCTTGTAGAAATCTCCTAGACAAGTTTGTAGTTGGAGTCGGCTTCTATAATTTTCCTTCAGAAAAAAAAAAAATTCGAATAAACATCTCTTTATTTCTTGCATTAATTTGCAAGAACTACGCTCGGTCCGATTCATGCGGGGTCATGATACGTAGGCAATCCACATAGGATTCGACCATTTCCATAAAAAAAAAAAATTGAAAAGCTACAAAAAGAAAAAAAGGAAAAACTGAAAACCCATAAAAAGGCAAAAAAAAAAAAAGAAAATAGCAAAAAAAAAAAAGAAAAACAAAGGAAATCAATAAGTGGAATACCTTAACGCTAACCCGGTGGTTTCGTTCTGTCAATTTTCAGAAAGTCGAGGTGGTTGGTTGTGGTAAATTGGAAAGGAAGATCCAAGGAAAATGATAACCGGCATCGAAGTTGTTACGAGTGCTCAAGAGACTCGGGGTCAGAAAATTCAACAAGGGTCTAGTATGGTTGAGGAAAACAGAGAATTGAAACAACAAATGACCCAAATGCGTCAAGCATGGGCCAATGGCCAAGGACAGCCTTCTCATGAGTCACAATCTGCTATACAGCAAGAACAGTACCACTCTCCCGAGTACCACTCGTACTCGTTTGACTTGCCTGCAAACGTTGAGAAGCTTACCCGAAAGAATGTGCAGGAAGAAATGGCCCAAGGATTGAAGAGATTAGAACAACGGATGAAAAACATGCAAGAAATGGCAGAGAATCTCAAGACTGAGTGGGTTGGTATCGGTTCCCGACAACAGCTGGTTGAACGGAACCACATGTTAGTAGAAGAAGTCAAAATATTAAGACAACACGTGGTTGAAATGTATCGGTCATGGATGGATGGAAAAGCACCACCCCCGCCACCACCTAGTTTCATGGACCCGATCCTTACACTGAACCCGATGCCAAATATACCTGCCTATCGCAGCCTTTCTAGCCACTCAAGTAGCTCAATTACTCGTCCCCCAGCTATGCTTTCCCAACACTACTTCCATCCCCAACCTTACTACTCTCCTGGAGGCACCCAAAATCGTACTTCACCTTCTATGTACCCAATTCCACAAAAAGCCTACCGACCCCCACAAACATACCGGAAACCCCCTGGGTCAGATTTCAGGCCAAACAAGGCGTTTAGGGAGGAGAGGTTGCTGAAGCGAAAAACGGCTTTCACTCCTATCGGAGAATCATATACTAGCCTTTATCATAGGTTGAAAGAGTTGGGGATGTTAAGACCAGTCGCACCAAAAGTTCCAAACCCACCCCCGAAAAATCTTGATTCTTCTGTCAGATGTGAATACTGTTCGGGAACATTGGGTCACGATACTGAAAAGTGTTGGCAATTGAAGAATGCCATTCAAGATCTTATCGATGAGAGGAGAATTGAAGTACAGACTCCCGAAACCCCAAACATTACACAGAATCCTCTACCTGCACGTGACGTTGCGCATTTTGTGGGGACGATGCCCGATGACGAGGGTGAAGAGATTTTCCTTTGGAAGCCGAGTATATTGAAATAGAAAGCGATCTTAATGCAGAATACAATGACTAAGATGCCATGCTTGTCAATTGGGAAGTTGCTCCAACTCTTGGAGTTTTGGTAGTTTTATTTTGGTGTCGTTTCTGTTACTCGGGTTATTTCAGGGTTGTAATCCGGACGTTATCTTGAGAGTCAAAACCCTTCTATCTTTTCTTTGTTTAGTAATAAATTTGTTTAGTGCCGTCTAGGTTTGTAATTCTAGTTTAGTCTGTTCGTTTTGTTGTTCGTCTTGTTGTTTCAACCCATCAGTTTAATACAACTCTTTGTTTCCCGTCATTCATAGTCATTCCATTTCTAATCACTTTACAGTTCTTTTCATACTGATTTTAGTGACATGACATGTACATAATTCTCGGCCTGATTTTAAAAGTCAATGAAACAATGTTGAAGATGTAATGATACTCGGAAAAAATAAAAACAGTGAAGTCGGAATCAAGTGAATACTAGGGGAAAACATAACATAAAGGAATGCCTTGGAAATGCATCATGCTTCATCGGTTTAAAGCCAAAGGCAAAAGTACCCCAAGACTAAAGGAACCATTCGTGGTATCAAGATTGTTGCCTAATCGCATTGAGAGTCATCAAAAACAGAAGGCAAATATGTGAATTGGTCGAGAGATAGTTTGTACTCGGTAGGTTTTGAAGATTGGAATGACGAAGGCAATTTATTCGGCTATCCAAACACTTCGTCCATTGCTACCCCTTTTTGAGCCATATTATATCTTTCTTTCATATCCCTCTTTCGGAATCAACAACAAAAATTGAGGATTGAGCGGGGGAATCAAATGAAGAAAAAGAAAAAAAAAGGGAAAAGAAAAAGAGGAAGAAAAAAGAGAAAAAAAAAGAAAAAAAAAGAAAGAAAAAGAAAAGAATGCAAAGAAAAATCGGGAAAAAGTCAAAAAGAAATCCATCTAACTTATAAAGTTGGATGAACTACGTCTGACTTGATCCCGAAAGGGTACGTAGGCAGCCTCTCTGAGGTTCAGTCACAATAAATGAAAAATCTGAAAATCTAAAAAAAAATCCCCCAAAAGGAAACTGGGGCAGAAGTTATGGTTGTTGAAGAAATAAGATTCCGAAAGTTGTAATCATTAACCCACATTGAAATAATTCTGAGCCTTTATATCCTTTTTTCTAAACCCCATCCAAAAGCCTGCATTACGGTCCAAAGGAAGACCTTCCGATCAATCTTCAAGAAATGCCGAGTCAAGCGAACAAAGGTCAATCACATCAAGGGCAACACTCCAGGAGAGTGAAGAACTCAAAACCACCACGAGACTCCAGGATGAGAGAAGTCAAAATGAGAGAGTCTTATCGGTGAAGACCCGCACGGGCACCGTAGGGCGACGGTGAGTTGAGAGAAAGAAAGATCAAATGAGAGAGGCTTGTTGGCGAAAACCCTACGGGCGCTGCAAGTCGACTAAGGATCAAATCAAAGAAATGAAGTATTGAAGACCGGTTTCACGGCAGAACTTGCAACAAGAGTTGAACATCAACTTTGCTATACGGAGAAGGCCAAAAGTGCGTGTCAAGGTCGCTAGAGTCGGTATTCAAAATCCGTTAGGTCATTCGTCTGTAGGTTTCTTGTTAGGAATTGTATTTTCCTTTCTCTTTATTCTTCACACTTTGTTTTACCCTCCTTCTTATCGAGTCAGTCAGGTCATAACAAGTATAGAAATAATTTCAAAATTTGCCACCAAGCTTTCCAATTGCACAAGATGGGATTTAGCCAACACGATAATTGTCGTAGGTCGGGGAATGACAAGGCCAGTGATTTAAGCCCACAAGAGCAACATGTGCAATGAGGATCATGCCAGACACAAGGGTCGGCAAGGTCCCAACTCAGAGGAAATATAACAAATGGAAGTACGGGGTTCGAACAGAGAGGGGGTATATCTTCTAAGAGTCAGTCAAGAAACACCCAAGGTTGTCAAGTGGAATCATCAAAGGAATCGAGATCGAAGTTTGTGGGATCTGTCAAGAAAGGAACAATATACGTACCTAAAGAGAAGTGTATTTTGAACAAAGAAGAAGTAAAAATGGATAGTCGGTGAGCAGGCAAGGCACTCGCGTGGAAAGCAGTCGCCATCAAAGTTCAAGGCCACAACCAACCACCGCATTTAAACTAACAGATTTTTCTTTGTTTTGAAACAGGGGCATAGATGTTATTGGTCCGATAGAGCCAACAGCTTCCAATGGGCATAGGCTCATTTTGGTTGCGATGCGTATCATACCACATTGGGCCGAGGCAAAGGGCAAATTTGCACCGAATTGGCAGGGACCATTTGTGGTATCACGGGTGTTGTCCAATGGAGCATTATATTTAACAGATGTTGAAGGAAAGTGCGTAGAGACTGCTATCAATTCAGATGCGATCAAAAGATACTATGTATGATTCCTTTTCAATTATATGTTTTGTATTTTGTTGTGATTTTGGAATTGAAATGACGAAGGCATTTTATTCTCTATCCAAACACTTTATCCATTGTTAACCCCTTTTGAGCCTTAATGAATGAATTCTTTCATATCCCTCTCTCGGAATCGCTCTAGTGCAATAAGATCGAAATTGCCAGAATGAAAAATGAAATGATGGAAAATGAAAAAAAAAATGAATGAAAAAAAAAATGAAAAAAAAAATGAAAAAATGATGATGAAAAAAGAAAAAGACAAAAATCGGGAAAAGTCAAAAAGAAATCCATCTAACTTATGAAGTTGGATGAACTACGTCTGACTTGATCCCGAAAGGGTACGTAGGCAGCCTCTTTGAGGTTCAGTCACAATAAAGAAAAAATCCAAAAATTCCCCACATATTGAAACTGGGGCAGAAGTTATGTTTAATAAATCCGAGAGTTGTAAATATTTTTAACCCTCTTTGAAATTTTGAGCCTTTATATCTTTCTTTCTTAACCCGTCCAAAAGCCACGTTACAGTCCAAAGAAAGACCTTCTGATCAATTTCGAAATGATAACAAATACAGCGAAGGAGGAGCGAAGCATCGGATAATACCCGTGGTACGAAAAACAAAATACAAAAAGGAAAAATGGAAAAATGAAAAAATGAGAGAGTCTCATCGGTGAAAACCTTAACCGGCACCGTGAGGCGATTGTGAGGTTGAGAGAAATAAAATGAGAGAGTCTCATCAGTGAAAACCTTAATCGGCACTGTGAGATGATTGTGAGGTCGAGAGAATAAATGAGAGAGTCTTATTGGTGAAAACCTTTCGAGGCACCGTAAGGCGATCATGAGGACTATCAGAAAAGAGAAAAAGCAACGAAAAGAGTATCGGTTTGGGTCAAAGGCAATTCAGAGTCAGAATAATGATTGGAACGAACTGGGTCAGAGTTTAAATACATGGCATGGTCAGCGGAATCAGCCAGCAAATACCCAGATAAGTTCCGTCATCTCTCCAAAATACCCTTACCTTTCTTTCATTTTTTCTGCATTTCATTGTTTAGAGAGCTAACTACCAGCTCCTGATAACGGAAGTTGAAACAACACTGGATCAGAAAGGATAGAAGATTGGGGAAGGGAATAAAGAAGCTTGGCAAACATGGCCAAAGGAAAAGAACACAAAACAAAAATGGAGAAATGAAAAATACAAAAAGAGTCTGCAAGGGACAAGAAGTTGAAAGCCATGCAACATGAGAAAGCAAAAACAAAGGAAACAATAAGAAGTGGGGACGGCAGATGCCAGTTGCCAGCAGTTTATATCTAATAAATTTTGTTTCATGCAGGAACAAATTGTCACTAATCACTTTAAAGTGAATGTGACCAATGTGGAAAATTTAAAATACCAAAAAGAGAAAGTCCGCCGAATAAGTGGAGAAATTCACAGGCAAGAGATAAGTTGGTAAAAAGAAAATACCAAAAAGAGGAAGGTAACATCTTTTAAAATCGGCTCCCCAGTCCTCAGGCTGAGGGAATATTTTTTGCATTCGCATTGCACGTTTAAATTCAGTTAGGCGCCCACCTTCTAATACGGGAATATTTTTCTGCATTCTGCATTGCACGTTTAAATTCTGTTAGGTGCCCACCTTCTAATACGGGAATATTTTTCTGCATTCGCATTGCACGTTTAATTTTCAGTTAGGTGCCCACCTTCTAATACGGGAATACTTTTCTGCATTTGCATTGCACGTTTAAATTCCGTTAGGTGCCCACCTTCTAATACGGGAATACTTTCTGCATCGCATTGCACGTTTAATTTTCAGTTAGGTGCCCACCTTCTAATACGGGAATACTTTTCTGCATTTGCATTGCACGTTTAAATTCTGTTAGGTGCCCACCTTCTAATACGGGAATACTTTCTGCATCGCATTGCACGTTTAATTTCTGTTAGGCGCCCACCTTCTAATACGGGAATATTTTCTGCATTCGCATTGCACGTTTAAATTCCGTTAGGCGCCCACCTTCTAATACGGGAATATTTTTCTGCATTTTGCATCGCACGTTAGGCGCCCACCTTCTAATACGGGAATATTTTTCTGCATTCGCATTGCACGTTTAATTTTCAGTTAGGTGCCCACCTTCTAATACGGGAATACTTTTCTGCATTTGCATTGCACGTTTAAATTCCGTTAGGTGCCCACCTTCTAATACGGGAATACTTTCTGCATCGCATTGCACGTTTAATTTCTGTTAGGCGCCCACCTTCTAATACGGGAATACTTTTCTGCATTCGCATTGCACGTTTAATTTCTGTTAGGTGCCCACCTTCTAATACGGGAATACTTTTCCGCATTCGCATTGCACGTTTAAATTCTGTTAGGTGCCCACCTTCTAATACGGGAATATTTTCTGCATTTGCATTGCACGTTTAAATTCTGTTAGGTGCCCACCTTCTAATACGGGAATACTTTTCTGCATTCGCATTGCACGTTTAAATTCTGTTAGGTGCCCACCTTCTAATACGGGAATATTTTCTGCATCGCATTGCACGTTTAATTTCTGTTAGGCGCCCACCTTCAAATACGGGAATATTTTCGCACATCATGGTTTATACAGTCAAAAAGCCCACACTGGGGTAGAAAAAGAAAAAAAAAGGTAGTTTGTTGTTTTGTTTTAAGCAGGTTCAGTTCGAGATCAAGAAAAACAAGAAAATCAACAAAAAGAGAGTCAACAAGAAAAGAAAAATCAACAAAAAGAGAGTCAGCATCGAAGAAAATCAACAAAAAAGGAAGATTCTGCATCACCGGAAAGGGAAGAAGAGCAAAAGCTAGATTAGGAACAATTGTAATTGTAGGATCATAGCTTAGAATAGCTTCTTCATTTTACATTTTCCCCCGGTGTAATAAGGAGTAAGTCAGCAGGTCTCAACAGTGTCAATGCAACAGTGAGTCCGGTAGTTTTTAAAACTGCCAGACCTTCCCGAACTACACTGACCTGATTCCTGTTTAGCCCAGGATATGTAGGCAACCTCTAAAGCAGGGTGCGGTCAAAAGGTTTTCAAAAATGCTTTCACGGAATATGCCGATGTGCAAAAATCTCTCATTACTGCTCACTTATCTTTGCACAGAAACTCTTCGTGTTCCCGAGCAAAGAGGGGCAACTGTGAGCACATGATTTTTGCACTAAGCCTTTAAATTCCAAAATTAAAATAAAATGTTTTTGAGTACAATTACTTGCTTTGTTTGAAATTAATTATATTTTGTGTGTTTGAATAAGTAAAAAATTAGAAAAAATCAAAAAAATAGTAGTAATTAATTTGTTAGTTTAGTTAATTAGAAAATTAGCAAAATAGTTTAAATATGAGAAAATAAAGAAAAATAGCAGAAAAATTGCAAAAAATACTAGAAAATTAGAGTAAATAGGAAATTAGGTTTTGTAATTTTTTATGAAAGAAAAAAAAAGAAAAAAAAAGTATAAAAAGAAAATACATAAAAAACATTAAAATCGGAAAAATACAAAAATATATTGTGTATAATTGCTTTGGGCCAAAGGGATATAAATTGAATGGCCCAAGTGCATTGGCCCAAAAGTCCGGTCCAGGCCACTAGGATTCAAGTGATCTCAGCCGTCCATTAGGCTGGATCCAACGGTTGAGAAAAAGGAGCGGATTTGATTAATTAATTGAGATGTAAAATTTGATCACGGCCGTCCATCTATTTGATCGAACGGAAGAGATATTAGATCTCCATATGCAACCAATGCGACGCCGTTTTAGTAACGCTCATCCAGAGCCGTTGATCTCCCTTCAACGAACGGCTCAGATCACCTCGTATGCCTGGCCTATAAAAGGGTTATGTCTGAATGATTTTTGCCACTTCTCCTAACCCTAAAGACAGCCGCCCTAATCTCTCCATCTTCTCCTTCGTCTCATCTCTGCAAAACTCAACGGCCATGGCGGCCACCACTCCTACGGTGGTCGCCGGCTCCTCTTACCTCTCCCATCTTCTTCTTCTTCTTCTTCATTCCATAATACACCCAAAACCCCAGAAAAATACCCTGTTCTTCGAAGTCCCGGTCACCGGAATCCTCGCCGGTGACCACTAAAGTATGAACCACCGCATAAAACCAATGCCGTTCGATTCCGCTTCACATGATCTATCCAACCATACTAGCCTTCACCTTCGAATCCCCACGGAACGTTTCGAATATTCCAAATAAGGTCGTCGGAACCCTAACTCCGGCGACCCCAAATTCAACCCCAATCAAGATCCGTTCTTTACCCTCACCCAAACACCCCTCTTCAAGCCGAAATCCAAAAAGGCCTCGTCTTTAGGCCTGAAAGAAAATCAGAGAAGGAAAAAGAAGATAAATCGAAAAAAAGAAGTCTGGAAAAGAATAAAGAAAAAAAAAGAGAAACAAGAAGAAGGCCTGAGGATTTGAGAGAAATGGAGAAAAGAAAAGAGAATAGGAAGCTCGGGGGACAGGCCCCGCGAGCTAAGTCCCTGACCCTTATGTGCTTTCTCTGTGCTTTATTTTTGTTCATTTGTTGTTTGTTTGCTATTTCTGCATGCGTTTAGATGCTTTTCTTTGATTTTTGCTTTCAAGTGATAGCTTAGGGTTTATTCTTGCTGATAGCTTAGGGTTTATCCTTGGTGATTTCTCTGTTGCTTGTTTATCCCTTTTGTTTCATTATGCCTATCTTTTCTTATTATTGTGCTTCTGAGCATGTTAGTGTTAGTATTCTCCATCTTGTTTATTCTCATGCTCATCTTGATTCGTTGTGTTCTGTTCCTGTGATTTAAAATATCTATCTATCTTCTGTGTATATTGGTTTTTAATCTGGTGGGTTTACAATGTCATGATTGTTCTTCATTCATGTTTCATGTTTAGTTTTAGTTGTAGTTTAGCTGTTTTCTTCATTAAGGTTATCTTGCGTTGGGTCTGTGTAACGACCCGACCGGTCATTTTAGAAAATTACGCCCCTATCCCTAATTTAACTGTTCCCCTAAGTTCATTTCTGCTATTGTGGGTTGCCGGGAGAGTTGGTTCCGAAAATTTGAGCATTTTGGGACACTTAGTCCCCAAATAAGAGCTTTGAAACTAGAAAACGGTCCATAGCCGGAACAGTGTTAAGACGATCTCGGAACGGAAATCCGATGGTTCCATTAGCTCCGTTAGGTGATTTCGGGGTTGGGAGCGCGTTCGGAATATATATTGGAGGTCCGTAGCTCAATTAGGCTTGAAATGCCGAAGGTTGAAATTTTGGTGAATCCGAACGATAGGTGAGATTTTGATCCGGGGGTCGGAATGGAATTCCGACAATTTCTGTAGCTTCATTATGTGATTTTGGATATGTCCGCAAATTTTCAGGACATTTGGACGTCATTTGGCCGGGTTTTGGGTTGAATGTAGTTTTGAAAGTTTTGAAGAAACTTAGGCTTGAATCGATGTGATTTATGGGTTTTGGTGTTGTTAGACGTGTTTTTATGATTGGAATAAGTTCGTATCGTGTTTTGGAGTATGTTGGTGGTTTTCGTTGGGGTCCCGGAGGCCTCGGGATGAATTCGGACCATCATCCGGCACTTTGGAACATGTAAAGTCTGCAGAAAAACTGCAGATCACTGGGCAAGATTTAAGCCATCGCGTTCGCGAGGGCCTTGTTCGCGTTCGCGTAGGCCGGGTGCTGCAGAGCATCGCGTTCGCGTCCAAGGCGTCGCGTTCGCGTAGTGGAAGAAGGGGAGGCACCGCGTTCGCGATCCCTGTGTCGCGTTCGCGAAGAGCAAGGCGGGTTGGATGGGAAATAAGGTCATCGCGAACGCGTGGACTGGCGCCGCGTTCGCGAAGGTTTAGCCGGCTGTGCATCGCGGACGCGAGTGGCGTCACGCGAACGCGAAGGGTAAATGGGCTAGAGCATCGCGAACGCGTGACAGGCCACGCGAACGCGATGAAGGAAAATGTCTGGCAGTGAGCTTAAGTTCAGAACATAACACCCGCGGCCCCCATACACAAAAACGCCATTTTCGAGCTCCAAGAGAGGTTTTTGAAGGGGAAAACGTTGGGATATCATCGGGAAATCATCGGGGGTAAGTTTCTTGACCTTAATTCGTTGGTTTATCATGAAATCCGTGATTATCTCACTGAAATTGGAAGATTAAAGGTGGGTTTGAGCCTAGGCCTAAATGTTAGAAAATCTTTGATTTGAATGGGCAAATGGAGTCCGATTTCGATAAATTTTATATGCACGGACTCGTATTGAGATAAGGAACCCGAATATATAATTTTTGTGATTTTTCGATAAGCGTACCGAAAGTCGGGTTTTGGCAACTTGTGGGTTTTGGTGTATTTTGAGTTAATTTGATTGGGTAATGCCCAATTGGCCTATTTTGATGTGATTCTATTGATTTTTATCAGATTCTACACTTGTGGAGGCCGACATTCGTGGCAAGAGGGTTATTACTTAGCGGTTTTGTACCGGAATTGAGGTAAGTGGCTTGTCTAACCTCGTGTGGGGAATTTTCACCCCTAGGATATTATGTGATAGTTTAAATGCCTTGTACGCGAGGTGACGGGCGTGTACATGCGCTGGTTGTTGAACACGTATTTTATTCAGAAATGTTCGATGAGCGATATCCCTGTCTTTGGTTGTTAATTTGATATTTTACCCGGTAGTGGTTAGAAGAGCATGATTAGGTAGCACTTAACTGTTTAGTTGCCTAACTGCCTTATTTGAATTCCTTGTTAATTATTGGCACTATTTTTCGGTGAAGTTATAAAAGCATAATTATTCACTCTGTGGATTCCTTAATTGGTTGTGCTTGTGGACTGCGGGTTCGATTCCCGGAGACCCAGGGCTGTGGGTTCGATTCCCAGAGACCCGACGTGATATTGGTAGGGACTACGGGTTCGATTCCCGAGATCCTGAGTTATTGGTAGGGACTACGGGTTCGATTCCCGAGATCCCGAGTTATTGGTAGGGACTACGGGTTCGATTCCCGAGATCCTGAGTTATTGGTAGGGACTACGGGTTCGATTCCCGAGATCCTGAGTTATTGGTAGGGACTGCGGGTTCGATTCCCGGAGGTCCTGAGATTTATTGAGATGTGGACTACGGGTTCGATTCCCGAGATCCTGAGTTATTGGTAGGGACTACGGGTTCGATTCCCGAGATCCTGAGTTATTGGTAGAGACTGCGGTTTCGATTCCCGGAGATCCTGAGCTATTGAGATATTATTGAGACATGGGTCGCGGGTTCGATTCCCGGAGACCCAGGGGTACTGAGAATGGGACTGTGGGTTCAATTCCCACAGATCCTGGATTTGTTTATTTGAGTTGGTTATTTGTTATTAGCTTGGTTGTAGACAGTTTCAGTAAATATTGTTATTTTGGAAATTTTGTTGTTATATGTTAAACTGTTTATTTTGTTATCATCATATTATTATTGTTTCTCAGTAGGGCCCTGACCTTCCTCGTCACTACTCCATCGAGGTTAGGCTTGGCACTTACCGAGTACCGCCGTGGTGTACTCATGCTACTCTTCTGCACACTTTTGTTGTGCAGATCCAGGTACATCAGAGCAGGCTCGTACTAGGTGATTCTGCAGCTTTCTGGGAGACTTCGAGGTATGATCTGCTACGTCCGCGGATCCGGAGGCTTCCCTTCTATTCTAGTATTACTAGTTGACATTTTTCTTCATTTCGTTGTTAGATACTCTTTACACATAGAGCCACAGTTGTATTTCCCTTTTAGTCTGTGTTACCGTGGGGTTCCGGATCTTGGTAGTGTTTATTTATTGTGTGACGGATGTATGTGCCAAGTGGCACGGATTACATATCTTTTATGTTATTTTCCGCTGTTTCTTATTTAAGTAATTATAATTTATAGATTCCGCAACGTGTTAGGCTTACCTAGTCGTGGGGACTGGGTGCCATCACGACATGTTCACAATTGGTGAACTAGGGTCGTGACAAGTTGGTATCAGAGCTCTAGGTTCATAGGAGTCACGGGACACGGACCGGTTACTTAGAGTCTCGCTGATCGATACAGAGACGTCTGTATTTATCTACGAGGGGCTATGTAACTGTCTTAGGAAACTCTTCATTTCTTTTGGATTCCTTGTCGTGCGACATTTTTGGCATCAAAAATCTAAACCACTGCTTTCTATTCTCTCACAGATGGTGAGGACACGAGCTAACCGCGATGATCGGGTACCCGCGCCCCCTGTTGCCGCCGTCACAGGCCGGGGCCGAGGTAGAGGACGAGGACGCGCCCGAGGTGCAGCCACGAGCACCATCGCGCGCCGCCGCCGAGGTGCCACCGGTAGACCGAGGTTGGAGCGCGAGCACCGGCACACCGACTACGACCGCTACTACTCCAGCGACTACGGAGACCCCGGCTCGGCTCACGAGCATGTATAC
Organism: Nicotiana noctiflora; assembly: GCA_032618575.1. Classification (NCBI taxonomy): domain Eukaryota; kingdom Viridiplantae; phylum Streptophyta; class Magnoliopsida; order Solanales; family Solanaceae; genus Nicotiana; species Nicotiana noctiflora. Next base: position 362,041 of record JASVEL010004222.1, read on the forward strand.
CACTTTGGCCCGGGCAGGATTGCTTCCTCTTGTTGCGGCTACATCTCGGGTCGGGGGAGGGGCCCGGACTCCCGTAGCCGTTACTCGGGAGCAGCGTGTGCCGGTGGGACATGTTCCGGATGTTTTGGTTATGCCTCCCGCCGCCCCAACACAGCCCGGGAGGTGGACCAGCCGCCTCCGAGGACGAGCAGCGTAGATTAGAGAGGTTCGAGAAATATGATCCTCCGGTGTTTAGTGGCCTGGCTTCGGATGATGCATTGGGTTTTCTGGAGGAGTGTCATCGTATCCTTCGTACTATGGGGATTGTGGAGACCGGCGGGGTTTCCTTCACACTGCTTTTCAGCTTCGCGGGGCCGCTTATGATTGGTGGCGCACGTATGAGTTGGATAGTCCGGAGGAGTCCGCTTCGTTGACCTGGACGCAGTTTTCAAATCTGTTTTTGACGGAGTTTGTTCCACAGAGCCTTAGGGATTCTTGGCGCTCGGAGTTTGAGCGGTTGCGACGGGGCTCCATGTCAGTATCGGAGTATGCCATCAGTTTCACCCGTCTGGCCAGGGCATGCACCGGCCTTGGTAGCCACGGTTCGGGAGAGAGTACGGAGATTTATCGAGGGCCTGATTCCGCCTATCCGATCCAGCATGGCCAGAGAGTTGGAGACAGATATATCTTATCGGCAGGCGGTGAGCATCGCCAGGAGGATCGAGAGTATGCTCCCTAGAGAGCGGGGAGAGAGGGAGACCAAGAGGTCTCGTGAGTCGGGCCATTTCTCCGGTGCCCGCACTTCAGCAGCCGGTCGTTTTGGCAGGGGTTATTCCGGTCGTCCAGTTCATTCAGCATTGCCAGCAGCCGGTAGTACTCCAGCTCTTCCAGCACCTCAGGAGCCCTATTATGCTCCCCCAGTTTCCAGTGCACCTCCTGCGCGGGGTCCTTCCAGAGGTCAGGCTAGTGGGGGTGAGGCCGGTCAGTCACAGCCACCGTGTCCTCCCACAGCTTGCTTTGGGTGCGGGGATACTCGCCATCTGGTCAGGGAGTGCCCCAGGCGTAGGAGGGGAGCACCTCACCAGTCTTTGCAGCATCAGCGTGGCTCTCAGGGTCAGCAGGCTATCATTCCAGCTCCAGCTGCTATTCCACCTGCCCAGCCAGCCAGGGGCGGGGGTCAGGGTTCTAGAGGCCGCCCTCGAGAGGGGGGACAGGCCAGATTCTATGCTATTCCCGATCGCGCTGCAGCTGTTGCATCTGACTCTGTTATCACAGGTATTATTCTGGTTAGTCACAGGGAGGCATCGGTTCTATTCGACCCTGGTTCCACTTTTTCATATGTGTCTTCTTACTTTGCTTCTCATTTGGGTGTGCCTCGGGATTCTTTGAGTGCCCCCATTTATGTTTCCACTCCGGTGGGTGATTCTTTGGTTGTGGACCGCGTATATCGGTCGTGTTTGATTACCATTTGTGATTTTGAGACCAGAGCGGATCTATTGCTGCTTGGGATGGTCGATTTTGATATTATTCTGGGCATGGACCGGTTGTCGCCCCATTATGCTATTCTTGATTGTCACGCCAAGACCGTGACGCTGGCTATGCCAGGCATTCCACGTATTGAGTGGAGTGGTACTCTAGATCACACCCCTAGCCGTGTTATTTCTTTTCTCGGAGCTCAGCGTATGGTTGAGAAGGGGTGTGCTGCTTATCTTGCCTATGTGCGGGACGTCAGTATTGACCCTCCCTCTATTGATTCTGTTCCTGTGGTACGTGACTTTGCCGATGTATTTCCAGCTGATCTTCCGGGCATGCCGCCTGACAGAGACATTGACTTTGCTATTGACTTGTTGCCGGGCACTCAGCCCATTTCTATTCCACCGTACCGTATGGCTCCTCCCGAATTAAAGGAGTTGAAGGATCAGTTACAGGAGTTATTGGGCAAGGGTTTTATTCGACCCAGTGTTTCGCCTTGGGGTGCTCCCTGTATTGTTTGTGAAGAAAAAGGACGGTTCTATGCGTATGTGTATTGACTATCGTCGGCTGAATAAGGTTACAGTGAAGAACCGGTATCCTTTGCCCCGTATTGATGATTTATTTGACCAGTTACAGGGCGCACATGTGTTTTCTAAGATTGATTTGCGCTCCGGGTATCACCAGCTGAAGATTCGGGAGCCAGATATCCCGAAGACTGCCTTCAGGACCCGGTATGGTCACTATGAGTTCCTCGTGATGTCTTTTGGGTTGACTAATGCTCCAGCAGCATTTATGCATTTGATGCACAGTGTGTTCAGGCCTTATCCGGACTCGTTCGTGATTGTCTTCATTGATGATATTCTAGTATATTCTCGGAGCCGGGAAGAGCACGAGCAGCATTTGAGGATAGTGCTTCAGATCCTGAGGGAGAAGCAGCTTTATGCCAAGTTCTCTAAATGTGAATTCTGGTTGAGTTCAGTGGCATTTTTGGGTCACGTGGTATGGAGTGATGGTATTCGAGTAGATCCGAGGAAGGTGGAGGCCGTGCAGAGTTGGCCCAGACCCTCCTCCGCTACTGAGATTCGCAGCTTCCTTGGTTTGGCGGGCTACTACCGTCGTTTCGTAGAGGGGTTCTCTTCGATTGCAGCACCTATGACTAGATTGACCCAAAAGGGTGCCCCTTTTCAGTGGACAGACGAGTGTGAGGCGAGCTTTCAGAAGCTCAAGACAACTTTGACTTCGGCCCCTATATTGATGTTGCCTACAGGTTCGGGGTCCTATACCGTATATTGTGATGCCTCACGAGTTGGACTCGGTGCGGTATTGATGCAGGACGGTAGGGTGATTGCCTACGCGTCGAGACAGTTGAAGGTGCATGAGAAGAATTACCCTGTTCATGATTTGGAGCTAGCTGCCATTGTTCACGCCTTGAAAATTTGGCGTCATTATTTATATGGGGTTCCTTGTGAGATCTACACTGATCACCGGAGCTTGCAGCACTTGCTTAAGCAGAAGGACCTGAATATGCGTCAGAGGAGATGGTTGGAACTACCGAAGGACTATGATATTACTATTCTCTATCATCCGGGCAAGGCTAATGTGGTTGCTGATGCCTTGAGTCGTCGGGCACAGAGTTTGGGGAGTTTAGCATATCTACCAGCTTCGGAGAGGCCTATGGCGATGGATGTTCAGGCTTTAGCCAGACAGTTTGTTAGACTGGATCTTTCGGAGCCCAGCCGGATTCTGGCATGTGTGGTTTCTCGGTCTTCTCTATTTGACCGCATCAGGGAGCGTCAGTTTGACGACCCTCATTTGCTTGTCCTTCAGGATAGAGTTCGGCGTGGTGATGCTCGGGATGTTACCATCGGGGATGATGGAATTATGAGGATGCAGGGCCGTATCTGTGTGCCCAATGTAGATGATCTTCGAGAGCTGATTCTAGCAGAGGCCCATAGTTCGCGGTATTCCATCCATCCGGGTGCCGCGAAGATGTATCAGGACTTGAGACAGCATTACTGGTGGAGGCGGATGAAGAGGGATATAGTTGATTATGTTTCTAGATGCCTCAACTGCCAGCAGGTGAAGTATGAGCATCAGCGTCCGGGTGGATTGATGCAGCGGATTGAGATTCCAGAGTGGAAATGGGAGCGCATCACCATGGACTTTGTATCTGGGCTTCCACGGACTGTTAGGAAGTTTGATTCCATTTGGGTTATTGTGGATCGGCTGACCAAGTCCGCCCATTTTATACCGGTGAGCACTACTTATTCATCGGAGCGACCGGCGGAGATCTATATCAAGGAGATAGTTCGGCTGCATGGTATTCCAGTTTCCATCATTTCAGATAGAGGCACTCAGTTCACTTCACGGTTCTGGAGAGCTGTACAGCAGGAGTTAGGTACTCGGGTAGAGCTGAGCACATCATTTCACCCCCAGACTGATGGGCAGTCCGAACGCACTATTCGGATTTTGGAGGATATGCTCCGTGCGTGCGTGATTGAGTTTGGAGGTTCATGGGATCACTTCTTGCCACTGGCGGAGTTTGCTTATAACAACAGCTACCAGTCCAGTATTCAGATGGCACCGTACGAGGCCCTATATGGTAGGAGGTGCAGGTCTCCCGTGGGTTGGTTTGAGCCGGGCGAGGCCAGGTTACTAGGTACTGATATGGTTCAGGAGGCTATGGACAAGGTCAAGGTGATTCGGGACAGACTTCGTGCGGCCCAGTCTAGACAGAAGAGTTATGCGGACAAGAAGGTTCGCGATGTGGCTTTTATGGCGGGTGAGCGGGTTCTGCTTCGAGTCTCGCCCATGAAGGGCGTTATGAGGTTTGGGAAGAAAGGGAAGCTGAGTCCTAGATTTATTGGCCCTTTTGAGATTTTGAGGCGTGTTGGGGAGGTTGCTTATGAGTTGGCCTTACCTCCCAGCTTAGCCGGAGTTCACTCCGTATTTCATGTCTCCATGCTCCGGAGATACCATGGCGACCCGTCGCACGTGTTGGATTTCACATCTGTTCAGCTAGACAAGGATCTTTCTTATGTTGAGGAGCCAGTAGCCATTCTAGACAGGCAAGTCAGAAAGCTAAGGTCAAAGAACATCGCTTCGGTAAAGGTTCGGTGGCGGGGCCAGCCGGTCGAGGAGGCGACTTGGGAGACCGAGCAGGATATGCGCAGCCAGTACCCTCATCTTTTCACTACTCCAGGTATGTTTTCTATGCTCGTTCGAGGACAAACGAATCTTTAAGTGTGGGAAGATGTAACGACCCGACCGGTCGTTTTAGAAAATTACGCCCCTATCCCTAATTTAACTGTTCCCCTAAGTTCATTTCTGCTATTGTGGGTTGCCGGGAGAGTTGGTTCCGAAAATTTGAGCATTTTGGGACACTTAGTCCCCAAATAAGAGCTTTGAAACTAGAAAACGGTCCATAGCCGGAACAGTGTTAAGACGATCTCGGAACGGAAATCCGATGGTTCCATTAGCTCCGTTAGGTGATTTCGGGGTTGGGAGCGCGTTCGGAATATATATTGGAGGTCCGTAGCTCAATTAGGCTTGAAATGCCGAAGGTTGAAATTTTGGTGAATCCGAACGATAGGTGAGATTTTGATCCGGGGGTCGGAATGGAATTCCGACAATTTCTGTAGCTTCATTATGTGATTTTGGATATGTCCGCAAATTTTCAGGACATTTGGACGTCATTTGGCCGGGTTTTGGGTTGAATGTAGTTTTGAAAGTTTTGAAGAAACTTAGGCTTGAATCGATGTGATTTATGGGTTTTGATGTTGTTAGACGTGTTTTTATGATTGGAATAAGTTCGTATCGTGTTTTGGAGTATGTTGGTGGTTTTCGTTGGGGTCCCGGAGGCCTCGGGATGAATTCGGACCATCATCCGGCACTTTGGAACATGTAAAGTCTGCAGAAAAACTGCAGATCACTGGGCAAGATTTAAGCCATCGCGTTCGCGAGGGCCTTGTTCGCGTTCGCGTAGGCCGGGTGCTGCAGAGCATCGCGTTCGCGTCCAAGGCGTCGCGTTCGCGTAGTGGAAGAAGGGGAGGCACCGCGTTCGCGATCCCTGTGTCGCGTTCGCGAAGAGCAAGGCGGGTTGGATGGGAAATAAGGTCATCGCGAACGCGTGGACTGGCGCCGCGTTCGCGAAGGTTTAGCCGGCTGTGCATCGCGGACGCGAGTGGCGTCACGCGAACGCGAAGGGTAAATGGGCTAGAGCATCGCGAACGCGTGACAGGCCACGCGAACGCGATGAAGGAAAATGTCTGGCAGTGAGCTTAAGTTCAGAACATAACACCCGCGGCCCCCATACACAAAAACGCCATTTTCGAGCTCCAAGAGAGGTTTTTGAAGGGGAAAACGTTGGGATATCATCGGGAAATCATCGGGGGTAAGTTTCTTGACCTTAATTCGTTGGTTTATCATGAAATCCGTGATTATCTCACTGAAATTGGAAGATTAAAGGTGGGTTTGAGCCTAGGCCTAAATGTTAGAAAATCTTTGATTTGAATGGGCAAATGGAGTCCGATTTCGATAAATTTTATATGCACGGACTCGTATTGAGATAAGGAACCCGAATATATAATTTTTGTGATTTTTCGATAAGCGTACCGAAAGTCGGGTTTTGGCAACTTGTGGGTTTTGGTGTATTTTGAGTTAATTTGATTGGGTAATGCCCAATTGGCCTATTTTGATGTGATTCTATTGATTTTTATCAGATTCTACACTTGTGGAGGCCGACATTCGTGGCAAGAGGGTTATTACTTAGCGGTTTTGTACCGGAATTGAGGTAAGTGGCTTGTCTAACCTCGTGTGGGGGAATTTTCACCCCTAGGATATTATGTGATAGTTTAAAAGCCTTGTACGCGAGGTGACGGGTGTGTACATGCGCTGGTTGATGAACACGTATTTTATTCAGAAATGTTCGATGAGCGATATCCCTGTCTTTGGTTGTTAATTTGATATTTTACCCGGTAGTGGTTAGAAGAGCATGATTAGGTAGCACTTAACTGTTTAGTTGCCTAACCGCCTTATTTGAATTCCTTGTTAATTATTGGCACTATTTTTCGGTGAAGTTATAAAAGCATAATTATTCACTCTGTGGATTCCTTAATTGGTTGTGCTTGTGGACTGCGGGTTCGATTCCCGGAGACCCAGGGCTGTGGGTTCGATTCCCGGAGACCCGACGTGATATTGGTAGGGACTACGGGTTCGATTCCCGAGATCCCGAGTTATTGGTAGGGACTACGGGTTCGATTCCCGAGATCCCGAGTTATTGGTAGGGACTACGGGTTCGATTCCCGAGATCCCGAGTTATTGGTAGGGACTACGGGTTCGATTCCCGAGATCCCGAGTTATTGGTAGGGACTACGGGTTCGATTCCCGAGATCCCGAGTTATTGGTAGGGACTACGGGTTCGATTCCCGAGATCCCGAGTTATTGGTAGGGACTACGGGTTCGATTCCCGAGATCCCGAGTTATTGGTAGGGACTACGGGTTCGATTCCCGAGATCCCGAGTTATTGGTAGGGACCGCGGGTTCGATTCCCGGAGATCCTGAGTTATTGTGATGTTATTGAGACATGGGCTGCGGGTTCGATTCCCGGAGACCCAGGGGTACTGAGAATGGGACTGGGGGTTCAATTCCCACAGATCCCGGATTTGTTTATTTGAGTTGGTTATTTGTTATTAGCTTGGTTGTAGACAGTTTCAGTAAATGTTGTTATTTTGGAAATTTTGTTGTTATCTGTCAAACTGTTTATTTTGTTGTCATCATATTATTATTGTTTCTCAGTAGGGCCCTGACCTTCCTCGTCACTACTCCATCGAGGTTAGGCTTGGCACTTACTGAGTACCGCCGTGGTGTACTCATGCTACTCTTCTGCACACTTTTGTTGTGCAGATCCAGGTACATCAGAGCAGGCTCGTACTAGGTGATTCTGCAGCTTTCTGGGAGACTTCGAGGTATGATCCGCTACGTCCGCGGATCCGGAGGCTTCCCTTCTATTCTAGTATTACTAGTTGACATTTTTCTTCATTTCGTTGTTAGATACTCTTTACACATAGAGCCACAGTTGTATTTCCCTTTTAGTCTGTGTTACCGTGGGGTTCCGGATCTTGGTAGTGTTTATTTATTGTGTGACGGATGTATGTGCCAAGTGGCACGGATTACATATCTTTTATGTTATTTTCCGCTGTTTCTTATTTAAGTAATTATAATTTATAGATTCCGCAACGTGTTAGGCTTACCTAGTCGTGGGGACTGGGTGCCATCACGACATGTTCACAATTGGTGAACTAGGGTCGTGACAGTCTGCTTCTCTGTTCTTAGAGACTTCCTTGTTCTTCTTCACCCTATGTTTATACTTAGGGTTTTCTTATTTGCTGGTTGTCAACATCTCATCTGTTTGATTTTCGAATACCTCTCCTGTTGCTCTTTATGTTTAGCTTAGTTGTTTGACTTTTGTTAGGGTTTCTTCTATGTAGCCTTCAATATCTTTACTGTTTTTTCTTCTTTTAACTCCCATGGTTTAGTCTTAGCCGTTTGATTCTCATTCTCCCTCACTTCATGTTTAATTTTGGTTTACAGCTCCTCTTATGTGTTCTCATCTGCTAAATATGCATGTTAATCTTGATTATCTCTCCTGCATGATAGATTTAGGGTTCCTCTTCACTGTTTATTCATGTCTCTTCTCTTCTTTATCTTCATCTTGATCCATCACATGTATACATAAGGCTAGGATTAATACTTGAAAAGATATATTAGCTAACATGCCTATGCTATTGTGTGTACTCTGGGCTTAAATGAATTCTGTTTCATCTACTACTTGCTGCTTCTTAGAGTTTAACATTCTGAGCATATTTGTGCCCTGAACCTAAAGGTTTTTGGAGTTTTCAATTATCATATGACTGGAGTTAGTAGTAATTAGGTCTAATTTGACATGGATTCATATGTTGACACATAAAGTTGGATAATGTGGGTTGATTAGCTAAGATTCAACCATATCAAATTGTCTTTCCTGAGTTTTGTTGATTAATGCATCTTATCTGGTTCTGTGTGTCCTAATATGCAAATCATGTTGAATTTGATTTAGTTTTACTGTTTTTGGTTGAGTTTAAGTGTTTGATTGAAACTGTTGGAACCTTAGGTGGATTGGTTATAGCTGCTAGAATTAAGTTCCTAGAAATGGCTAGTTTTTAAATAGGATAGAACTGAAATGATCACAAAATAGGCCATAAGTTAAATAATTGGCCTAAGAATGGTTAATTTTGCAAAAGATTGACCAATTCTATAAGGCCCTAACACACAGTCCACCTTAAAACAGTGGCTGGTTGTGCAAAGGGTTATGTCTGCAAATGCAGACTGGCCCAGGCTCTATATTGAGCCCTGAACAGCAAAGTGGCCAAACCTGTAAAGGTTTTGGGCCCAGCTGTTCAGTAATTGGCTTTAATAGCCCAAACTAAGTCTCAACTTGAGACTGGCTAGTTCTTAAATAGTATAATCATAACAATAAAACAGGTTATGCCTGCAATTAGCTTAAAATTGAAATAATGTGGTCTTAATTGACTGGAATTAGATTAAAAGTGGCTAAAATTGAAATAGTTTCTTAAAAATAAAACTGGCCAGCCTTTAAATACTAATGCCAGGGCTGGCCATTAGTTAAATAGGTGCAAAACAAGCTGAAAATTGACCTAGGTAGGCTAGTAAATCAGCAGTGCCCTTAGGGGCATAATTGGGTATTAAAAGGTAAAATAGTAACTAGTTAGAACTTAAAAGGGTAATGGAGTCATTCATGCTCCCGATTTCTGCAATTTTGCAGAGATTTAGGGGTATAATGGTCTCCTAAAAATGGGAAATCTGTAAAAATCTCAAACCCCTAAGGTCATACTAGTAAAAGGCCCTAAAAGGAATCTTTAGAACCTTCCAGCACATGCTGGAAGGGTTTTGATAACTGATTTTGGGGACTTAAGTGTAGAATTCATAAATTTAGGAGGGGGGAAGTGGGATTAATCCCATACTTCCTCCCCAAGTTTTCAGCCCTAAAAAATATCTATATATACCTCTAAGAATGGGGCTGAATGGGGGTTCCAATCTGAGTAATAGAAGAAATATATCTGGGGTTCCATTGGAGAGTAATCTGGAAATACACTTAAGCTGAAATTCATTGAATACAAAAGCTTGAGAGATAGAATTAGCAATACAACAGTAGGATTTTCTGGGTTTTTTATCGGATTTCTCTGGGTCATCTACTTGGGTTTTCTCTGATATTGCTGTTGTGGTGTTGCTGTGTGCTGTGCCTTCCTCTTCTCACTGTTGCATTGGTCGCTTGAGTCCTTGCTTTGCTTATTGCTTATCCCCTAGACTCATTGGTCTTATTCTCTGTTATCCAGGTACTCTTCTGCCCGTAATGAAGCTGTAATGGAATTTGCTGAATAGAAATGAAGACTTGGAATTATTTTGTTATCTGTTTGTAGCTTCACTTTTAATTTATAGTATACTGTAGTAAATAGCAAGGAAAAACAGAAACAAAAGCCTTGTAATAATTTAGTACTAGCAGTAGTATAGTGGTAATGTAGTGTAGATAGCTTATCACTTAGTTTAATTAGGAAAAGACTCTAAAACATAAGTTAATTCATAATACTTGCAAAACTGATAAGCACTAAGTTCACATTAATTTCGCAAAAACATGACCGTATAGTTAATTACATCTTCACTGATCTGCGTTTAGGTAATAATAAGTGTTGAAAGAGAAAGTGTTAGGTCAAGCCATGGGTTAATAATCTGGTAATAAGTCATGAAAAATCATTAGTGTAAGCATGCATAGGTATCTGATTCATTCATCCATAAGTATCTGAAATGGAACAATGGGATCATTAGATTGCATACTTGTCGCCTACATAATCTTAAGAGTCAAAGAAAACAATATCACAGCAGGCTATAGAAAGGAAGAACTGGGGATAATACTAAGTATAAGTTGCAATTGAAATTGGTACTGTAATTACACGAGTGTAGTCAATTAGTTAGTTCATATTTATAGTTAATTAGCTTAATCATTTTCTAAGTTTTCTTATGTAATCAGACTTCTTAGAATTGGTATTAACCTTGAGCCAGCAATTAATAGTATGATTTCTTAGCTGTAAAATGATAGTGATTTATAGTTTCATCAAGCCTGATTTAGAATCGTTATTTTATGTACATCTGATATAAATAAAATGCTTGTGAATTTCTTATTGATCAAAAACGTGCATCTTTGTTTGTTTTCAATATAATTCCATTTTTGTCTGGGCTTAATTCTGGGCGTGAGCCCAAACTATGATAAGTAGCCAATTGGCTAATGACCCTAAATTCAGTAAATACCTGGGCCTTCAAGGCCTGGATCGATGTAATGTGAGTAAAGCTTCAATGAGAACCAGGCCCAATAAATAACATGAACTCAACAGGCCTGGATTATTATAGTGTTAGTAATACGATTAAGGAAAGAACAAGTGTAGAAAACATAGTTAAATACAAGTATTGAACCCTTTATTGAAAATTGGGACGAGCCTCGCCCGAATAACACCGGGGCCCCCATTTAGTAATGATATAAACACAAATAGACCCGGGAAAGCTAATAGCCAATTCCATAGCTTCTCCCAAAAGATTTAAAAGCCGATAGACGTTACTTTAAGGCACGATTTTAATATACCTTCCTATGAACGAGTGTGCACTTGGTGCGACTCAAATCCAAATCTCGGCAAAGCCGAAATACACCAAAAGTCATAGGCGTACTGGTTGCGGTATGACTCGAGGCGTGTTTCCGCGATGTCGCAAATTCCTAAAAAATAATATTTAACGTAAAAGCACATTATGTTGTTAAAATCTATAATCGAGTCAAACAAAAGTCAAGAACGACAGTGGAGCGACCGTGCTAAAACCACGGAATCCGGGAGTGCCTAACACCTTCTCCCGGGTTAACAGAGTTCCTTATCCGGATCTCTGCTTCGCATACATTTATAAGAGTCAAAATTCCTCGGATTCGGGATTAACCGGTGACTTGGGACACCATTGTCATTCCCAAGTGGCGACTCTGATTTATCTCTAATAAAATCCCGAACCGATTGTCCTTTAAATGGAAAAACTCCTTCCCTTGCGTTATTTTATCCGTTTCGGGTAATTGAGCGTCGGGGTATACCCTACAAGTGTATTTATACGCTTTTAAGCAGTGTGGGGTAGTAAAAAGGGAGGTGTGACAATTATTATAAATCTCAATTTTAATATTTTCATAATTTTGTTAACTTAATTAATTAAATTACGTATAATTTAATATAATGGTTGTTTAAAGGTTCCAGGCTTGATTTTTGAGGCCCGGGACCACATAATAATGATTAATTATTCTAAATCTCAATTTTAATATTTTCATAATTTTATTAACTTAATTAATTAAATTACGTATAATTTAATATAATGGTTGTTTAAAGGTTTCAGGCTTGATTTTTGAGGCCCGGAAACACATAATAATGATTAATTATTATAAATCTCAATTTTAATATTTTCATAATTTTGTTAACTTAATTAATTAAATTACGTATAATTTAATATAATGGTTGTTTAAAGGTTCCAGGCTTGATTTTTGAGGCCCGGGACCACATAATAATGATTAATTATTCTAAATCTCAATTTTAATATTTTCATAATTTTATTAACTTAATTAATTAAATTATGTATAATTTAATATAATGGTTGTTTAAAGGTTCCAAGCTTGATTTTTGAGGCTCGGAAGCACATAATAATAATTAATTATTATAAATCTCAATTTTAATATTTTCATAATTTTGTTAACTTAATTAATTAGATTACGTATAATTTAATATAATGGTTGTTTAAAGGTTCCAGGCTTGATTTTTGAGGCCCGGAAACACATAATAACGATTAATTATTCTAAATCTCAATTTTAATATTTTTATAATTTTATTAACTTAATTAATTAAATTACGTATAATTTAATATAATGGTTGTTTAAAGGTTCCAAGCTTGACTTTTGAGGCCCGGACCACATAATAATGGTTAATTATTCTAAATCTCAATTTTAATATTTTCATAATTTTATTAACTTAATTAATTAAATTACGTATAATTTAATATACTGGTTGTTTAAAGGTTCCAAGCTTGATTTTTGAGGCCCGGACCACATAATAATGGTTAATTATTCTAAATCTCAATTTTAATATTTTCATAATTTTGTTAACTTAATTAATTAAATTACGTATAATTTAATATAATGGTTGTTTAAAGGTTCCAGGCTTGATTTTTGAGGCCCGGGACCACATAATAATGATTAATTATTCTAAATCTCAATTTTAATATTTTTATAATTTTATTAACTTAATTAATTAAATTACGTATAATTTAATATAATGGTTGTTTAAAGGTTCCAGCTTGATTTTTTAGGCCCGGAAACACATAATAATGATTAATTATTATAAATCTCAATTTTAATATTTTCATAATTTTATTAACTTAATTAATTAAATTACATATAATTTTACAAATTAAATATAATGGTTGTTTAAAGGTTCCAGACTTGATTTTTGAGGCCCGGAAATAGATAATAATGATTACGTATTATAAATCTCAATTTTAATATTTTCATACTAAGACACTACGCTAAAATTTAATAAGGCTCTACGCTACAAGGCTCTACGCTAACAGGCTCTACGCTAACATAATATACAATAACATATTAATGTAATACTAACACAATAAATATACCAACATTATAAATTAAATTTAACATGGTAAATTACTACTAACATTACGCACATGGTATATAAAACATATAACATAAATACAATTAACATTTATTTGCTATATAATATAAAACTAACACTAACATATTTTCTAATAATTTATAAAATAAAATTAATTCAAATACCTCAAATTAAAGCTGTAAAACTGAAATTTTGTAACCGAATTCGTGTCCAACACTATCTCCGTGTGGGGCCCACTTATGTTGCACTTGAAGGGGACGGATGGGACTTCGAAATCAAATTTTTGGCAAAAAGTTGGAGAGAATTTGAGAGGTGGCCGACAAAAAAATTTTGGAGAGAATGAGTTTGAAAGATTGTAGAGGAGAGAATGAGTTTGAAAAATCTGGGCGGACTTAACTAGGGGTCATTTCGCAGTATTGTACTGCGAAATGCAATATTTTTTTTTAAAAAAAAAATTTAATGTCTTTAACAGTTACGCCTATTTTTCAAAAAAAAAAAATTTAATGTATTTCGCAGTTTTATACTGCGAAATGGGTATTTAGGTATTTTTTTTACGTTTAAAATGGTATTTTTTGTGTAATTGAGTGTTATTTCGGTTCCGGACTCGTGTTCGTTGGGCGGTTAGTTGGTTAACGGTGTGAACGCTACTGTGTTAAAACACAAAATAAGAAAATTATTAGAAAAATAAGAAAAAATAGAAAAATAATAGAGTTTAAGAAATATTCCGAGTCCACAATTTGTTTGTGCGTCCTTAAGGAATTTTAACCCCCTCACACGTTGCCAACGTAACGGATTAAATCCTTCCAGGATAAAAACGGAATAAACCTTCCTGCTATAGTGGCAATACAAATTGCAGGATACCAACGAACTTAAATGGAGCAAAATCACACTTGCGAATTCAAGAGAGAGAGACTGCCAATTAGAATGCAGTATATTCATAAAGAAGAAAGTTATGTAGTGTTTTTGATATATTAAAAATGAATTCATGCCTTAGAATTTATAGGCAATTATTGGAAGAGGTGTGATGTCTGTTCTGGAAAAGGTGTTTGTTCAAAAATATCGCCGCCTACCGCGATCGCACTGCGGTCACGCTAGGACCACGTCTAAAGTGGCTCTCTGAACCTGTAAGGGGCCTGCCGCGGTCCTACCGCGGTTACGCCAGGACCGCGGCCAAAGTGGCTCTAAGAACCTTCAGCAATGATCTGGCATTTAATTAATTATTAAATAATTAATTAAATTAATTTTGTCCAAAAAATAATCTTATCGATCATTTGACAAATTCAAATCCAAATTCAAAGCCAAAGCCAAGCCGAGCGAGCAACATCACGAGGATTCATTCTCTTCAACTCCTTATAAGAACTTTAAGAAGTGATTCTATATATATGCACACAAATGTAGTTGTCCCTCACCAATGAGGGACAAAGTGCAAGACAAAAGCTCATTTCTTCAAATTTTTATTTTTTCCTCCATTTTATTTCCCTTCATTTCCAATTCACATTTTTATACTTTAAAGACCAAATGGCTTAAAAGTCCAACAATCCCCCACATGAATGAGAATGGTTGTATCAATAAAGATCATAGATGAAAGCTGTGTGATTTGCAAGTAAGGATTAATTGCATCTGGATAAGTAGGTTTCTCTTTGAACTTTCCGTAGTGAACATATATGTAACGACCCGACCGGTCGTTACGGGAATTTACCACTCCGTCATGTTGCAATTGCATGTTTTATGCTTTTATATCAGTGTTAGGGTCTATCGGGTGATTTAGGAGTGATTTGGATTGAAAATGAGGCATATAGCCTTTTTGAAGGAGACTTGAATAAGGAAAGTCAACCCGGAGTTGACTATTTGGTTAGAGGGCTCGGAATCGGATTCCGATGATTCGGTTAGTTCCGGAAGGTGATTTGTGACTTAGGGGAGCGATCGGAATTGAATTTGGAGGCCCGGTGTAGAAATAGGCTTGAATTGGCTAAGGTTGAATTTTGGCGAAATCCGAACGGTAGGTGAGATTTTGATCCGGGAGTCGGAATGGAATTCCGACAGTTGCAGTAGCTCCGTTAGGTGATTTTGGATGTGCCTGCAAAATTTCAGGTCATTCGGACGTCGTTTGGTCGGGTTTTTGATTGAATGTGTAATTTGGAATGTTTTAAGGAATTTAGGCTTAAATCCGTGGTTAATTGGTGATTTTGATGTTTAGGATGGTGTTTTTATGATTGGAATAAGTTTGAATAAGGAATTAGGATGTGTTGGTGTGTTTGAATGAGGTCCCGGGGGCCTCGGGGTGTTTTCGGATGGTTAATCGGGGGAAAAATATGGAAAATTGCAGAACTTGTGCACTGCTTCTGTTGTTTCCGCTCCTGCGGAATTATGGGCGCAGGAGCGGGTGCGCTGAAGCGGACCAGGAGCGCAGAAGCGCTGGGCACCGCAGAAGCGGAGCATTTTCCGCTGAAGCGGAATCACGGAAGCGGAAAGGGAGCCGCAGAAGCGGCCATCGCAGAAGCGGAAGGGAGCCGCTTAGGCGAGTCCGCAGAGGCGGACGTCTAGCCGCAGAAGCGGAAATATCCGCAGGAGCGATCGAGTCTCCGCAGAAGCGGACGCGTAGGAGCGGAAATTCTTCCGCAGAAGCGAAAATCACTGTAAGTAAGTGTATCAGAAGTTAGAAAATTTCAGAAACATTTTAACATTTGGGGGTCTCGGCTTAAGGGCGATTTTGGGCGATTTTGAAGAGAAATTCAAGGGAAATCATCAGGTAATCATCTATGGACTTAAACTATGATTAGTATTGGTAATATTATGCAATTATATCATGAAAATGGAGGAATTTGGGGTAATTTATGGAGGATTTAGCCCTAGTCTTGGACTTTAGAAAATCAAGGTTTTGAATGGGCAAATGGAGTCCGAATTTGGTAAAATTGATATGCTTAGACTCGTATTGAGACGAGGGTTCCGAATATGTGACTTTCGTGATTTTTCGATAAGCGTACCGGAAGTCGGGTTTTGACAACTTTGGGAATTTTGATGTAAATTGAGTTGTATTGATTGAGTGTCGTCCCATTGGCCTAATTTGTTGTGTTTCTACTGTATTTGATCAGATTCTACACGTACGGAGCTTGATTCTCGTGGCAAGGGCATTACGGAATAGTCGTCGCGCTATATTGAGGTGAGTAATAGATGTGGGTGATGACCAGCGGGTTCGAAACCCCGGTATACCACTTTGTGACGCTGTATAGCGGCGAGACACGCACACTCTCGAGAGTGCGGGGTCGATCATGAACTGGAGACTACATATTAGTCCAACCTGTTGATACTGTATTATTGGCTATTCTAGAGCCGTCGAACCTCCTTCTCGGACGGTTGCATATATGTATATATATATTGTGATAATGGCCACTCTTGAGCCGAGGAACCCCCTTCGTGGGCGGTTGATTATACATGTGGGCCGTGAGCCAGCTATTGGATCCCGCGAGGATCGTTATCATTGTCTTATCACATAGACATGCTAGTTTACTACTAGTCCGCAGCTATTTTTGGTTATTATGCTAAATTCCAATCTCCGGAACTTGATATTACCGTTTTCCAACCGAAAAATGATAAAAGTGGTTTTCAAAAACTACTTTTGAGCCTCGCGAGGCCGTATCCGCATATTAGCCGACTTAGTAGTGGATCGGGCCGCACGCCGCAGCGAGATATATGTTGGATCGGACCGCACGCCGCAAGGATATCTCTATGAGATGTGCTTGGGTCGTAGGAGCCCCTCCGAGTCCGAACCCCCACAGCGAGCACGGGTACCCAAAATTTGGAGTCGGGCCACACGCCGTAGCGGTCATATCATGCATTGCATTGCATTTAGCAACATCTGCTAGCTGTTATGCTATTTGTTGGTATTTGTTGGAACAGGGTACAGTGAAGATTGATTCTATGACAGGGTAGCCGATTATAGCTTTACATAGTGCTTTATCGCGGATTTCTTATCTCGCGCCGTCTTACCCTTGTTTATTACCACCGAGTCCGGCAAGTACTCATTTTACTCCCCGCACCTTGCGTGCGCATCCGTGTACCTCTCAGACAGTGATCCGCAGAGCTGTGCGAGGCGACGTTCGTGGATATTCGAGGTAGCCGCAGAGTCCGCAGGACCCGACATCCCTTCCTACCGTCTTTGGATTTTGTATTGACATTTCTTTCCGCACTTGGTATTTTGTAAACCCTTATACACTCATGTTTAGTAGAGGCTCATGACTCTTGACCCTTGGTCTATGGGAGTTGATGTATTATGGGACTTGGTTCCCCGTTTTTCGTTACATGTATCGCTGTTATTTCTCGAATTAATTTGTTTAAATGGGTTAAAGAGAGCTTCTAGCTCCGTGGTTGATATGGATTGGTCAGGCTGGCTTAGCAATGTGCTGGGCGCCATCATGACCGGATTTGGGGTCGTGACAAGTTGGTATCAGAGCCTAGGTTTACTAGGCCTCATGAGTCTTGAGCCGGTTGGTAGAGTCTTGTGGATCGGTACGGGGACGCCTGTACTTATCCTCGGGAGGCTGCGAACCTTTAGGAAACGCTTCACATTTCTTGGAATTCTTATCGTGCGCACTTGATTCAGCTTGAGATATAATTTTTGAAATTCCTTCCACACGTCTGTGTACGCATCGAGCGCTCAGTAATGTAATTGCCTTATGGCTTGTGATTTCCCCGAACGAGGGGCGAGACATAATCTCTGTGAGTTCATGTTGGGCCAGTCGGAAAGACTTGAGGCTGGACCTTGTCTATGACTTGAGCATCGAGGTGCTGATTTTGTGAGTGGTGGCAATAGATAATGTACTGAGGGTTTGAAACCCCGTATTTGCACTATACAGTGCTATGCTGAGATGGAACACGCGTCATGTGACGAGCGTGGTGGTATTGTGATTGGGGATTTGGACTTGGTCCTTCCCGATGTATAATGACTGAGACTGGGCTTATATCTATGTATTTGGGCTAGTAGCCATGTTTGGGGCCTTGTGCCGATCTGTGGAGTATTAGGGAGGCTTTACTAATGGATGAGTTGTTAATTGTTCGACTCTTATCTAAACTGTTGTGTAGCCCCGAGCTATGGGCGTGGTGAATATTTATCATATCTCGTAATTGGAAGGTAAAATGCCTTATTTGTAGTGGAACAAGTTTAAACTCAGGAAGACTAAAATGATTATGCTATGTGTATCCCGGTGGAAGGTATTGTGCTGAAATTCTAAATTGAGGCGAGGTAGGTGGGTTGATTCTCATGTGTAATTGAAAGGTATTGATATGTGTCATGATTCGAGCAGATACATCGCAGGTTCAAGTATAAATTGTGATGATATAATTCGTGTAGTATTGATATTTAATGTTGTTGAAATACATTGTGATATCTTGTTGAGTTGTGGAAGTATAGCTAGGATGGTTTGGTGATTCTCTGGCAGGTGGATAGGCCAAATTACAAAGGAAACTCCGCCGAAATTTTTGGAAAATTCGGGACTTAGAAAAGATTTTGTCACCTAAAGAGGGGGCGTAACTGTTGTGTGTGAATGAATGCAAGAATTGCAAAAGAGTTAATATTTCTGATGATTCGAATCTCCGCCGAAGCTTGTAAATGACTTGAGTTTAATATCATACTAACATTTCGGCATCACTTGAGTAATACTGATATGAGTGGTTGAAAGTGCTTTGATGAATGGCTTCGAGCTAAGTTGGGGAGGTTGCTATTGATTAACCGATTGCACTATTGTGTGCTATGTTGATTCTGTCTCTAAGTATGTTGGAAAATTCTGATAAAGGTTATGGTGCTTCGTAGATGTGAAGAAATACTAGGGTATTTTGAACTGAGGTTGGTAAGGAATGCTTGGTGTATAGAAAAGAGTGATAGCTAATAGTATCCGTATGTAATCATGATCTGCAGTGTCAGAATTCTAATAAGGCACGAGTGGTTCTGTTCAATAAGACAGTTGAATTACAGCTGAATAAGGATGACCGACGCCCGAGAATTGTTTACGGTGTTCAAGATTTTACTTGTAACAGCCAGGTGTCTCAAAATTGTACATGTGGCTAAAGATGGTGGTTTCGTTAGAAGAGATCGGTACTTGTGTTATATTATGTGAATGAAGGGATTCTATGTAATCCGTATTGGAAGGTAATGATAACGAATTCAAATCGCAAGAGGTTCTTCAAAATAAAGTATTGTAGGATGTGATCCTTCTGGAAATATTGAGAGAGTATTCAGTGGCCTATATGTCTCAGACCGTGTGGTCTTATGTACGAGTCTCGTGTGGAATGAGTTCATGTGTTATGGTGCTACAGTAGTGGCTAATATTAAATCAAAGATGAATCAGAAAGGAAACCGGGTAAATGGAATGACTTGTTAATAAACCGAAGCGGTATAAAAAGGAATATGATTGATTACTGGTATGTGGTTGAAGTAATGAGTCTTGCAGGCATTGCAGCAAAGCTCTTGAGTGCTGGCAGTTGTGTAACTTGATATAGGTATAAGGACTCAGTCCTGGCAGTTAAACTTATGCAATGAACGGGAAGAAATAGTTTGTGATGTGTTTTATCATGGTTTGAAGATGAGTATATTCCTATCGATATGCGAAGCGTGGAATGTGTAATGAGTTTTCTTCTATATGGGATCACGAAAGTCCTTGACTAGTTGAGTGCGCCAATGTTGAGGCGTAGGAAAGGGATATGAATTTTCATGTTGTCTTAGTGTGATATGGTATACACGATGTGTTATGGAAAGTTGATAATGGTATATTCTAGGTTTTGAGATCAGTTCATAATATATGGAAAGTCAATAAAATTATTGAGCAGCGCGGACAACTGCCTGGTGATTTAAGAAAATGGTACTGCTATTCTAGTAATTTGGCAGGGTATATGGTGCAAAGGGACAAGGTAATGTAAACCGATAATATCCATGGTAGAGTGGTATTCTCTTGTTGGATCGACTAAAATAATTGAGTCGTTGATGGCATAATGAAATTTCTGAATGGCCTGTCGTGGTATGAATGGACGCTTGATGTGCGTTATGTATATGTACGGTGAAATACGGAATCAGGCATAGTGATTCATATGTTATATATGTGTAGGAGACTGGAAGTTCTCGTAATCCGCCTATGCAGTGGTTGTACATCGTGTGTATCAACACCGTTTAGCGGTTATTGGAAAATGGGAAGCCCTAATGGCTCTCTCTTAGCTTGATATGATGAATTTGGGTTATAATACCTTATTTCAGACTGGTTGACATAAGTCAGGTCGTCTAGACTAATGTGATATGGGCTATGTCGGAAAATGGCACAAATTGCGTAGCAGAGAACATCAGAGTATGCTCCAACAGAGTAGTTGTACACAGGACCAGCGGACGGCTGGTAGGCATTGCTTTGTCAGTTGGACCTTAGTGGCGGATGTTAGTGTAGAAGTATCTACCATTGATTCAGTTCCAGTATTGAGAAACGTTGTCAGATGCGTTTCATGTGGCCAAACTTGAGGCGATATATGTTTATTATGATGAGCAACTTGACTCGACGCGTATTCATTTGACGAGGGTTACTTGGATTGGGTGGCACGCCACCACAGGTATGGTATCTAGATCGGGTGGCACGCCGCCACGGGTATGTCATTGGAGCGGGTTGCACGCCGCAACAGAATATTGTGAAAATATAGTTAGTTATATATTACCTGGTATACAATACTTCCTAGCTTCTGAGGAAAAGTCCGTATTGAGTATCGCTTGGCGAATGGCACATCGGTTGTGTCCTTTCAGGATGTGATAGCATACATTAATTGTTTCACCGTGGGTGAGGTTGATTGCTTGGGTTCAGACCTAGATCTGTGCGTGGATGACCTTTTTGAGTTTGGTAACTTGAGGTGTTTCATGAGTAATAGTGTTTGGATAGAAGCATAAATTGTGGCAAGGCCACGTGATGTTATGACCTCTCGAGGAGGATTCAGGTACTTTATTTCTATAATGCGAGACGCGGTCTCAGTTCTATATTATGATGGCACAGAGGGATTAAATTGCAGCTCTATTTGCTGGAGACAGTTGTCATGATTTGAGCTGTCATGATTCGAGTGTGTGCGGACGTTTCTATTGGAGCCTATGTTGTGCTCGTTGCGGCTTAGGCCGGTGCTTGAGATGACTTATCACCAGTGCGATGTGTTATAATCGAAATGGTCGTTGGAGCCAATAATGAATGTGAGTATATGTGATTTTAGTTGGTTAGAAAGGTAATACCGAGATTTGGGTCCGAAATCTGTTGTGGTATCAGTTAAAAGTGAAATGGATTCATGAATGGTTGACCTGAGAGATGGGTTCGATATATCGCGTGTCTGGTTGCCGTGGGCATGATATGGAGGTGTTGGAATAAGACTCTATCCAATGAAAGAGGTTTTCAACTAGTATTTGGTGATTGTGGCCAGTTGTTGTGATTAGAGACTATCGTCTCGAGTGATTGGGTTGTGTGATACATCATATGATCTCACCCGGAGTGGTGAGTATGGCTTATTGCAGTGGATTCTAGTGTATCCTGAGTACAGGAATGGGACTAGCAATTGGTATATGATTTCAGAAAGTACAATGTGATTTATGGTTCAGATGGGCCGTGAAATTTTGACTATATGGTGTTTTCGGACTTGCGTGAGATAGGGTGACGTATGATCGCCCGAATATATGCTTGGTAAGGTCATTCAGCTATTGAGTTGCTTCTAGTACAACTCTGAGTACGCTCGAGGACGAGCGTTTGTTTAAGTTGGGGAGAATGTAATGACACGACCCATCGTTACGGGAATTTACCACTCCGTCATGTTGCAATTGCATATTTTATGCTTTTATATCAGTGTTAGGGTCTATCGGGTGATTTAGGAGTGATTTGGATTGAAAATGAGGCATATAGCCTTTTTGAAGGAGACTTGAATAAGGAAAGTCAACCCGGAGTTGACTATTTGGTTAGAGGGCTCGGAATCGGATTCTGATGATTCGGATAGTTCCGGGAGGTGATTTGTGACTTAGGGGAGCGGTCGGAATTGAATTTGGAGGCCCGGTGTAGTTTTAGGCTTGAATTGGCTAAGGTTGAATTTTGGCGAAATCCGAACGGTAGGTGAGATTTTGATCCGGGAGTCGAATGGAATTCCGACAGTTGCAGTAGCTTCGGTGGGTGATTTTGGATATGTCTGCAAATTTTCAGGTCATTCGGACGTCGTTTGGTCGGGTTTTTGATTGAATGTGTAATTTGGAATGTTTTAAGGAATTTAGGCTTAAATCCGTGGTTAATTGGTGATTTTGATGTTTAGGATGGTGTTTTTATGATTGGAATAAGTTCGAATAAGGAATTAGGATGTGTTGGTGTGTTTGAATGAGGTCCCGGGGCCTCGGGGTGTTTTCGGATGGTTAATCGGGAGAAAAATATGGAAAATTGCAGAACTGGTGCACTGCTTCTGTTGTTTCCGCTCCCGCGGAATTATGGGCGCAGGAGCGGGTGCGCTGAAGCGGACGAGGAGCGCAGAAGCGCTGGGGACCGCAGAAGCGGAGCATTTTCCGCTGAAGCGGAATCGCGGAAGCGGAAAGGGAGCCGCAGAAGCGGCCATCGCAGAAGCGGAAGGGAGCCGCTTTGTCACGACCCGGATTTTCCCCCAACATCGGGATCGTGATGGCGCCTACTCGTGGTAGCTAGGCAAGCCACCGTATTCATACTATCCTGTTTTTAACACAATTTTAATTAAATAAATGCGGAATACTTTATCGAAATAGAAATAACTAATTTCAAGGTAAAACCATACTGAAATCCTCTACCCAAGACGTGGAGTCACCAACTCACAAACTACTATGGAATACTACACATAAAAGTTTGAAGGAAATATAACATAATACTGTTTGTCTCGGAACAACGAGACTACAGCTATTAACATAAATAGAGAAAGAGACGCCGGGCCTGCGGACGTCCGCAAGCTACCTCGGTCTCAAATGTGATCAACTCCCACGCAATCTATTTACTGCTGCCGCTGCTCCTGATCGTAACCTGGACCTGTGCAAAAACGCACAGAAGTGTAGCATCAGCACAACCGACCCCATGTGCTGGTAAGTGCCTGGCCTATCCCGGCGAAGTAGTGACAAGCCTAGGACAGACACTCACATAAACCCGTGCAATTCAATATATATATATATATATGTGTACCACAAAATAACAAGAAATAATCAAGTATTAACACAATAAGGAATATCTTAAAGAATTCAACAATTAACCACGGTTAATAATTTCACAAGGAAAAACAAAGTGTAATGTAAACACAAGTAATATCAATTGAAGAAATAGCAGACAGTTGCACGGCATCACCCTTCGTGCTTTTACTCTCATCCTCACATCCATAGTACGGCATGATCCTTCGTACATGGTTCAATAACAGGGCACGGCATGATCCTTCGTGCATAATCAATAAATAAACATGGCACGACATCACCCTTCGTGCATTATCACTCTTCCTCACCCAAAGAACAATCAAATAAGTTCACAAAGAAAACAAGGTATGATAGAAAACACAAGTAATATCAAGTCAAGGAATGGCAAATAATTGCACGGCATCACCCAAATAAAATGTAATGGAAAAACAAGTAATATCAAGTCAAGGAATAGCAAGCAATTGCACGGCATCACCCTTCGTGCTTTTACTCTCATCCTCACCAAATAAACAAATAAGATACACGGCATCACCCTTCGTGCTTTTACTCTCATCCTCACATCCATAGTACGGCATGATCCTTCGTACATGGTTCAATAATGGGGCACGGCATGATCCTTCGTGCATAATCAATAAATAAACATGGAACGACATTAACCTTCGTGCATAAATAAATAAACATGGCACGGCATCACCCTTCGTGCATTATCACTCTTCCTCACCCAAAGAACAATCACAGTTAAGGGCAGAGAAAGAAACAACAATTCATAAATCGTCCCATCAAGGGTAATCAATAATAATCTTCACAACAAGTCCCAACAAGGGAGAACAATAACAATTCATCTGTAATATATCTCAAAATAATTATTTTCCAACGACTCACGGTCATACTAGACGCCAATGTATGGATGCTCGTCACCACAGCCCATACACCGCACTCGATCACATAACACATAACACATAATCCTATTCCCTCAAGCTAGGATAGAACAAACACTTACCTCGAATGCTTATGAACAATCCAATCCGTGGAAATGTCTTTTCTTTCAATTTGGCTCCAATCCAACCGTATCTATACACAATTGATTTAATATCATCAATTCTACTCAACAAACTAATTCTTAATACCAAACAACACTTTTACAACATTCTGCCATGAATAGTAAATTTCAACCCCGGGCCCACATGATCGGAATTCGGGGTTAGGACCAAAATCCGGTTACCCATCCCCCCACGAGTTCACGTATATAATTTGTTTCAAAATCGGACCTCAATTCGAGGTCCAATTCCCCAATTTATGAAAAACCCTATTTTCTAACAAAAACAAGAATTTTACCATGAAAACATTTGATTTCTAATGAAAAACATGTTTAATGATGTTAGAAATTGAAAGAATTAAGTAAAAAGTGACTTACAATCGTTTTGATGAAGAAGAAATCCTTGAAGAGTCGCAAATGGGTGTTTTGGTTTTGTGAAAAATGAAGAAATGACTGAAATTCGTGTTTTTCAGGTCTCTCTGTGTTCGCATTTGCGAACATGGGTTCGCAATTGCGAACCCCGACCAATTTCTGGAGTTTGAAAAATAAGCTAAGGGTGGAAAGTTCGCATTTGCGAACACATGCTGTACAAGGCATTGTTCGCATTTGCGAACAATGGTTCGCATTTGCGAACCAAGGCAGTCACTGGGACGTTCGCATTTGCGAACAATGGTTCGCATTTGCGAACCAAGGCAGCACTGGGGACCTTCGCAAATGCGAACAATTGTTCGCATTTGCGAACCAGGCTAGCTTCGTATTTGCGATCAATTGTTCGCATTTGCGAGCCTTGCCTTACGCTGTCCCCTTCGCAATTGCGAGAATTTCTTCGCAATTGCGAAGCCAACAGCTGGGTGAAAAAAACCAGCGCAGTTCAAAATTCAGATTTTCATCCAACGGCCTATCAAATCTTTACCCGAGCCCCCGGGCTCCAAACCAAACATGTACACAACCTCAAAAACACATTATGGACTTGTTCGTGCGATCATATCGCCAATATCACTTCGTTTTAATCAAATCGAGCCTCAAACTCATGATTTTCATACTTTTGATTTTCAAAACTTCTTAACTTGGAACTCAAGGTCCAAAACATCTCAAACGACATCCAAATGTCACCAAACTTTACAGAAATCACATATATAATATTTAAGACTTGTACCGGGCGTCGGAACCAAAATACGAGCCCGATATCAAGGTCTATTAATTTATTCCCTTTAATAATTGCATCAAAAACAATTTCACATAAAAATTCATAACTTGGGCTCTAGGCCTCCGAATTCGACTCCGGACACATGTCCAAGTCCCATATTTTCCTACGGACCTCTCGGGACCATCCAATCTCGGGTCCGGATCCGTTTACCAAAAATGTTGACCGAAGTCAACCATATCAATATTAATATCATTTTTATCCAAATTTCTCATAGAATTCATATTTTCTATCACAAAATCTTTCCGGCTACATGCTCGGATCGTGCACGTAAATCGAGGCAACATAGAATGAGGTTTTTCAAGGCCTCAGAAGCTCGAAATTATTAATAAAATAAGAAGCGAAAGGGAGCCGCTTAAGCGAGTCCGCAGAGGCGGACGTCTAGCCGCAGAAGCGGAAATATCCGCAGGAGCGATCGAGTCTCCGCAGAAGCGGACGCGTAGGAGCGGAAATTCTTCCGCAGAAGCGAAAATCGCTGTAAGTAAGTGTATCAGAAGTTAGAAAATTTCAGAAACATTTTAACATTTTTAGGTCTCGGCTTTAGAGGCGATTTGGGCGATTTTAAAGAGAAATTCAAGGAAATCATCAGGTAATCATCTATGGACTTAAACTATGATTAGTATTGGTAATATTATGCAATTATATCATGAAAATGGAGGAATTTGGGGTAATTTATGGAGGATTTAGCCCTAGTCTTGGACTTTAGAAAATCAAGGTTTTGAATGGGCAAATGGAGTCCGAATTTGGTAAAATTGATATGCTTAGACTCGTATTGAGACGAGGGTTCCAGAAATGTGAATTTCGTAAATTTTCGGAATGTGGGCCCGGGGCTCGGGTTTTGACAACTTTGGGAATTTTGATGTAAATTGAGTTGTATTGATTGAGTGTCGTCCCATTGGCCTAATTTGTTGTGTTTCTACTGTATTTGATCAGATTCTACGCGTACGGAGCTTGATTCTCGTGGCAAGGGCATTACGGAATAGTCGTCGCGCTATATTGAGGTGAGTAATAGATGTGGGTGATGACCAGCGGGTTCGAAACCCCGTATACCACTTTGTGACGCTGTATAGCGGCGAGACACGCACACTCTTGAGAGTGCGGGGTCGATCATGAACCGGAGACTACATATTAGTCCAACCTGTTGATATTGTATTATTGGCTATTCTAGAGCCGTCGAACCTCCTTCTCGGATGGTTGCATATATATATATATATATTGTGATAATGGCCACTCTTGAGCCGAGGAACCCCCTTCTTGGGCGGTTGAGTATACATGTGGGCCGTGAGCCACTTATTGGATCCCGCGAGGATCGTTATCATTGTCTTATCACATAGACATGCTAGTTTACTACTAGTCCGCAGCCATTTTTGTTATTATGCTAATTCCAATCTCTGGAACTTGATATTACTGTTTTCCAACTGAAAAATGATAAAAGAGTTTTCAAAAACTATTTTTTGAGCCTGCGAGGCTGTATCTGCATATTAGCTGACTAGTAGTGGATCGGGCTGCGCGCCGCAGCGAGATATATGTTGGATCGGACTGCACGCCGCAGGGATATCTCTATGAGATGTGCTTGGGCTGTAGGAGCCCCTCCGGAGTCTGAACCCCCACAGTGAGCACGGGTACCCAAAAATTGGAGTCGGGCTACACGCCGTAGCGGTCATATCATGCATTGCATTGCATTTAGCTACATCTTCTAGTTGTTATGCTATTTGTTGGTATTTGTTGGAACAGGTACAGTGAAGATTGATTCTATGACAGGGTAGCTGATTATAGCTTTACATAGTGCTTTATTGCGGATTTCTTATCTGCGCTGTCTTACCCTTGTTTATTACCACTGAGTCTGGCAGTACTCATTTTACTCCCCGCACCTTGTGTGCAGATCCAGGTACCTCTCAGCAGTGATCCAGTAGCTGTGCGAGGCGACGTTTGTGGATATTCGAGGTAGCTGCAGAGTCCGCAGGACCCGACATCCCTTCCTACTGTCTTTGGATTTTGTATTGACATTTCTTTCCGCACTTGGTATTTTGTAAACCCTTATACACTCATGTTCAGTAGAGGCTCATGACTCTTGACCCTTGGTCTATGGGAGTTGATGTATTATGGGACTTGGTTCCCCGTTTTTCGTTACATGTATCGCTGTTATTTCTCGAATTAATTTGTTTAAATGGGTTAAAGAGAGCTTCTAGCTCCGTGGTTGATATGGATTGGTCAGGCTGGCTTAGCAATGTGCTGGGCGCCATCATGACCGGATTTGGGGTCGTGACAATATGTTGGATATACAACCCTTAACCGTCTTTTAGTTCCCATTGTTGTATTCATATTAGCCATGAACACTGCCTGGTTTCATAAGTGTGTAGAGAATTAGCCTTACAGAATTCTCATTAAAGTGGCTTCCACTTCACACTTACATAGGTGATTCCTAAACGTGTAATCCTCTAGATTGACACTATTTGATACATACCACATCAAACTTAGGTAATCATTAAAGAACGTGTAAAGTTCTCTCCTTGTTACTGAACATTGTCTTCATCACGAGAATGGACCAAAGATTTTATGTCGACAATGTTGAACCGGTCAATCACAACTTTATTTGAGCTCCTTGAACCTAGATCTCGGAACATCCAAAATTCTAGGTAGAGTTACCGCCATGTTGACTTGTCCTCGATCATAGTCCCATTCCCTTAGATGATTTCTCAACTCCCTCTCTAGTTAAGCCTTTTGTAAGCGGATCCGCCACATTATCCTTTGATCTTACATAATCAATAGTGATAATTCCACTAGAAAGTAATTGTCTAACGGTGTTATGTCTTCATCGTATATGACGAGACTCTCCGTTATACATAACGCTCTTTGCCCGTCCTATTGCAGCTTCACTATCGCAATGTATGCAAATAGGAGCCAAAGGTTTTGGCCAGAACGAAATGTCTTCTAAGAATTTCTTCATCGGCTTTATCCAAAGCTATAAACTCGGATTCCATTGTAGAGTGAGCAATGCACGTTTGTTTGGAAGACTTCCAAGATACTGCTCCTCCGCCAGCAGTAAAAACATATCCACTTGTGGACTTCTATTTCTGTTGAGCCGGTTATCCAATTTGCATCACTATATTTTTCGATAACCTCATGATATTTATTATAGTATAAAGTATAGTCTTGGGTATATTCCAAATATCCCAAAACTCGTTTCATACATTTTTTCACTTGCCCACTGGAGAGACCACTATCACGCTTGAGGATGTTCAGGTTTGTATGGGCTGCGTGTAGATGGACAGGACGTTGTACTGCCCCAGTACATGAGAGCCCGAACACGTTCCCAGTATTTTATTTGCTGGGGTATTATACTGGTTATAGACCATAGGGTGAGGCTGCACTTAAACGGGCCAGTTGTGTTTCTATGACAGCTATTAGAGAGCATATGGAGGTATTGCAACCAGACATTTCCGGCGAGATAGAGGCTATCCATATTGAGCGGTACACGAGGTTAGTGTTGCTCCTTATTTTTGAGGGTGTCTTGTTCCTGAACACTTCGGGAAATCTAGTGAGTATATGCTTTCTACATCATCTGCAGCAGCTAGATGAGTTACCCATGTACAGTTGAGGTGCTGCTATTCTAGCATACTTGTACAAGAGTATGTGCCAGGAAAGCACGGGCAGCCAGGTGGACATACGTGGCTTTCTGCCGCTTCTACAGGTGACTGCATTTTTGAATACTCTGTTCATTACTCCAAATTCTATATGGTCAAAATGATTCTTAAATTTTACGTCAACCTTTTATCTTAGGTTTGGGCCTGGCAGCGGATCTTGCCATTGCATCCACCTCTACCACCACTAGAGCCGGGTGTAGCACCTTCATTTCTCCCTCTAACTATGAGGTGGGTTCTCCTGCGTGGGAACTGCCGAGGGACTGATGCTCATCATAATCTTCCCCTTATCAGGGATGTGTTAGATATACTGGTGAACGGACATGTAAGTATGTACCTAAACTTACTTGTAATAAATTCACTTATGTTCCGCATACTCACTTTTATATTATTATTTGATAGTTCATCAGGATGACATACAACACCGAGTTGCTAGCTCAGCTGCCCTATTATTGCTCAGTCGACCGACTGCTTTGGAGCACTTCTGTCCCGATAATCTTCTTCGATGTGGTGGAGCATCATGCCACAGAGCATGTACTTTGCCAGTTTCACCGTCCTTATATTTTACTGGGGGAGCCTACATGGGTACCTACACATTAACAGTGGGATGACCGCACCTGGGGGAACAATCAATATGTAGGATGTCTAGAACAGCAGGTCCGTATTTGGGACCAGCGAGAGTACCGTATTTCGCCACCACCTTCACATATCCATGAGGCCATTATTGAGATGTATACATCATGGTACCGCCATCACACCCGACTGATAATCGGGAACCCCATTCATATACTTGGCGAGCGGTACAGACCATACACCGGGAGGCACGAGGCACTGGTATATTTTTATATATTATTAATATCTTATAACTGTGATAAAGCGTTATTTAATTAATATTTTAAATGTTTCACAGGCTATTGGGCATCACATGTTCTACCAGTTGGGACAGGAGATGCAGCCGCATGGCGACAGTGCTGCAATCATTAAGTATGGCCGATGGTGAAAAAGCTGGCTCGTCAGACCCTGTATCAAGCTAGAGATGGCGCGAGGTTGGATCACGAGGCCGAGTATGCGCCACCAGAGGGGTATTATTGTGGTAGGTCTGTCCCACGAGGCAGGGGTAGGGCATGAGGAAGGGGTGCCCCACGAGGCAGGGCTGTCCCACGAGGCACGGATGCCCCATGGGGTTAGGGAGGGGGGCGAGGAGGTGTTTCCCAACAAAGGGACATTGATGCACCTATCGACCCACCTGTTGAGGCACATGATGAAGATTTTGGAGATGAGGATCTTGGAGATGATCATCCAGGTTATATACCTCAGGTAGATGAGCCTTCCAGCAGCATGTCGTCGTATAACCTTCGGCTATCTCTACCAGCATCGCAGGTCACCCGTCAGATACACTGTTGATCACGGGTACATTCGACGGGGATTTAGACCTGTTCTTTTTAGGCCTATCTACCGCAACCGAGGATCGGCTGACCTGGGACATGGATGGCGGGCGCATGTTGAGTTATGCATCATCCCCGATGGTTGATGTGGATCTACCGCATGTGCAAGTATGTTTGTATACTATAAAATCTCAATTTGTTTTCTTTTACTTAATGATTTGCCATAAATTAATATTTAATTTTCTTATTAAGGCTTTGTCCCAGCCCATCACGGAGGCCACTGTATGCACTGATGAGGACATCACGGATGCATATACTCAGGCGGTCGACGAGACCATGGTGAGGAAATATTTTTGACTTAACACGTACAATACTAATATATATTTTCAGATGCTAAGCTTAGTACTTGTTTTGTAGGTTGTTGACGGCCCGACGGCCTCTTCTACCGATCCTGTCAGTTGTACTGTCGATGCTGTTGTGCATCCTCACATAAAGAGGTGACTTGATGATGATGATCCCAATAGTGTACCTGAGCGACAAGGGATACAACTCAGGCCAGCGGCAACACTGAAGCTTACAGGTTGTAGGATTCATTGATTTACTTTTATTTGTACTTTTTGTAAATAATAAATTTTGTAAATAATAACAACAATTCTATTTTAACAATAATTTATTTAACTGCGGTTTAACAATAACTTTATTTTAACAGTACAACATAAACACAAATATAGCAAACCTAATACAACACAAACAGTACAACTAATAAAAATACTTGATAAGGGAAACACTTGACAACACAAACATTACAGCACAAACCCTCAACATGTACATGCCATTGTTTAGTCACGACCGCCTAGTATTCTCTGCTCCAACCACTTGAACTGGTCTTCCAGCTTTTTTTCTCTTCATCCACCTCCCTGAGTTTTGCTTTCAACCTCAATTTCTTGCTTGGATTGGTGCTCTCTGTTCCACTGCCTTGTACATATATTATGAAGATGATACAACTTGTCTTTGTAGTATTCCTGCTCACATGGTTCATCAATCCATACCTTAAAATTGCATGTAGGTACGTCGGGTTACCTATAAAACTTGTTCATACATTCCCAGTAGCGGCGTCCAGCTTCTTCCCAATAATCGTACATCATGCTTTTGATTCCGCAGTCGCACTATTGGGCAATAAAGGGGTTGTTGAGACATTTCTTAAAGAGAAACTTTGGTTTTATGAATATATTTGGTATAGGTTGTTGTTAACCGAAGAAAATAACTAGAATGCGTTCGTTATTTATAGGCAAGATTTCACATAAAAATGTAGTATTATACCATGCTTTACACGTACAATGTAATATTATACCACGCTTTACATATTAAATTTTTCTGAAACGAAACAGCTTCTTCACATGGTTTTCAGTTTTTTCAGAACGACTAGACAACTCAAAAAAATATAGTATTATACCACGCTTTACATATTAAATTTTTCTACAACGAAACATCTTTTTCACATGATTTGTAGTTTTTTCATAACAACTAGACAATTCAAAAAAACATATTATTATACTGCGTTTCGCATATAATTTATTTATTTATTTTTGGATTGGTCTTCTTTAGTAACACTAATAAGTTGAATATTTGAATAATTCTATGAAGAAAATACTACATTATGTAAATAATGGCATATTTTTATTGTAATAGAATTTGAACAACAATTTTATTTTAACATGACAACACAAACACAAATATAGCAAACCTAAAGATACATATAACAAAAAACAAATAGTAAAACTAATAAAAATACTTGACAGGGAAAATATAAAGATACACTACTACGCTTAACACGTACAAGCCCCTGTTTAGTCACGACCGACTACTACTCTCTGCTCCAACCACTTGAGTTGGTCTTCCAGGTTTTTTTTTCTTCTTCCACCTCCTTGAGTTTTGCCTTCAACTCCTCAATTACTTGGTTGGTTCGGCACTCTATTTCCCATTGCCTCGTACACAAATTATGAAGATCATAAATTCTTTCTTTGTAGTATTTCTGCTTACATGGTTCATCCATCCATACCTCAAAATTACATGTAGGCTCGTCGGGTTGCCTATCAAACTTTTTCATACACGCCCAATAGCTGCGTCCACCTTCTTCACACC
Source organism: Nicotiana noctiflora (assembly GCA_032618575.1). NCBI lineage: Eukaryota > Viridiplantae > Streptophyta > Magnoliopsida > Solanales > Solanaceae > Nicotiana > Nicotiana noctiflora. The sequence continues at coordinate 394,828 of JASVEL010004222.1, forward strand.
AATTGTACAAACTGTATTTTTCTCCGCAATAGCTCATTGGGACATAAAAGGGGTTGTTGAGACATTTCTTAAAGAGAAACTTTGATTTTAGGAAAATATTTACTATTGGTTGTTGTTAAGCGTATAAAATAACTAGAATGCACTCATTATTTATAGGCAATATGTCACATAAAATGTATTATTATATCACCCTTTACATACACGTAAAACGTAGTATTATACCATGCTTTACATATTAATTTTTTTTTGAAATAAAATAGCTTTTTCACATGGTTTTAGGTTTTTAAGAACGACAAGACAACTCAATAAAATATAGTATTATACCACGCTTTACATATTAAATATTCTCTGAAACAAAATGGCTTTTTCACCTGGTTTTCAGCTTCGTTTCAGCTTTATTCAGAATGACAAGATAACTGATAAAACATAGTATTGTACCACGCTTTACATATTAAACTTATTTTTGAATGTTAATTTTTTTTTTTTTTTTTGCAAACACCAATAAGTTTAATATTTGAACAACCATATCAAAAGGTCATGTTAAAAAATAAGATGTAACAAGATTAAGGAACATAATTTTATTTGATAGATATTGTAACATACACAAGTACAAACACGTATTACTAAAAACAACACGAAAATAAAAGCCTAGGGGTATCCTTGATAGTTGGGTACATTCACCAAACTTGCACCTGGAGCTAGATTACCACCATCACGCACACCACCAGAAGGACACTTACGATGGTCATGTCATGTTTGCGAGCATATGCCATATTTGCGCGCATAAACGGTGTCACCAACATCCATTTGGTTCTGTATACGCGTCCTCTTTTGCACTTGTAGCTTGCGCAAATAGTCCTTGTTACACACCATCTTAAAATATTCCGGCGACTAATAATGCTCAGAACCTAATGAATACAATTACCCACTATACATTTCTACGTATGCAGCAATACTATATTGCATATCAATATAGTTGGTTGCCCCTAAACCAACTAGTTGAAAGCACTTAAAGTCATGTGCACACGACATGTGGTAGATGGTCCATTTCCCATATGAAAACAACTTTCTGGCTTCATTCACCATATGTAGATTATTCCCACAGTGTTAGCGGATAGCGGTCTTAACTTCAAAAATACCCCGATCGTAATCGTACTGTAAAATGAATGTCAATGTGCTCGCCTCCTGTACCTTTCAAATCTTCTCATGTGTATTGGCATAAATTGAAAACCCCTGTCCATCAATGCCGATGCAACTCTATGCCTTTCAACTAACCTTTTCGCACTCGTTTGAATGTCATGCGGACCATGGAAGTGACATGCAATCCACGGGTAGATTTCAACAAGCCGTTGAATGACTCCAACACATTTGTAGTTAGGGCTTCCCATCTTCTGCTGCCATCAACATGCAATGTCCACATGTAAAGCTCATGTCCCATCAACCAAGTATAGGATCATGGATCTATCTGCCGGATCGCTTCCATGCGCCTCATGAATTTGCACTGCTGGTGCTCAGTTGCAGCCATCCACATTAAGTCATGCAAGACCTTGTCAGAATATTTCTTTTGGAAATTGGCCTTTAATTGCCCCACACAGTAACAGTGGTATGCATAGGGTTCCTGCCATTCAGGCAAGTGCCGTACAGAACTTAAATTACCACCATGTCAATTAGATATTAGACAAATAAATGAATGCTATTTGACATCATGCTACTTCAAGTGGTTAAAAAAACGTCCACATCTCTTAGCTTTCGTTGGCACAAATGGCAAAAGCTAGTGGAGATATTTGTCAGTTGGCATCTACTGCAACTACAATCAAACGCTTAATATCATACTTTCCATAGACATGAGTACCGTCTATAGAAATTACCGGACGATAATGCATAAAACCATCAATTGCTGGTTTAAATGACCATAACACATAGTTAAAAATATTTTTGGTCTGTCCGGACTCCGCTCACGCCTCCATTCAACAATAGTCCCAGGGTTAAAGTATTGTAGTGCAGTCATAGGCCTAGGCAGCGATGAAAATGACTTATCCCAGTCGTCATAAATAAGTTCAAAGGTACGTTTGTGACCGAGATATGCCTTTCTTTTGGTTATGGTACAACCATACTCCTGCTAGACGGCTGTAATACACTCTTTAATCTTGAACCTAATGGACACTTCTAAATATGGAATCAAGACAAGAGAAATCAAGTCTACATCTAGGTTGAAGTGATTCTCATTGAATGTGTCCATTTCACATCTATGAGTGCTAATAAATTTACCCACTTTTCACAAACCTGATTTCTTCTTGCTGGCACGCAACATCCAGTGACAACCCATGAAGTCTCTACGGTATACAACCTTGTATACCTCCGGTTGACTCCCTTACCGTCATCTCACAACACTCTCTTACACTGTAGATTTTTACAGCCCTAATTAGGCGAGCTTTATCGGGGAAATACATGCCCTTTTTTTCCAGAATTGCTGGTCTAGACTCATCCCACATCGCTGACCGAATTTCGTCATCGTCCCTTATGAGGACATCCATGTTCGCATACTTGACAAATTATCAAGGTAGAGACTATTACGCTCATGAAATGGCACGTAGGACTCGTACACTCTTGGTCTAGCGGGAGGTGGAGGAACATGCTTATTCGTCAGCTCATATTCAATATTCACTTCCTCCTCATCATCACCCTCATCAGGGAAGGGTGTGTCATCTCCGAACTCATCCATATTGTTGTCATAATCACTATAATCTTCATGACTCTACGCATCTACCAAATCACGAGTCAATACATCATCTATGTGCAACTGTGTGAGGTCAGAAACATCAAGAACCTCATTTTCACTGCACAAAAAGAACAAAATGAAAAGTTACCCAACGAGATAAATACTTTACATATAGCTATATCACTTTACTTATAAGTCGTATTGTCTTGACGTTTCATGATGAATATTTTTTTGTTGGTGATAACTCCCGGATGGAGCACCGTGGTCTAATATGCCAGAACTACGCATATTCCAACTAGAGGTGGGGTCATAACTTGTAAAATTTATATCTGGACGGTACCCTCTATGAAAAATATGAGTATTAATACAAAGCCAATTAAAACATAAAATGCACATCGCTAAAGTGTAGAAGAACTGAAGTTTACCAATCGTCTTGTGGATTATACAAAGTCAGAAAATTATTTTATGGATGCTCATTCGCCGATGGTGACAAGTTTAAATCAAGGCAAGCTTTTTCATCAGCAATCTATCCGGCAAAAACTGCTCCAGAATAACTATCCAATGACTGGGGATTATCCCTACTATGCACACCCTCATTATGGGAACGTCTTCAACCTTGACGTACATTTCCAACAGTTTTATTACAATAAATTCCCTCTATTTATCCGGGATTTGCAAAATATCTCTAAGAGTTTCATCATTTTGGATGTTAAGCTCAGAATAATAAGCAAAGCCCTGCGGAGTCACTAAATACAGAAATCTACTGGTTACTTTAAGGTTCACCGAATATTTCCTCACACTCATTTTTTACGTAACAACCATACCAATTTAGCGTACTTCATAGTGAGCGACAATTTAACATGACATTATGGAGGTGAACTATAGGTCACAGAGTTATTCTCCAACACAAATCACTCCCCCCCCCCCCCAAATATAATGAAACCCCTATTTTTGGCTATTCAGACATTATAAAAAAATTATTGAAAAGAAGAAGAGAGAAGTATGAACAAAAATTTGAAGGAATGTTTTGAATGGATTTTCATAAAATTTGAACGCCTTTAAATAAGGCAAGTCCGAGCTTGGGGTGCAGAACTTTTTTATGTAAAATTCACTACAATACCATATTTTACGTATTTAAATTATTGTTATGTCACTTATCCACAAAACACTTATTAGTGGGCCCAAAAATTAGTATAAAATGCAGTATAATAATACATTTCAGTGTAAAATATAGTATTATACTGTATTTTATACAAAAAAATATTCTCTGCAATCCTGCAGAACTGTTATTATGGTGGGCCCAAATTTTATAGGAAAATGTAATACAACACTACATTTAAGGGAAATATCGTATTGTAATGCGTTTTCCTATTAAAAAATTATTTATAATAAAATGTAGTATAATATTGCATTTTACTTTAATGATTAACTTTCCGTTAAAGGAAAACGCAATATAATACTGCGTTTATGTAGAAATTTAACTTTTTTTTAAATAGTAGAAATGTATTTTGTGCCAAAAATGGCACTATTTTAGTTTCGGGCTCTATGCGAGATTATGAAACTTCTGCATATAAACTTCCAGCATATTATGTTGGAACTCCAGTATATGGAAAGTTCCAACATAATATGCGGGATTATGGAGCTCCAGCATATAAACGTCCAGCATATTATGATGGAACTTCATCACATTACAAAATTCCAGTATATTATGCTAGAAGCTCATATGTAAAAAAAAATTGAACTCCATTATATTATGCGGGAATATTTCCGGAATAATAAGAATGCTTTTTGTTTAGATTTTGTCTTTTAATGAAAAACGGCTAAATTTTGATTACTCTTGAAACCAGGGGCGGATGTACCATGTAAAACATGGTTCATGTGAACATGTGGTACTCGGGTTAAAGTATAGATATATAGTACATAATTTGGCAAAAATAGATATGTATACTTGATGGAACCCATGGTCAAAAGACACCAGGTGGTGCATTGGTTTTGGTATCTTATTTCCAATCCCCTACCAAACATTTTTGTTAAAAATAATAGTGCATCTATCCTCCGAAAATTCTGGATTTGTCTCTGCTTGAAACTATGGCTATTTTTCAATTACCAGTTCTAAATATGACTATTTATGATTTTTACCCAATAACTTTGTATAGGCGACCCGGTATACAAGCCATCCCGCATTCATACAGGATCCAGGTAAAGACCGCACTCTAAGGAGTAGTTTGGTTGGAATATGAGTTACACCGGTATAAGTTATGATGGGATTAGTTGTACTGGGATTGTTGTTTATTCATTGTTTGGTATGTTGTATCAAGAATGACAATTGAATAATTTCTAAGAGGAAGTATAAGTTATACCGGTGCTAATTACCCCACCTTTTATGAGGTATAAGTTATCCCGGTATTAAAATTAACACCGGTATAATTTGCTAACCAAACATAGTTTTAAGGTGGTATTAAATTTTTATACCACCTTATACCTCATACCAAACGACCCCTAAGGAGTGTGAAGTAGACAACATGCACTAATGTATGCATTAACGACTGCTTTCATGGCTAGAAATTATAACCTACAAGCCAAATAAAAATAATTTTACTGTTGCTCTAAGGCTCCTTCATTAATTTTGTATGGCCAAATTAAAAAAAGTTTACCTTAACTATTTAAGCGCTTTAGGTTGAGACCAATTTAACGGCTATAATTACCGGTGGTTACAAAGCTTAACCGCTAAAATCTATTCAAGTTGGCTACTCCACCATAGCCCTGCTTTGCCATTTTTAATCAAAATTCTCTTTCTTTATCCTTTTCTTGCTAGTTTTGAAAGGGAGGGGTCACTAAAATAACTGATCTTATTATAGTAAACAAGACAATACTACTACAGACAAACAAATGGCAACTTGATTAATGACATCACCCTATACCCACACAAAAACAAAACAAACATTGTCAATTTAGTACGGAATCATGTGTTTTGAGTCACTTGACACATACCAGTCATTTGAAAAGCTATTCTCATGTTTTTCATCTATGAAAAGTAACTGTCTTTCATCATATTCTGAACAAGATTTCATTATTTATTATAGGAGAGAGCACTGAGCAGTAACACACAGAGTGTAAAGAAGAGAAATGGTTATAATGGAGATGCAATCTTGGTCAAAGGATGTTTTCCCTTTTGTTGCTATGGTGTTGGTGGAATGCTGTGAAATGGGTATGATTACACTTGGAAAAGCAGCTATGAATGATGGACTGAGTAATCTTGTTTATGTTGTTTACTATAATGCCCTTGGTACCCTTCTTCTTCTTCCTTTCTTAATCTTCCATAGGTGCAGGTTTGTCAAAATCAAATGCTCTTCTGCTATTCTTTTATGATTACTTCTTTACTTTTTGGTAGCTCAAATCTCTATCTTTCTTTTTGTCAGAAGCAATCTGTCTCCTATTACATTCTCTATACTGTGGAGATTCTTCCTTCTTGGTCTATTGGGGTATTGTACAAATTTCTTCCTTGTTTCATTGCAACCAAATTGGGGTTTTTTGGATTAAAAAAAATCAGAACTTTGCTTGTAAACTCTATTGCAGAATATGTTTGCTGCAGGTTCTGGCCTATACAGGTATCAAATACAGCTCTCCTACTCTTGCAGCTGCTTTAGGAAATTTGATGCCTGGTTTTACATTTTTGCTTGCCATCATTTTCAGGTATAGGACTTCCATATTGCGCTTAGCCAGCTCCTAATTTTGTTGGATTTAAGTAATACGCACATACTGTATAAAGATACTTATATTATCAGTTAGTTTAACATATTGTAGCAGGTTAATTACCATTTTTAATAGGTTACCAAGTAATGTTTGTCCTATAAATTTATTTTATAAATGACCAGGCTGTATAATTATAATTTATACTGTTACTGCAGTAAACCTGCTTTTGTTTCTGAGACGAGTTTGCTTGGTGTTTGCAATACCCTTTTTTTGGTTTCTCGCTCGGTGTCTGGTACCCGCATTCGAGCTCGACTATATCCAAATTCACGTCGCATAGAGCCCCATTTGGGGAAGCGTCCACAGATGTGTCAAGGAGGACAATTTTAAAGAATTTACTGATCTCTGCTTTCTTTAAATGTAGAAGTGGTACTATACCAGATTACAAGTTTTCAGTTGTATCTAGTGGTTCACATGTTCAGAATTTCTTCATGTTCTTTTTGCAATTTTCAGGATGGAGAAGTTAGATATAAGAAAATCCAGCAGTCAAGCAAAATCCTTGGGCACCATAGTGGCAATTATTGGAGCATCTATCATGACTCTATACAAAGGCCCAAGAGTACTTGGATCATCTACTTTACCTTCTGATTCATCTCATCACTCTTTACTTTCACAAGAATCAAACTGGTTACTGGGAGGTCTTCTCATTACCACCACCTGTATCATGTCTTCCGGATGGAACATTCTTCAGGTAAAACATATTACATGTGATTCAACAATGAATGAATTTAAAGTAAAAACCAGTGCATTTCGTGTATGTAGGACTTATTTCATTTAATGATATTCCCGGTAGAATATCGTGGAAACAGCCTCTTGCAGAATTGCAGGGTAAGGCTGGATACAATAAATCCTTGTGGTCCGGCCCTACACCTTATCCCACGCATAGCGGGAGCTCAGTGTACCGAGCTGCCCTTTTTTATACTACCTGTAGAACATGTCATAGTAGAGGATGCTTCAATCTGCTTCCAATTCATACCTCATAAATCATAAAAATCATTTTTTCTCGAGCAACCTTTTGGTAGATTCGATTCGTTTTACACTTACTAGAATTTCACTTACTATTTAGTGCCTAAACACTTTAGTTGTAGCCTCTCATAGTCTCAACCATTTTAACATTAATTTGTGGCTGCTAATTTGATATTGGTTTATAGATGTACTTAGGTTGATCTCAGATTTAAGACATTATTACAAATTCATTTCATGCTGTACTCGTTTAGACAGATACCGTGAAGAAATACCCTGAACAAATGACAATAGTGTTCTTCACTTGCTGCTTTGGGAGTATTCAATGTGCAATTTTAACTCTCGTATTAGAAAGAAATCCAGAGGCATGGATGGTGAAGCCTGGGATTGCAATGATAGCCATCGTTTTCTCAGTAAGAAATTTAATGCTTCATTTTCAGTTCTCTTCTGTACCTTGTTCTTTAACAGATATCTGATTCTGTCATCTTAAACTCTAGGCGGTTTCTGGAAGTGTTTTTCGTTACAATGTTTTGACATGGTGCTTGGACAAGAAAGGTCCTCTTTATGTAGCAATGTTCAAGCCCTTGGGAATGGTCATAGCAGCAATCTTGGGCATCCTATTTCTTGCTGAATCACTCCATTTAGGAAGGTATATGTAAAGCCATTCTTTTCCTCACGTTTACACATGATTGATCGATTAGCTTTGAGTTGCTTGTGGTTATATTACAAAAACTAGGCTGACCATCGTCAAACGGACACTAATAGTTTAGGCATAGCTACTACTGTAATTAATACTACTACACAACTGCTGCTGCTGCTGACCCCACTTGTGGGAAACTACTGGATTTGTTGTTGTTGTTACTACTACTATTGCCGCTATTAATACTACTACTAGTTTAGGTATAGTTGCTGCTAGTACTACTTCTATGACTTTATGTAATGAGGTGCTGTAATGATCTCAAATCTAATGAACAGAAACCCAAATTCTCAGCTGTATTAATAAGACTGAAGTAACTCAAAAGCAGAATTACAATAGAATTGCATGAAGTAAGGTAACTAGGAATAGATAGAAGAAGGGAGATGAGAAGCTAGTCTCAGAATTGGGGATGAGAGGAATCAAACATTTCTTCGACAATATTTGCATAACCTCCAAATCACAGACCACTACGTCTGCCTCAGAATTGGGAAGACTCGAACTCATAACCTCTTGGTTGGAAACGGGGGTTGCTTACCATTAGAGCAACCCCTCTTTGTTTAATGTTTAAAGTTTGTTTTTTTGCTAAACAAAAAAAAGGAACTTTGGGTTACTTGGTTACAAGGTTCCTAGGAAATAGGACTTAACATTTGAATCTCTGTAATGCTCTTTTTCGCTGTACAACAACAATAACAACATATCCAGTAATATACCACAACGTTCTAGGGAGGGTTGATTGTAATTTATAAGTACGTGACACGTCTTCCTTCTGGTTTTGAAGTATTAGTTTTTAATGCACATGTATAATTTCATGAAGTAAATTATTTGTTACAATGTGGTGGGCAGTGTTATAGGAGCAGTTATCATATCTGCTGGATTTTATTCTGTGCTGTGGGGAAAGGCCAAGGAGATCAAGTCCATGCTTGAGGTTGAGGACATTGTTTGTGTAATTGACTCATCAAGCCAAAGAAGCCCTCTATTGCAAAAGTAAATTGCATAAAAAAACACATAAAATGAAGTGTTATTGATGGCCCTTTTACTATGCTGCTCAGCCATGTTAATTAACACTACTCTTTCACAAGTATTTGAATGCACTGGCGAGTGCTGCTTAATTTCAGATGAAGATGCTAAAGGCTAGTGGATGAGGCGTCAGATAAACGAGACGCAAATTAGCCACGAGTAGACCGGTACTATATAGAAGAGGTGGATTCAGGATTTAAATTTGAAGAATTCAATATTTTTGTTTTTTATGATTGAACTATGCAGAATTTAATATTTGTCTAAATTTTAGTTTTTCAAATATATACTTATGCTCAGTGTAAAAAGTGTTAGTTTCAATTGAACACATGATGCATCATCCTCCACTTAATAGGCGCATTGGCGGAGCCACATTGAACCAAGGGGTGTCGACACCCCTCGGCGGAAAAGTGCATATTGCTTGATAGATTTTTTTTTTTTTATGTAGATTGACTGTACGTTGATTACCCTTGACTTTTTAATATAGCTAATTATTTATATTTTGACACTCCTTAGTAAAAGTGAAAATTTTAGATACACCACTGAATAGGCGTATGTGCCAAGACATATTGCATCCAAAAACTCTTCAAGAAAGCAGATTAGCTTAATACCAGCAAACATATTTAACCCCCTTCCCTTTTTTTTTTCTGGTTCTTAAATGCTGTAGCTAGGAAGAAATCCAGTAAAGATTGTCTGTTTACATGATTATTTCATTTGGTTAAACGTTGTTAGGGCAGAAATTCGCTATCCAGAATTCTACCCCTTTCGAAGAGTGCAGCTTAATTGATTAGTCTACTTTCTGGAATTCTGTCACTCTGTAAGTATTAGGAGTATTCAAGTGACACAAAGTTATTATTCACTTTTACTTGACATATTTTGACTTTCATGTCACTTAAGAAATAATAAATAAAGTTCTTAATTTATCATGATATTCATATTAATTGAGGTATATTTTATTGAATTTGAGAAAATTATGTGAAATGAGTAATAAATATTATGGGTATAACATGATTTTTTTTTGTCTTATCTTCATGTGTAAAGAGATAAATAAAAATAAAAAGCTATTTTTAATATACATATCAAAAGTGAGTACTTTATAATTTATAAGTTTTAGGACATCGACTCACATATGGGACATTTACAAGGCTAAACAGCAAATGCTACTCTATAAAAGGGAAAAATATACTTATCAATTTCTGTGTTTAAAGCAGAACAGTAAACTCTGTTATACACATACATAAGAGTTGAGACGTTCATAAATCATCACCTTCATGATTTAAGTGATGTATTTATACTCGCTACTAAAAGTTAAATTCTGTTTGTTGTAAACATTGAATGAAGATAAGTACTATTCACCCGATAAAACAGCGGACTAGTCTTCTTGTAGTAGTAGCATATAAGGAAGAAAGATTTTATTATTTGCTTAAGATACTACTATGTACCAATGAATTAATGATTTGATTCCGTCAAAAAGGTTTGGTTAAAGCTCCCTTATAAGGAAGAATATTATTTACTTCACATTTTTTTAAAAGAAACGAAAAAATAAACCATTTATTCATGAAATTCAGATGGCATTGTATGGGATAAGGGGAATGGGCCGTCCCATTTTGGGCCACTTTTGTTCCAACACAAAATAATGAGCCTAAACTACTAAAATACAATCAAAATGTTGATTAGTCATATTTAAGTAGAGTAAACAATTCAAATAACACTAAATACTAAAGCAAAATTAGTTTTTGTATTTTTAAATGTTATAATAAAGTAAAAGGTAAGAAAAATAGACTAATATCATGGTAAAAATTAAAATACTGTAAATATAAATATACTAATTGATCTTAAACTAAAGATAAAAATATTTTTGTATTTTAAATTGTAATTTGAAGTAAAAATTGACTAAAACTCCATAAAACTTAAAATTATATTAAATAAATATTTTAACATTAAAATTACTCAAAAATGTAACAGGTCAATAATTACGTACTTAAGTATATATGTTTCTTATTTGGGAGTTGGGAGTTTGGATTTGGCAAGACCATCAAAATTCCAATTTCCTTTTATTGGTTATTTTTAGCGACCCTAGCATTATTACAGCCGCTTAAAGGACCAATAATTGAAGGGAAAGCGTATTGTCTAAATGTCATCATTCACCATCTACAGTTGCATGTCACTCCAAACTTCACTTGTTCTTTTGTCTTTTACTTGAAATAAAGCCACTTTTAGTACTATATATATATATATATATATATATATATATATATATATATATATATATATATATATATATATATATATATATATATATATTATGAATTAGTAGATTTATGCTTAATGCTTATATCAAATCAGTAAATGCAAAAATATATATCTTGCATGCATCACGGGCCAAAATCTCACTGAGGAAGTTTGGCTTGGGAAGATCGTAGGGTGAAAAGATTGTGTTCGGATTCGGGCGGATAGGTCGAGGTTAACTAATACCCAATAACGAGTAATTGCTGAACGAGATGTAGAGGCCGAGATCGAATATCGAAGAGTAGGAATAACGGCTAATATAGTCTTGAAACTGATGACAAAAATATTAAGAGAAAAAATACGTGCGAATGAATAAGAGAAAACTATTGTAAATAGTTCACCTTTCTATAGTGATTAATTTTATCGATTATTTTTCTTTTCATTCACATGATCCAAGAAAACATAGTTCATATTCTTATTTAGTGCCAAGTTTCTTTGTCAAAGGGAAAAATCTTCCACATGATTTGATATTTGGATGAATTGTTCTTCCTATTTATATTTATTGTCATTTTTCATATTTATTGCTCGTCATTCATTCTTCATTTGTTCTCTAAAGTATGCATTTAGTGATCGAATACACGACCATTAGGCAAACAATACCACTTAAATTCTTAGCTAAATCTAAGAATTATTATGCTTGACTAGGATTTACCTTTCTCCTCAATTATATTTTAATTAGTTTAACAAAGAAATTATACTTTTTGGTCAAACACAAACATACTATTATGCCTTAATCATAGTAATTGATGCATTTTTATTTATATTTAAATATTAAAATTAAAGTATTAATTTAATATAACTATTGAGTGCCAATAAATTTTTGCCTTAATAAATTGTCCCTTTACCATAGAAAGGCATAATTGTCACACGCCTTTATCACTCCCACAAGCAACTCTCATCTTTTCTGAGGATAACTCCTACTTAGGGTACCGATGTATCTATGTTTTTTTATCTTTAATTAAGATGCCAATTATATGCAGCTATGCAACTTGGTATCTAAAATCAATATCCTTTCCTCAAAATGATATGCGACCAATTATTCAATTAATCAAACACCACAAGAATTTTGCATAAACAGAATAAATTCAACAGAAGATCCAAACGAATTTGTAGAATATAACTTTAATAATTAACAATGATTAAATTAAGAAATCTTTCATTAGGTGCTAATTCTAAAAATGCTGCTTCAGGATAATTTAAATATATTTCGAGATAAACCAGATATTTTCCTATAGCTTTGAACCCTTTCACTCACCTCATTAAGTTCATATTGACATACTTGTTTGATTAAAAAGTGTTAAATATTTTGCTAAATTAATTAATGATGAGATAGAGAATGAATTCTAATTAAATATAATACGATCTAGACAAAACTTGAACACATCCGTGAAATGAGGCCATGTTTAAGAATCAGAAAGATCGGGCACGTGTTGAATAATTTATCAATAAATATTGTAATAAGAACATACAATAAATATGAACAATGATAATAAATGTAATAAAGGGTAATTTATAACCCAAATGTTATGTGGTTTTGGTGATTCTCATTCTCAACACCAACGTGGGACTAATATAAATGAAAATGGATAAGAAATCTTTGAATCTTCTGAACAAAGAATGAATAATGTGTATAAAGTTATAGAACTATTTGTATATTCTTTCAAGTCAATTCGTTACAAAATACTCTTATCCAGGAGTAAAGATCCCCTTTTGTTCTCTATCTTTTCATATTGGACATGTTCACTTGTCGATTGATATTTTGAGTTTGGCCAATCATAAAACATTAGCACTTTTAGTCATCTATCAAAGTTTAATCTTACTCGGTTAAATTAATAATTGTATTAATTACGGAGGAGGTTTAATTTAAAAAACTTTAGCAAATTGAATGATAAAAAATTTAAAAAGATTCTTTATTGATAAAAAGGTCATAGTTAGAAAATGAGTTATGCAACTTCTAAGAGGAGAGAAAATGACATCTAGGTGGGACCTGACGCATTTTTATTAATATAAGAGAATGAAAGATTACAATTTTCAATATAATCTTAGCTACAAAAACAGTTGCGCTAACTTTAGTCCTTAAAACTGTTCGTAGAAACCAATAATATGCGTATTAGTCACTCATTCCTATGATAAATTATTTATTTGCTACCAGATTTTCAGGTAGAGCTCATGTCCGCCACGCGTAGTATTCGATAATTTTGGTGTCAAACACACACAAAAGCAGAGACTCAAAAGAAGAGAGAAAAAAGAGAGAAAAAATGGCAAACAATAATGGAAGAATTAGAGAGTCAACTTTTTACAAAGAAGTGTTACCATTTGCAGCTATGGTGTGTATGGAATGTATAAATGTTGGATTAAACACACTTTACAAAGCTGCTACTAACAAAGGCATGAGTAATCATGTTTTTGTTGTTTACAGTTATGGTCTTGCTGCTCTTCTCCTTCTTCCTTCTCCCTTTTTCTCTACCAGGTTTCTGTTTTCACTCTATGTTCTTTTGATCAATTGTTATATGTGTAAATCTTATCAAGAATCTGACGGGGGTTGTAAAATTGGAAATATCTGACTGCAGATCAAGAGTACTTCCACCCCTCAACTGCTCAATTCTTGCCAAAATTTTTCTTCTTGGAGTTATCGGGTAACATTTGACTCTTTTTTTGTGCTCTGTTTTGCTTTGTTTTTCACTCTTAATCTCTACGAAGGGGTTCAAAAAAATTTCCGTAGTTAGTGGCAATTGAACCGGTGACGTTATCAACTAAATTATACTTTTGGGCTGTGTGGGATGATATATAGAGATAAAAAACAAATTTTGTCTTTATATAAGGTGCGATTTTTCGGCTCCGCCCCTGTCTGCAGATAGATTTTCGTCTTTCCTGCAAATCCGGATGATGATCAGATGTTCATACTCTTGTAGTTTATGATGAAATCAATTGAATTCATATTGTTAAAATCTGATTCAGGGGTCTAAATTAGTGCTGAACCAATACATAGAAATCAAAAAGTCCACATAGCAGTTGATTGACTACTTGAGTAATATTATTGTAATTACGATTCAGATGTAGAAATTTATTTGGGCACTGGGCAATAAGAATTATTGTAAAAGTTACTCCTTTTGTTTTCCTTATTCTTGTGTGTTTCATTCTAGTAAAGTAATATTCGATCTTCAATTTCGTATACTCAGTAACACTCTTTTTCTTTTAATCTCTTTCCAAATAAAGTATCTTTTATATATTAAAATTTAAGTTTAAACTTTTTAAAAGAGCATGTTTTTTTATTAATAGAAATATCATGATATAAAATGAAATGCAGACAAAATCATGAAGATGAATAGATGATAGTGTTTTCATGCTTTTCGAAAAGATAAGATAAATTTTATAGTGGCTAATTTAAAATGCAGGTGTACATCACAGATAATGGGGTATACAGGAATTAACTATAGCTCTCCTACACTTGCCTCCGCCATCAGCAATCTCGTCCCTGCTTTTACTTTCGTCCTGGCCGTCATTTTCAGGTCTTTCCTTCCTTTATTTTTGTCTCATCATGTCCTTTATTTCCAGTCGTTTTCCTTTGTTTTTTCCCATCCCCACTATAATGACAGTAGTTTTTTGTTCTCTTTCCTATTTGTCAAGTTGTTAACAACCTTGTCAGCATCCATCAATTTTCCCAGCCAAAAAAATCGTTAAAACAAAGAATAAACTATACCAAATATTTTCTCCTTTTGGTAAGGAGGAAACCGCGCTCTTTGTGTGAGCACTCTATGCACACCGGGTAACTCCTCCCGGTTGCAATAGCCTGTAAACCATGCAGCAGGCTCAACCTAGAAGGTATTTGAGGAGGGAATCGATCTCAGGTACCTCTAAAAGTTGTAGTCTAAAGATTTGCAACTTTATTTTGGGCAAACAGGTTGAAAATATTTGTTCTATATGTATAAATTGTTGAATCCCCTTTAACATAATAACATAGATTGTTCAAAAATTAGATTAGGCTACAAATTCAAGTCACAGGTTGTAGTATTCAGACATTTCTTCAATTCCCATGTTAAATTAAATGAAATGAAGTGCTTGGGGGAGGGTTGATTCATGATATCCAATTCGGGTGATATTTGAGTTTAAAAAATGAAAATCTAGTTGTTTTAACATGGCATTATTTCATCAGCTTTTTGGTTTTTATTTTTTAGAAGAAGAAATTTGATGAAGTGGAAGTGTTAATAAACAGGATGGAAAAGATAGAATTAAAAAGATCAAGCACTCGAGCCAAAGTCTTGGGCACGGTGGTTTCTATCGCTGGAGCATTCGTGGTGACTCTCTACAAAGGCCCAAAATTATTAGTGGTTATCACGTCCACGCCCAATTTCCTTAGCCAATCTCTCAGCTCATCCCAATCGAATTGGATGCTTGGCGGTCTTTTCCTCACAACTGAATATTTTTTGGTTCCTATGTGGTACATTGTTCAGGTGAAATGCAGACTTAGTTCCTGAATAGATAGCTACCCTTTTGCAACAAAACAAAGTAACTAAATTTGAGTCATTTAATTTGATGACAGACATGGATTATGAAAGAGTATCCAGCTGAAGTGACTGTAGTTTTCTTCTACAACTTGTGTGTGAGCTGCCTAGCTGCTATTGTAGGCTTTTTCACTGAACCTGACTCCAGCAAATGGCGAATTAAACCAGATATTGCTTTGGCCTCCATCCTATGCTCTGTAAGTGAATCGTGAAAAGGGTTTGATAGGATATCTTTGTTATATATATCAGGCAATGCATTCTGCAGATAATCTAAATCAGAGCAATTAGATGTCCAACTCGGGCATATATGATATGGCCAATCATTTGATGTGAAAAGCCTACGTCCCCGCTTTCCCAGACTACCAAGTTGTTGCATTTTAGCCGCCATGTATAGAGATTGCAAATTCATAGTCTCCAGTCTCCATATTTGCTTTGTGTTTTGGTTGCATTTTGACTCGTCAAATTACACTATTTTGATCCAACAGTTTGATGTGTCCTTTTGAATTGAACTCGTCGAGTCAAGTCAACAATCGGCTCATAACCCAACCCGCTTAGAATTGTACGGATTATTAACATATGAGTTGATTATGCTAGCTCCCTTGTTGTGTGACGAAATGATGTGTGCTGCATTACACAGGGAATTTTGGGCTCATCCCTAAACAATACCATTCACACCTGGGCTTTGCGCGTTAAAGGACCAGTCTATGTAGCAATGTTCAAACCACTGTCCATTGCCATTGCAGTTGCCATGGGAGTCATTATCCTAGGAGATACTCTTTATTTGGGAAGGTACTAACTCCTCAAGTGCTCATTTTTTGCACAATCAATATTTTCTACACTCAACACATTTATTTTCTTTTCACAAATTTTGTCATTGTCGATCTAATAGACTGCTTTCTGCTTTGACAATCAGCGTTCTGGGAGCGACTGTAATTGCCATTGGATTCTATACTGTAATGTGGGGAAAGGCAAAAGAGATGCCTGAATACAATGATTCTAGTGATGATCTCGAGTCGTCTTCAGCTCAAAAGTTCCCCTTGTTACACAATTACAAAAAGTAAACATGTTAGATGTTGTTCTGAACTTATCAAACACAAAAAGAAGCTAATTTTCTTACGCAAGGGTAGCAGTTGTGTAGGAAGAAACAAAAGGTTGCTGTGGCCGTCAGGGAAAACTGTAGGCATATATCCTTGTTTTGTACAGCTCTTCTGAAACAGTATGCTCAACTTGTATCTCAGGAATGAACTAAAGCCTATTCTTGTACAGTAACAACAACAACTACCCAGTATGTTCCCACAAAGTGGGGTCTGGGGAGGGTAATACGTACACAGGCCTTACCCCTACCCGAAAGGGTAGAGAGGCTGTTTCCGGCCGACCCTCGGCTCAGAAAAAGAGAGAGAAAATCAACAAATAAAACAAAACAAAACAATGTTAGTAAATCCGGATAAATCAAATAAATAATTATCTAAACATAAAACCAAAAGTAGAATGACATGCAATAATACCAATCGGTTACTACCATAAGAGGCACAATACAATACATTAATTAACTATAGAGATCGCTACCAAACCCCACTCAACCCCTAACAGAAGTACTAAGAATTCTAGAAGGCCCTACCCTACAACCCTAATACTAGACCTCCAAACTTTCCTATCAAGGGTCATGTCCTCGGAAATCCCCATTCTAGCCATATCCTGCCTAATCACCTCACCTCAATACCTCTTAGGCCTCCCTCTGCCTCGACTCGCGCCAACCACCGCCAGTCGCTCACAACTCCTCACCGGTGCATCAGGGCTTCTCCTCCGCACATGCCCAAACCACCCGAGTCTCGCTTCTCGCATCTTCTCATCCACTGGGGCCACCCCCACCTTCTCCCGAATAACTTCATTCTTAATCTTATCTAATCTGGTGAGCCCGCACATCCACCTGAGCATCCTCATCTCCGCAACTCTCATTCTCTGGACATGAGAGTTCTTCACAAGCCAGCACTCCACCCCATACAACATGGCAGGTCTAACCACCGCTCTATAAAACTTCCCCTTGAGTTTCTGTGGAACTTTCTTGTCACACAAGACTCCTGATGCGAGCCTCCACTTCAACCACCCCGCTCCTATACGGTGAGTGACATCCCCGTCAATCTCTCCGTCCCTTTGAATCACTGATCCAAGATATCTGAAACTGTCCCTCTTGGCTATGACCTGAGATCCCAGCTTCACGTCCCACCCTACTTCGCTCGACTCGGCGCTAAACTTGCACTCTAGATATTCTGTCTTAGACCTGCTTAGATTCGGACCTAATATCTAAATTTTGAAGTTTATGAAGTTATAATGAAAAATGATGAACTTGAGGGCCTGAATCAATAATTTTGATATTATTTTGGCGATTTTATTCTGCGAGCAAGTCCGTAGGATGTTTATGAGGTTGTGTGCATGTTTGGTTTGGAGCCCCGAGAGCTTGAGTGAGTTTTGGATAGGCACCAGATTGCATTTTCTCATTTTCAAAAATCTGGTATTTTCAGTCGCATTTGCATAATTTACTGGCAAATGCGAGCTTCTCAAATGCGAGTGCCCCATCGCAAATGCAAGAAGGAAGGGTTTCAGCTTGGGTCGCAAATGCGACGCCACTATTCGCAAGTGCAATATTGCCATGATCGCAATGCTCACAAGGTGGATAGCTTCCGTAGTAGAGCGACCCGGCATGAAACCAAACTGGTTCACAGATATAGATGACATCTCCCTCACCCTCGCCTCGATCACCCTCTCCCAGACCTTCATGGTGTGACTTATTAATTTGATACCCCTATAGTTGTTGCAACACTGGATATCCCCTTTGTTTTTGTACAAGGGAACCACTGTACTCCATCTCCACTCCTCCGTCATCCTCTTGGTCCTAAAGATCACATTGAACAACCTGGACAACCACTCCACTCCTGACCTACCCATGCATTTCCAAAACTCCACCGGAATTTCGTCTGGCCCAGTCGCTCGACCCCTACTCATCCTACGCAACGCCCTCGAGACCTCCTCCTCCTTAATGCGCCTGCAGTGCCCGAGGTCTCTAGGACACTCTGAATGCCCCAGCTCCCCTAGCTCTAAGACTCGATCCCCCTCTTCGTTAAACAGGTCTCGAAAGTATTCCTGCCATCTCCGCTTGACTTGCGACTCCCCCGTCAGAACCCTACCATCCTCGTCCTTGATGCACCTAACTTGGTCTAGATCCCGCGCCTTCCTCTCCCTCACCTTAGCCAACCGAAATAACTTTCTGTCCCCGCCTTTCTCCCCCAATTCCTCGTACATGCGCCCAAACGCCTGCATTTTTAGCTTCCGTGACCGCCAGTTTCGCTTCCTTCCTCGCCACCTTATAGTTTTCCTTGTTCGCTCTCCTTTCTTCTTCGCTTGAGCTCCCTGACAACTTAGCAAACGCCGCCTTCTTCGCCTCCACTTTTCCTTGGACTACCTCATTCCACCACCAGTCACCTTGGTGCCTGCCTGAATAGCCCTTGGCTACCCCAAGCACATCCCGCGCAGCCTCCCTAACCAGGTTCGCCGTCACTGACCACATTGCGTCCGCTTCCCCAGAGCTACTCCAAGCTCCCCCATCAACTAGCTTCCTCTCCAGCTCCCGGGCTTTCTCCTTAGTCAAAGTTCCCCATCTAATCCGCGGTCGGCCCCGAGAACCCCTCCTCTTCCTCTTCACCCAGAGACCTACATCCATCACTAGGAGTCTATGAAGGGTTGAAAGAGACTCTCCCGGAATAACCTTGCAATCCTTGCACAACCCTCTATCGCTCCTTCTGAGGAGGAGGTAATCAATCCGAGTCCTCGCCGTGGAACTTTTGAAAGTAACCAAATGCTCCTCCCTCTTCTGAAATGACGAGTTCGCGATCAAAAGCTCCGAAGCCCTAGCGAAATCAAGCAGCGAAGTGCCCCTCCGTTCCTAACCCCAAAGCCAAAGCCGCCATGCACCTCACCGTAACCACCAGCCTCCGCCCCAATATGACCATTAAAGTCCCCTCCAATAACTAACTTCTCATATTGGGGAATACTACTCACCAACTCATCCAAGCCCTCCCAAAAACGCCTTTTAACCTCCTCAGCTAGGCCTGCATGCGGCGCGTAAGCGCTAATGACATTGAGAACACTACCGCCAATAACCAGTTTAATAGACATTAACCTATCATCCACTCGCCTAACCTCAACCACGGACTCCCTAAGATTCCTATCTACCAAGATACCTACTCCATTCTTACCCCTTTCAACCCCAGAGTACCACAACTTAAACTCATCTGCATCCCTCGCCTTCGTCCCTTTCCACCTAGTTTCTTGCACACATGCTATGTTGACCCTCCTCTTCTGGAGAATCTTTGCCAACTCAATGGACTTACCCGTTAGTGTGCCTACGTTCCACGACCCGATCCTCAATCTCCGAGCGTCCTTTAACCTCTCCCCACCCAAACCTCCCGCCCTACCCACAGGACCACTCCATGCCCCCCTGCTCACCTCCTCCCCCACCCCCCGAGGACATGACCTTACAGTACCATCCTCCGCCGCGGCCACTATCCCTCCAACAGACTACGGTAAAAGAGACGAACTTTAATAGAATTACGCAAAAGGATGCTTGCTAGCTAACGATAGAGTAAACCACACACAAGATGCTAGTTAAAATACGTAAAAGGACGTACAGAATAAACAAGAGATCGGGAGGTACCAACTCCCGGTGAAAAAACCTGAAAGTAAGCTTTGAGGGATAGTATATATATAATCAAGGCATTGCTAATTAATCAAAATTATGCAGGATGTGTGCATCCTTGCTGTACTTCAACAGGCTCTAATCTACTTCTTTAAACTATGAAACATTGTTGAACCATAATGATTCTCCTTATCTTCTCAGAATTAATAGCAGCATCTATCTACAGAGTGCTCTCAAAATTAAAAACTAAGGATGTGTTTGGTATGAAGGAAAACATTTTCTGAAAAATATTTTTCAATTTTTCCATGTTTGGTTGGCTTAAATATTTTGGAAAATATTTTCCTTATCAATTCATTTTCCTCCAATTGGAGGAAAATGTTTTCCTTATCAAAAGAAGGGAAAACATTTTCCAAATCTCCTTCTCAACTTTTATCACCCTCACCAATCCACCACACCCCCTTTCCAAATATATATATATATATATTTTTTAAATTTCAGTTTTTCCATCCACCCTACTACCCTCCACCACCACCTACTTTATAAAACATTTAGAAGATTTGTAAAAGTTTTAGTCTTCCCAATCTATAATTTATCTACAGCTCAAGAATTTAACTACAATTTATCTTCTTCTTCTTCTTCCAATCTGAAATTCAGTCAAAACCAAGTCTATAAACTCCTAAACATATTCCGAATTATTTACAACACCCAATCCAAACAAATAATAATTTTTGAAAACCCAAATTTGAATTCAAAGCTTTCAAGCTTTTTAATGGCTATCAATGGTGAAAAATATATGGAAGAATAGATGAAGATGAAGAATAAAAATCTCCTTTCCGTTTCAATATTCTTCTCCTAAATCTGTTCAGAATATTCACACTAAATCTGTTCAAAATATTCTTCTCCTAAAATTTAGCTCGCAAAAATAGGAAGATACAACTGCTAATAATTAGCTTTTAATGATTAGTACAAAAAACTGTAGAAGTAATGTGGACTGAGCTGGTAATTTAGAATTATGAACATTTTTTATAATAAGATTTCATATATGATATAGATAAAATAAAAATCAATTATTGGCTTCATCTTGACTCAACGCTTTTTAATCCAAGCAATTTTGGTGAGTTGAATCTTGACTAGTTTATAAACTTACATGTTTCGACTCATCAATATAGATCCAATCCTCCTATTTGCCACCAAACGTATATAAACATGCTAATTTTTGGGGAACTTTGACGGCCTTGTCCAACCAAGTATTACTCCACTTTAGTTCAGCAGAGTTAATGCAGAAAATCTCGAGAGAAATCAATCCTTACATTAATCGATGCCATTTTAATTTCCAGAAGTAGAAAGAGAGCCTCTCTAACTTTTATATTGTTTATTTCTGAAGATAGTCTATTATCGTTCATAATAATATTATTTGTCACCATCTTGAACCAATTTCATATCTATCTAAAAATAATTACAAGATTATGATGTAACAGTCATTTTTATTAGCTTGAAAAATAAGACTGATGTCTCGGTTTTTTTTTAGTAGATTAAAAAATAATAGTGATATATTCTGCATTAATCGCTAAATTATAAAATACTAGTGTCTATGAACGTGCGATGCACGTTAATAATGGCACGTAATGATTTAAATATTTATTTATATGAAGGAACACAAAAATTTAATTAGTGAATGAATTTTATGAATAATAATGCAACTATCATCTAAATTCTAATAAATATTATTTCATTAGCATAATACATTAATTTAAAAGAAAATGACATCACAAAACTTACATAAAGGATCAATTTTGTTATGTTAGTTATATAATTATATATTATTTAAAAGTATTTAATGTGATATTATCTTAACGAACATTTCTTTAATTTTTGGACAATATTTTTTTATGTATGGTTCCTCCTAATGGTTTGGTTGCTCTGCCTTAACCAAAACTTTTGTTGTCGATCTTGATATCCTTCTTGAAAGTGCAACATACAATTGTTCTTGTAAGAAAATATATTGCGGTAAATGTAGTCCAATATTTAGGATGTTGTCCTTGTACTTTATTTATTATAAATATATTTGCAAAGCATAAACATATTAAAAATTATTATTACACAAATTCAAAAGGATATTCCTTAGTTTCGGAAGACAAAAGTTGAATTTATGGATAAGAATATACTTATAAACACGTTGACCAATATCATAATTTTTGCATGTATGACGTTATTGTGAAAACTTCTATATACCTTCTATACTATTACATAAGCTATTCGGCGTATCTAAGTTTTTCAGTAGCATGACATGCATATTTTTCTTCAAAATTAACCTATATACACTTGAAGATCAATTTTAACTTAGTATATTATATATATGGTGACAATAACGTATGTAAGAAATAATAAACTTGACAACACACATGTATAGTAGAAGGTCATCTAGTATTAATGTATTTAAGTATTTTTTTGGTAATAGTTATTGGTATCATTTTCTCCTGATTCAAAAACTGAAAAGCATTTTGTTTTTACCATAAAATTTTGCAATCAACCTTTTATTTAGTTGATCAACATATTCTCCTAGCTAAGATATCTTTTTAATTTTTTCATGCAATTTGTATAAATTACAATTTAATCTAATGATAGAAATATTTTTTTTGTTAAATGCACTACCATTACCATTGGATTGATATCCAAATGTTCAGGATGAACTGAATCATCTTTTATTAGATGCTCTTTTTCGTTTCCGACAAGAAGCAAGAAGATACTGAATACTGGATCTGTTCTTCTATATTTCTTGTCAGTTGAATCTTTTTCATTTGAGGCCAAAGTATAACTTTGACAAGCTAGCTTTTACAGTTTCTGCTTTTGTCGGTTTTGGAACTACCGATAGTACTTGACAGAAATCACCTTCAAAACCATTAGTTTTCCACCAAACGGTTCATTAATTTCCAATATATCACTAGATCATCGGGCAATATTTCAATCGGTTGACACTTAGCCATAAGTGATTCATATTGTAAAATCAATTTTGCTTTCCTTATAAATTTAGGACAATTGCTCTGCTCTGATATATTTATGATGGTTATTTAAGTTTTTTGAATATGCATATCAAATCTAAAGATGTAACGACCCGGCCGGTCATTTTTTGAATTTACGCTCCCATCCCCCATTAACTGCTTTCCCTAAGTCCATTTGCTATATTGGTTTGCCGGGATGTTCAGTTCTGGAATTCGGAGAGACCTGGGACACTTAGTCCCTAAATGAGAGCTTAATAGTTGAAAAATGGTCAGTATTCGGAACAATATTAAGACGACCTCGAAATAGAAATTCGATGGTTCCGTTAGCTCCGTTAGGTGATTTCGGGGTTGGGAGGGTGTTCAGAATGTATTTTGGAGGTTCGTAGCTCATTTAGGCTTGAAACGCCGAAGTTTTAAATTTTTGAAATTTCGTTCCGATAGTGAATTTTTGATCCGAGGGTCGGTTTGGGATTCCGAAATTTATTGTAGCTTCGTCTTGTCATTTTGGATTTGCTTGCAAAATTTTAGGTCATTCGGACAAGATTTGGATAGGTTTTTGATCGAAACCGTGTTTGGTTAGAATTCAAAGTTCATAAGCTTGAATCCTTGGTTAATTCGTATTCTCGGCGTTGTTTTAGGTGGTTTAAGGATTTGAACAAGTTTGAACGATGTTATGGGGTCATGTCTGTGGGTTTGGTTGAGGTCCCGGGGGCCTCGGGTGTGTTTTGAATGCTCAACAGATCAATTCCGGAGTTATGAGCATTGCTGGTTTTCTGTTGCGGACCTTTGCTCTCTGCGATCGCATTCCCAGTCATGCGATCACATAGTACAAAATATAGCTGGCCATTTTTCCTTCAATGCGATCGCATAAACCCCCATGCGATCGCATAGTTAATGATTTTCCTTCTCCGCGATCGCAACAGCCTTTCTGCGATTGCATAGTAACTCCTCATTACCTTACGCGATCGCAATCCTGTTCCTGCGATCGCATAAGCCATTTTTCCAGGCTTCAAACTTTACTCTACGCGATCGCAATCCTGCCCCTGCGATCGCATAGATAATTTTCCAGGCCTTGAAATTTTTCTCTGCGCAATCACAATCCCTTGTATGCGATCGCATTGAATAAATACTTGGACAGAATATAACATTTCAAAAATAAGGGTTCTTCTATTTTTGCTCAAACTCAGGGTAAATTTCTTAGAACTAATTTTGATGATTTGAGGGGAGCATTTGACCTCCAATTTGGGAGATTTTTATCTGGTTAGAATCGTGTGAGTACGAGGGTTCTAAAAAACGTAAAAATATTTCAATTCCGAACCGATGGCTGGAGGGGTATTTTGGTTATTTTACCGATTTTTGCACTGTAGCTTTAATTTTAATAGTGTAATTAGTTACTTACGATGTTATTTACACTATGTAATTGGTTTGAATAGATTTGGACCACTCGGAGTCGGATACTCGTGGAAAGGGCATTATTTCTTAGCGAATTTGTACCAGGATTGAGGTAAGTGACTTGTCTAACCTTGTGTGGGGGATCTCTCCGCTTAGGATATACTATGTGCTGATTTATATGTCTTGTACGCGAGGTGACGGGCGTGTGCTTGCGCAAATTGTTGAAAATCCACTTTACTTGAATTGTTCATTCGGTGTTATCTCTGTTATTTGACTGATTTAAATGCAAGACTTATCTCGTGTTAGTTAGATAAGCATGATTAGATATGATTAACTGTCTAAATGCCTTTTTGTTAATTGAAATTACGTGAAACATGTTGAGATTGAATTTAATTGTTAATCGTAGCAGTGCATTTCATTTTTCTCTACGTATTCTCCTTGTTTGATTGTGTTTTGTTCTGTGAATTGCGGGTTCGATTCCCGAAGATCCAGTGTTACTAATGTAAATGGACTGCGAGTTCAATTCTCGGAGATCCTGTGATATTGATATAAAAGGACTACGGGTTCAATTCCCGAAGATCCTGTGATACTGATATAAATGGACTGCGGGTTCAATTCTCGGAGATCCTGTGATTCTGCTATAAAAGGACTGCGGGTTCAATTCCTAGAGATCCTGTGATACTGATATAAAAGGACTGCGGGTTTAATTCCCGGAGATCATGTGATACTGATATGAATGTTCTGCGGGTTTGATTCCCGGAGATCCCGGCTACTGATATAAAGGACTACAGGTTCAATTCCCGGAGATACTGGTCACTAATATAAATGGACTGCGGGTTTGATTCCCGGATATCCTGTGCTACTAAGTTAAGTGGATTGCGGGTTCAATTTCCGGAGATCCTGTGCTATTGATTTTATACTTGTTGTGTTAATTTTCCTTGTTAGCTCAACTGTAGATGACTTGTAGTTTCTATCTTACTTTGCTATTCTATCAGATTTACTCCTGCTTTACACTGTACGATATTGTTATTATTATTATTCTCGGTAGGGCCCTGACCTTCCTCATCACTACTCCATCGAGGTTAGGATTGACACTTACTAAGTATCGTCGTGGTGTACTCATGCTACTTTTCTGCACACTTTTGTTGTGCAGATCCAGGTACGTCAGATCAGGCACACTACCGGTGATCGCGGAGCTATTTCAGGAGACTTGAGGTATGTATCTGATGCGTCCACAGATCCGGAGAGTCTCCTTCTGATCATCTTTAGTTATATTAGTTCCTTTCCCTTTGTTTCGGTTGTATAGATACTCTTGGAGGATAGAGCCACAACTGTACTCATTTTAGCCTTTGTTTGCCTGTGAGTTTCCGAGTCTTGGTGGTTATATGTGCCAAATGACACATTATATTTTTCTATATTATTCCGCTGTTATTTTTAATTGTTCGTAAATGCTATAAATTCCGCAATCGTGTTAAGTTTACCTAGTCGCGAAGACTAAGTGCTGTCATGACAGGTTCACGATTGGTGAACGAGGGTCGTGACAAAATATGACGACCCGATCCGTCGTCTCGTGATTTATCGCCTTATTTCTCCCTTATTGTGTTGCTTTATGTTTCATTACCGGTATTGGTTGTGTTAGAATTTAATTGGAGTAATTTTATTAAGAAATGAGTCAATTGGCCTCTTTTAAGAAGGCTTAAGTTGGAAAAGTCAACTGGATATTGACTTATAAGTTATAGTGCTCGGAATTGAATTCTGATTCGGTTAGCTCCGGGTGATGATTTAAGGCTTAGGAGCGTAATCAGAAGTAATTTTGGAGGTCTGGTGAAGAAGTGAGCCTATTTTGGCAAAGTTAGTATTTTGGCGATTTCCGGTTGATAGGTGATATTTTGATCTGGGAGTCGGAATGGAATTCTGAAAGTTGCAGTAGCTTCGTTAGGTGATTTTGGACTTGTCCACAAATTTCAGGTCATTCAGACGTCGTTTGATTGGGTTTCAGATCGAATATGAGTTTTGGAAGAATTTGATAAATTTAGACTTGAATCAGTGGTAATTTAATAATTTTAGTGTTGTTGAATGCGTTTTGATGATTGAAACAAGTTTGAATGATGTTATAAGAGGTGTTGGTACTTTTGGTTGAGGTCCCGGAGGCTTCGGGGTAAATTAGGATGCCCAACAGGTCATTTTTGGAAGATTTTTTGCCGTTTTGAGCATAAATGTAATGATCCAAAGGTCTAGTTTTAGTTCTAGAGGTCCAAATTTAATTTCGAGACTTCGAGAATTTAAATAATGAATTATAGGACTGATCCGGAAATTTTTGTTTAATTTCATCAAGTCGCAATTGGGTTTTTGACGCGAAATGTGAGTTAATTGTTTAACGAGCGAAATTGATTTTACACTGAGCAAACAAGATCCAAATTCAGTTTTGTTTGAACCACTGGATCCGTATCAAAATTTTGGAGCCATAGAAAAATAAATCGTCGAATTCCGAGTTCGTATGATTGAGTTATAGTATTTTTAGTGAAATAAAAAGATGCTGCAATTTTCTGGGGCAAATCTGGTATTTTCGCTTCTGCGATGAACAATGATTTTTCGCTTCTGCGATGAACAATACCTCAGAAGCGGTGAACGGTGAAATTGCACCTGCGGTGAACGGTAACCGCATATGCGAAAATCGCTTAATTTGGGGCAGTCCGAGATTTTTCTTCATTTTTGGAGCTATGGAGCTCGGATTGGAGCTATTTTCACCATATGGCTGGGGGTAAGTGTTCTATATCCAAAAGTGATTATATTTAATGATTCCATGGTTATTTTCATCAAGTATTAGTGAATCAAATGGAAGAAATCGAAGAAAATTTGTAAACTTTTCAAAAACAAAAATTTAGGATGAGGCCGACCACGATGCAATAGTGGGGGGCCGTCCTCATGAAGGTTATTGTGAGGAACGAGCAACTGGAATAACGAGATAATGGAAAGATAGATTAGAAATAGCATAAGGAATAATTCCTTTAGATATTTCTTATTTTGTACTTTTTACGAATTCTTGGAAATACCCCTTAGAAGTAGGAAGAGAGAAAGAACAAAATGAGAATCTTCACTTTCTCATAAAAAACACATTGTAAAAAAGGTTAGACTTGAGAAAATATATAAAAGTTGTTTTGCTTAGTGATTATCTTATTCAAGCGCATGCTATTTGATATTTGTTCACAAGATCCAAAGATTTCATAATCATCTTCACTTTTCTTTCTTTTAAGTTGCTGTCACAAGAAAGAACCATCCAAATCATACAATAATTGGTGGTAGATTCTTTCTTATCACATTTATTGTAATTATCTTATTGATTTCCTACAATATTTGATCTAGAATTTATTATTTTTAACTAAAATTTATCCTTCATTTCATCATTAATTAATTTTACTAAAAGACTCAATACTTTTTGATCAAACAATAAAAGATATTTATTGATAATAATAAAAGAAAAAAGATAGAAAGAGACGTGCTTGACCGAACCGATACTAAAGGAAAAATCAGGAAGCCGTAGCCGTCGCAAATCGCCACTGGGTTGAGACCACAATGTTCTAGAATTCATAAATTATTACTATTACAATCAAATTAAACGACACTTCAACAGCATTGAGAATGTATCTCAAATTGATTAAACACATGTTTAAAAGATGCTAAATACTAGACATATAGTACCCAAAAAGGAAGATAAAAAACACTACATGGTATATGGTTTTCCAATTCACAAATTCATGGAACCCTGCGCTATAAAAAATGCGTAGTTTCTAAAATTAGTTTTAGGCTTAGCATGGGTGGCACAGTCGGGTCGAGTCGGACATGAGCAGGTAAAAAAAATGTATAATTCAAAAAATAAAAAAGGTCCAAATACCCCCTGAACTTTACAATAAAGTATATATATAACCCTCGTTAAAAGTTTGGCCCATATCCAACATCGTCGTTATACTATTGGCCTAGGTATCCCCTTTGTTTTAAACGGAGACAAATACCCCCTGAACTTTATGATAAAGTCTATATATAATCCTTCTTTTTAAAAAAAAAATATTTTTTTTGTAAAATCATATTTAATAAAACTTAAATATTTTGTTGAAAATAATTTCTTCAGTTCTTAAAAACAAAAATATTTTGTTAAAAAATGATTTTTTCCCGTTTTTACTACAAAAAATAGTTTTTACAAAATTTACTTTCAATTTTTTACAAAACAATTCTTTAAGAAAATTGAAAAATGAAGAAAAAAATATTTTTCAAAACTGAAAATAATTTGTTTAAAATACTTTTTATTCAGTTTTTTAAAAATGAAAATATTTTGTTAAAAACTTGAAAATATTCTAATTCTTCTGTTTTTACATTTTTTCAGTTTTTACAATTATGTTTTTACAAAAAAAAAATATTTTGTTAAAAAAAACAATTTTTGCAATTTTCTTTTTGTTTTTTAAAATAATGATTTTTGCAACTTAATATTTTTGGGATTAAGTTTTCATCATGTTAATAAAATTATTTATGTTAAATATTTTCTTTATAATTTTTAATCTTGTTATGGATTTATATGTCAGAAGAAAATAGAAAACTTCCAATGCTAGCTAGAGAAGGCACTAAGAATTAAGTCATATCAAATAGTTAATCATAATAATAAACAACAAATTAGATACCTAGTTTACTATTGTACTTAATTTTTTTTTGGAACTTTCTATTACCTTTTATTTTTGTTAATCATAACAATAAACGTAAAATATTTTTGTTTTTTAAGAATCGAAGAAATTATTTTCAACAAAATATTTTTTATTTTTTACAAAAAAAATATTTGTTAAAAATGAGGGTTATATATAGACCTTATCGTAAAGTTCAAGGGGGTATTTGTCTCTGTTTAAAACAAAGAGGGTATCCGGACCAATAGTGTAACGGCGAGGTTGGATATGGACCAAACTTTTAACGACGATTATATATAGACCTTATCGTAAAGTTCAGGGGGTATTTGGACATTTTCCGTTCAAAATATAATAAATTATCTGATCCGACATGTATTTGAGAATTGAGACGGATAAAAAACGAGTTAATATGGATATCCATATTATCCATGGTTTCTTGAATATGATGATTTATGGGAGAATTCCCCGTCTTCCAAACGTGAGGAACCTAATTTGAAGCTTTACAATTATAAAAGTTAAACACATTAGTTATTCACTGATTATCCATTTTCTAAGTGGATAATATGGTTCTTATCCATATTCGATTCGTTTTTTAAATAATTTATTATTCAATCCATTTTTTGATGGTTAATATGGTTGAATAACTTTTTTCTTTTAATTATTTTATCACCGCTAGGCTTAAGCTAGCCGCCTCGAATCTGCGATTCTTTTCCAAAACATATTTTTTCTCTCCTTCTAATCCTCTGGTATTTTTAATGGGAGTTTGCCATAGTTACCCACAAAAATAAAACTATTTACCTTTGTCTACCCATTTATTTTTCTACCCATAAATTAATAACATTTCCTACTCATTGTAGATTTTGTGGGAATTTTCTCTTTATTCTCCAATTCTTTTTTATTTCTATGCTTTTTTTCTTTTCTTTTTCTTTTCTCCTTTTCTTTTTTCTCGTTTTTTTTTTCTTATCTTTTTCCTATTCTAATTTCATTTAACTTTTTTTTATATTCCCTTTCTCTTCATAATCTAATTTCATTTACTATTTTTACTATTATTATTATTATTTTTTATATATATTATTACTAGAGAAAAATTAAATTGTGTACCAATTAAATATAGCCAATACAACAAAAAAAAAATTAACTAACATTTGATACCAGTATTGTATATAGTTATTCCAACAGGGTATACAATTGTACGCAAAGAGTTAAAAAAAGTTTAATTCAATTATTAAACTGAAATAATATTAGTTGTCAATACAAATTTTAAAAAATTATAAAAGCATCTAATTATAAGAGTATACAGTAACATTATATAGCATACTATAATTTTATTTTATATTTGTATTTTCAATAACTAAAAGGGAAAAGGCAAGTGAATTTACGGGTAATAAGTATACTATTATAGTATATTGTATACTATTACAATATATTGTTACAATATCTTGCGTATTATTATAATATATTTGTATACTATAATGGTATACTGTTGCAGTATAGCTATATACTCATATAGTATATTAGTATATTGTAGCGGTATACTATTTTGTAAACTATAATAGTATAGTGTTGTAGTATATCTATATACTCCTACAACATATTGTATACCATAGCGGTATATCGTAGTTGTGTTATTCTTCTTTGATTTACAACTGAAATTTCAATCTCAATCACCTAAAATCAGCTCCAAACGCTATCAAATTTCAGTATGAACTTAAGAAGATACTATAAGCAATACTAAGAGCACACACTTTGAATTAAGCAAGAAATCTTCAAAAATAAAATAGAGATTCAAGCCCAAAAACGATGGATATTCAATGTGTGACCATAACATTGCTAAATAACTTTTCATAATAATAATAATAATAATAATAATAATAATAATAATAATAATAATAATAATAATAATAATAATAATAATATCTTTTTGTGCTCTCCAAGGTTCATATATTTTTATAATTTTATATTATAATATTTTTATTAGTATTATTATGATAAGATAATACCTTTTCATAATAATAATAATAATAATAATAATAATAATAATAATAATAATAATAATAATATCTTTTTGTACTCTCCAAGGTTCATATATTTTTATAATTTTGTATTATAATATTTTTATTGGTATTATTATGATAAGATAATAAAATATATTAGAAAAATGTGATGCACTTATGACAAAAGTGCATATGAATCTGAGAACAAAAATATTAAATAATAGCAAAGATAAGAAGGATAGAGCGGGTAAAATAAATGTGCTGCATAGGTATAAATTGTAAATGAAATCAATATGGGCATACACGGGTAAATATTTTGTCTTTTATGGGTTTTCTCATTTTTAATTAGGTTAGTATCCCAGCTAATCCAGATTTGTCATGACTAGAATTCATCAAAAGTAAGCGATGAAACAATTTCATTTATCTCACAACACTCGACAGTTTTAAATAATTAATAATCTCTGTTCACTCATACTAAAACAATCATCTAAAACTTAATTGCGCACAAATATGGAGCAAGGACAAATTAAATTTTCATTACTATACCTCATAAAGAGAGGACGCGTCAACCATATATTTTTCTTTAATTTGTACCTGAAATTGTCATCTTCTAGTAGTTGGTAAGTGGTAACCTAACAAATATTCGTCACATGAAAAATGATTATTCATCTCTATACGTAGTTTTTATTTTTATTTTTATCCGGTGTTCAAAATTTGCATTGGAGTACGACTATATTCGAATTTGCGAGAGCTCCATTTAGGGGAAAGCACTCCCTACAAGGAAATTTTTGATCCGCAGGGCTCGAACTCAAAAGCTTTGGTTAAGGAAAGAGTAGTCTCATCTACTGTACCATATTTTTTTGTGGTCTATTTGTAATTTCTTTTCGACGTGTACATATATATATATATATATATATATATATATATATATATATATATATATATATATATATATATATATATATACTGCTACATTTGGCTACGTTAGAAATGTCAAAGCCATCCAACATGCTATTATTTTTTCCAAATTAAAGAATATATATTGCCTCTGCCTCCGTTTCTTATCTCTATATGTATAAAGGATTTTGCCTCCATATATATATATATATATATATGCCAAACTAAGCATAGAGCATCATATGACAAGTGAGATTTCTCGTATAAACATTTATAATATATATATCTTCTGTTATGGATCCCCTCAAGAATCTCTTGCTCTCCCCTCTCCGTAGATTTATCCACAAAGATTTCCACGAGGCTGTAGATAGAATGGCTCTCGTGGATAAATTTTTGTTTCTGGTAATTATATTCTTTACTTAATTTATTATCTACCCTAATTGATGATTGCTCTAGACTCTAGAGTGTGTGTTTTGTGTGCAACGGAAAGTATTTTTATGACAATTTTTTTTCCAGAAAATAAGTCATTGTTTGTTGTTTGATTACTAAAATTTGTATTTCCATGAATACTTTCCACTAATTAATGGAGAAAAATCAGTGTTCTTACAAGTCATTTTCTTTTATAATTATTTCAACTCTTAACTTTATATCACTGTTTTTACCCAACAACTAGATATTCAGTGGCGGAGCCAGAATCCTGATGAAGGGTGTTCAAAAAAAAATTTGTACCTAGTGGATAGTGTTAAGGGTGTTCAAAACTGAATATATAGAGGTAAAAAATAAATTTTACCTTATATATACAGTGTAATTTTTCGGCGAAGGGTGTTCGGGTGAACACCCTTGCGCCCCCCTAGATCCGCCACTGTAGATATTACTATCAACCTCTAATACTCAAATATTTCATCAAAATACAACGCAACATGATTAATTTGCTTATATTATTAACAATCTTTAATATATGCATGCTTTTCCTAAAATTACTTTTCACTTTCAAACAAACGCCGTAAAATATTTTCCAAGTAATTCTACTTTTTGAACTAACGGGAAGACAACTTCGTAAGATAATATTTTTGCGGTTTCCTTTTCTTATTTTTTGGTTAAAAGTCTGATTTAATAATTAGTGTGACATGCATGCAGATTGTTCATTTCATTGATAAACTGAATATGTGGCACCGGCTACCGGTGTTTTTTGGGCTACTTTATCTTGGAGCGCGGCGGCGTCTTCACCAGGAATACAATTTGATCAACGTCGGTAGAACACCTACCGGCGTCCGATCAAACCCCGCTGATTACCCTTATCGAACTGCTGACGGAAAATACAACGACCCCTTTAATGAAGGTGCAGGCAGTGAATTTTCCTTTTTTGGAAGGAATATGCTACCTGTTGATCAGCATAACAAGGTATACTATATACTACTATATATTTGCTTCTTGCCCTTTTATTTAATGGGGTTAAAATTTAAAAATTATAATTAATCATCCTCATCCCTTACAGCTAGCCGTCAACTTTGAATTTGATCTTAAAAATATTGGTTAACTTGACATATGTTCTTTCTTCCACAGCCCAACTTTTTGTGTGTGTTAATTAAAGTGGTTTACCAATAAATCATAATATTATCAATTTCCTCAATCCATAAAACATGGTATTTGATTTTATATATAGGCAGTCAAATAAGTTTGTTAGAAGAGAGAAAAAAAGAACGATATATAACATAATATTAGGAGAAATAAAATCCAGAAATTAAGAGGAGGAAGGTGATAATATAAAGGGCAAAGTAATCACTGCATTTTAGAAAATCACCATTTTAATGACAGGATTTTGAGATTGGGGCGAGAAGAACATTATAGTAAAAAAATTGAAGTTTGATTTTCCATAATATTGAAGTGGAGAAATAGCTTTCACCCTTTTTAATCTTTAATTTGGAGGGCTGAGGCGTACGTAGTAAATTTTGTTGTTTTCTTCAGATTATATAAAATTAATCATCTATCTTTCAGGAATAGATAGGGGTGGGCAATATTCGTTTGGTAATCTTTTGTAGATGACATAACTGACTTTACCATATACGCAACTGGGAAGATTGACAAATCAACATATTTTTTCCTAACACAAAGTCAATAAATACTGCTGAATAAACAGATAATGAATAGATCAGATGTAGAGTTTAAATTGTACTAACCTCTGAAATATTTTTACACATGCCATGACGAATGGACACGTCAATCTTGTAACTTAGTACAGTTTCAACAAGCTCAATGCTCACCAAATTTGTAGAATTAGTACTAAGTAATTCAGAGTCGGGTCACTATAGAAAAGGTCAAATTCAAGAGAACTAATATATATATACAAGCATAATCAAGTGAACCAATTTTAATGAATGCTGTTCACCTTTTTTTTCCTTCTCAAAAAATGAAATGCAGTTGAAGAAGCCAGATCCAGTGGTGGTAGCAACAAAACTTCTAGCTAGGAAAAATTTCGTGGACACAGGAAAACAATTCAACATGATTGCTGCTTCTTGGATACAGTTTATGGTTCATGACTGGATCGATCATTTGGAAGATACTCAACAGGTCAGACTATAACAAGTCTACAATACTTAAATCAAATTGTAATTAGCTACGAACTTCGTCACAAATCTGCCGTTAAATTGTTCATAGCGAACGTAATAATTTTTTGATAATCTATCGCTAATGTCGCTAAACATGATTAGCAGAATTTTTTTTGTTTAGCTACAGAATTTATTCTTCCATAATTCGTGTTTTTTAGTTATAAGAGCAAATGGTGTAAACTCCACACACACAAAAAAAAAAAAAAAACTTTTCTGATATATAGTACTCCATTATAATAGGGAAGTAAAAAATAAAATTTAGGATAACTTTATATATATTTATTTTGTGAATAATATGTGGATTGTGGTATTAATGTTTATATTGGTATTGCATGTCAATTTTGTGCACAGATTGAGCTTCATGCACCTAAAGAAGTTTCAAGTCAGTGTCCTCTAAAGTCATTCAAGTTTAACAAAACCAAGGAAACTCCAACGAACTTTTATGAAATCAAAACTGGTCACTTGAACAGGCGTACCCCATGGTGGTAAGAGCTCAAAAGTTTTGATGACAAAAATTATTAATTATTTTTACTTATCAAGTCAGAAAAAGCGTACTTTTTTTGTCTTTATTTATTGTTCACGTACGTACATGCATGTTGTGCATGAAGGGATGGAAGCGTCATTTATGGGAGCAATGCAGATGTTTTGAAGAAAGTAAGAACATTTAAAGATGGAAAACTGAAGCTATCAGAAAATGGACTTATCCAACAAGATGAAAATGGTAATGTTATTTCTGGTGATGTTCGCAATACTTGGGCTGGACTTTTGACATTGCAGGCGCTCTTTGTTCAAGAGCACAATGCTGTTTGTGATGCCTTGAAGGTACTAATATTTATGTTAGAGTTTAATTTATATAGATCAAATATGGCCTAACATAATTACAATTGACTATAAAAAGCCAAATTTCTATATGAAAAGTATAGTACTCACACTGTCTACTACAACTTAAAATGCACTGATAGAATATATATATAACCTAAACCTATCATATGTATTATACTATATGTTTATGTTGCTATGTTACAGAAAGAATATCCAGAATTGAAGGACGAAGACTTGTATGGTCATGCAAGGCTGGTCACTTCTGCTGTTATTGCAAAAGTTCACACAATTGATTGGACTGTTGAGCTTCTCAAAACTGATACCCTTCTTGCAGGAATGCGTGCCAATTGGTCAACACTCTTATACACTTAATATTGCTATTTTGTCATACTCGTTAACTAGTTGTGTGACTAAAAAAAAATTATAATTATTGCAGGTATGGATTACTAGGAAAGAAATTCAAGGATACATTTGGGCACGTTGGAGGTTCTATTTTGAGTGGTTTTGTAGGAATGAAAAAACCTGAGAATTATGGAGTGCCTTATTCCTTGACTGAGGAATTTACGAGTGTTTATCGGATGCATCAACTTCTACCTGATAAGCTGCAGCTGAGGAATATAGATGCTACACCTGGACCAAACAAATCTCTACCTTTGACTATTGAGTAAGGCATCATTTTGATTGGAGTATATATTATAAACTTTTTCCACAAATTAAAATAATAGTAGTACATAAAATTCAGTTATTTTAATATAAAAAAATAGTTTTGTGACTTTAGTGTGTTGAGTTGTCTCACATCGGTGGAATTTGAGGTCCTTGATCTCCTTATATGATCTTGAAAAATCCTCACCTTATTATCTAGCCGTTCGAGTTGAGTTAGGCCGAAGATCCAAACTCATATCCCAATTATTGTTATTGATGTTAGTCCCCATTTATATTCTTCACACCAGTTTGCAGGCTTGGGAGGCGATGTTGAATTGTCCCACGTTAGTTGGATTTGGGGTCCTTAATTAGTCTCCCTAGATATACCCAAAGTTCATTTATCATAGTGTTAGAGATAAAAATTATATTATGAATGCATTATTATATATATATATATATATATATATATATATATATATATATATATTCAATAATTATATATAAAATTGACAATCAAATTGCTATGAAATTGCAGGATTCCGATGGAAGATTTAATTGGGGGCAAAGGAAAGGAGAATTTAGCAAGAATTGGTTTTACTAAGCAAATGGTATCAATGGGTCACCAAGCCTGTGGAGCTCTTGAGCTTTGGAATTATCCAGTGTGGATGAGGGATCTTGTTGCCCAAGATGTTGATGGAAACGATAGGCCAGATCATATTGACCTTGCTGCCCTTGAAAGTAAGTATATTTTCTACTAAAACCCAAATAAAATAGGGTATGGTCAATGATTTTTTTCTTTTAATAATCCACACGGTTCACTTATTATTATGTTTGGATGACAGTTTATAGAGACAGAGAAAGAAGTGTTCCTAGGTACAATGAATTTCGCAGGAGGATGTTGCAAATTCCTATTTCCAAATGGACAGATTTGACAGATGATGAAGAAGCCATTAAAATATTCCGTGAAGTATATGGAGATGATGTAGAAGAATTAGACCTGTTGGTGGGACTTATGGCGGAGAAAAAGATAAAGGGTTTTGCCATATCAGAGACTGCATTTATCATATTTCTTCTCATGGCAGCAAGGTTTGTAAATGAAAAAGAAAATTTTCATGCATACTGTAAAGATTTAAAAAATATCCTAAACTAAATGTATTTACACAAACATATCATTTATAAAGGTAATTACATATCATTTTTTTTAAAGTTAATAAATACATTAGAGCCCGTTTGACCATAAGAACTTTTTTACTTTTTTTTTCGAATTTTTTCACTCAATTAAAAATCAATTTGGCCATAAAATTTTTAATTTTCACTTTAAGATGAATTTTAGAATTTTTCGAAAATTTTGAAAAACTTTAAAAAATTATTTTTCAAAATTTTTACTCAGATCACTCATAAAAATTCAAAAGTAACAAAAAATTATATTCATATCCAAACATAACTCTAGTTTTCAATACCATTTTCACTTGGAAAAAAAATTCACTACTTTTTTCGAAATTTTATAATTCTTATGTCCAAACTCCCACTAAGAACTTGTACACAATTAGAGTAGGGGCGGAGCCACAGTATTAGCTGTGGGTTCGGCCTAACCTAGTAACTTTTGCATAAACCCTGTGTTTATATTAAAAAATTCAATGAATATGTATAAATTATTAAATTAGAACTCAGTAACTTAAAACGATTATAATCCCGAACCCATAAGGTTCAAATCCTAGTTCCGCCTCTGAATTAGAGTATTATACTTCTTGTAATAGGTAATATATCTTATTTTTGAGAACACCAATTCACTTTTTATGGATGGTTACCTATAGTTATGTTTTAGGTAACCTCATAGTCTAAATATTTTTATTGTTAGTGTAACTTAAGCTTAATGTTTACGATAACCTAAAAGAAACCTAGTAAAAAATTAAAAACGATTTCGAACCTAATATTATATATATATATATAACACTACATTAATAGCATTAAAAAATTACTATCGATGTATATTAATTAAATTCTTGTATAGAATTAGTAAGAGAGTTTGATTTGCAAATACGCAGGAGGCTAAAGGCAGACATATTTTTCACCAGCAATTATAATGAGGAGACATACACAAAGAAAGGAATGGAATGGGTGAATACAACAGAAAGCTTGAAAGATGTATTAGATCGACATTACCCAGAGATGACAGAGAAATGGATGAACTCCAGCAGCGCATTCTCTGTTTGGGACTCTACTCCTGAACCTCACAATCCTATTCCACTCTACTTTCGTATTCCTCAGCATTAGATTCCTCACCCATATACTTATCGAGGCAATTACATATTGCGATTTACAACGTTCGCATACATATATGATATATTAGACACATAAGAGTAAAAGAGTAAACCAAATTGAACTTTTTCTTGATTACCTAACTAGACACTTATTTTGGTTCAAAATCAAAAAATAAATTAAATACTTATTGTGAACCCGAGTGAGCAGTGTTTATTAACTAGAGAATTGAATTTCTTGGAATTCTCTTTGGGTGGCATATCCTGAGCCAAGATCTCGAACGCCTGCTTTCCCACAATAAACACATCCAATAAGATTGCCATTTTCGTGAAGGTAATTGGGCCGATGGAATCAGTTTCCGTATGAGGAAGCAGGGGAAAAAATCATAAATATCTTGATTTATAACTGCTAATTAAAAACCAGCCACCGTTTTAAAATAATTAAAATTTATTTATTTTTTCATATGAAAATAAAGTATGAACAAAAACATCGTTAAAAATCAGAGTTTTTTAAATCATAATATGCTCGATTTCGAATTTTTTTACATATGACATTCCAACATAATATGCTGGAGTTCCAATATAATATGCTAGACATTTATACGTATGAACTTCACAATCTAGCATATTATGCTGAAACTTTTCATGTTTTGGCTAGGGTATTTTTATCCAAATTTTATCTCTACATAAAAATAATAGCTATTTTTCAATAAATTTAAAAATACTAGCTATTTTTCGTTACCAGTTGAAAAATTGGCTAGCCCTTGTTATTTTGGATCAAAATGTTGAGAATAAGTGGAGCCAAAGTAAACTTTCACCATTGCATCAAATAATAATGGGCAACAAAATTTTATTTACTAGTCAAAATAAATTAATTGCATTTTCTAACCAAAAACATACGTATTGCAAAAAATATATATTGCATCAAATGAATGATATAGTTTTGCCAAAATTTTACGGTATAGCCAGTTTTTGGACTGGTCAATCAAAAATAGCAGCGTTTACCAAGTTAATGAAAAATAACCACCATTTTGCTGTAATAGAGACCGGTCCAGCAT
The DNA here is from genome assembly GCA_032618575.1 of Nicotiana noctiflora. Taxonomy (NCBI): domain Eukaryota; kingdom Viridiplantae; phylum Streptophyta; class Magnoliopsida; order Solanales; family Solanaceae; genus Nicotiana; species Nicotiana noctiflora. The sequence goes on from JASVEL010004222.1 coordinate 434,787, forward strand.
AATATACTGGAGTTCGGTGCACTTGTGTATGAGCTCCAACATATTATGCTGGATCGATATACTTTGCTGGCTCCAATATAATATATTGGAGACTGGAGCACTGCTGCTCCAAACTCCAGTATATTATACTGAACCATTATACTTGCTATTGCTGGAACTCTAGTATATTATGCTGGAGTTCTAGTGTATTTATGTTACAACTCCATCATGTTATGCTGGAGTTCCAGCATACTATCCTCGAACTCCAGTATAATATGCTGGAGTTCAAGTATACTTATGCTAGAACTCCAGCATAATATACTGGAGTATTTTCCGGGTATTGAACAGTATTTTCGCTCAGATTTATCTTTACATAAAAAGTGGATAAATTTCGATTACTTTTAAAATTGGGCTATTTTTGAACGACCAGTTGTAAATCTTGCAATTTTTAAAAATGAAATTTTTTCCTAACTATTAACATATTTGAAACCTTATTACCAAAATGTGCATATTTTGTATATTACCCGCCCACTCCACACTTTAACTACAATTTATATAACAATCATTTATTAGACAGAATCTAACATTTATTGCGCGCGAAAAATCAACCACAAAATCCGGGATTAATTTATTCCAAATTAAATTCCAAATTTAAAACGTAAAAGAGATCTGGAAGCTGCATAATTTTGAAATGGAAAGGTGATTTCTTTTCTTCAACTTCATCTTCATATGTTCTTCCATATATTTTCCACCATTGATAGCCATTAAACAGCTTGAAAGCTTTGAATTCAAATTTAGATTTTCAAAAATCATTATTTGTTTGGATTGTGTGTTGTTGAAAATAATCGGGAATATGATTTGGAGTTTATATCTCAATTTTGAGGGGTTTTGGTGAAGATTAGACTTGGTCGTTTTGACTGAATTTCATATTTAAACTTGAAGAAGAAGAAGAAAACATATTTCCAGAAATTATAGATAAATTGTAGATTGGGAAGACTAAAACTTCTACAAATTTTTTACAATTATGTTAACTACAATCGAACGGGAATTGGTATATTAAAATTCAACATACTCAGTTTGTAGGTGAATTGTAGATAATTTGTATTGTAATTGTAGATGCATTATTTTCTGTAGATGAATTATAGATTAATATGGTCAGCGGGTACAATCACATCAGAATCCTTGGAAACTTATAACCGTGACCAATGAAGAAGAATTGAAGCTAGTGATCAATATTACTCCTTCGTTTATGATTTTTTTTTCTTTCAACTAAGCAACTTAATATGCATCAGAGACTGTTAGTTGTTCTGAGTGTTGTCATACTTTTTCACAATCTGTACATCTTTGGTCTTGTTTGGAATTTACTGGTTAGATATTGAAAATTATGGGCTGAAGCAATAAGACTAAACTTCTTTGACTTAGTCCACGCTTTTGCATCTCAATTTTGCAACATGTTCAAGTTGCAAGTGTTTTTCTAGACATGTAGTTTCTTTTGAAAATCCCAGAACTGAGCAAGCTTCTCCTTTTTAATGCGTTTGCACGTATAGAGTGAATCACCATAAAATCCTTTCACACCCGCACATGTGACTGAATATATAAGAAAGTTCATACACCCTGGAAAAATCCATTCTGTATCCCTGAGTTGCCAGCTTGATCGTTTGTTTTATTTACCGTTTTCTTAGCGGGTGATTTATGTCTGGTCCTTTCGGGTCGCCTGACCTGGGCTAATGGCACTTCGTATGTTGGTTGCCTTGGTTCTTGTCATTTTTCTACCATTTTGGTATTGTTCAAGTTTCACTGCTTGTTTTCTCTTTTTATAAGATAAAATTTTCATTATGAAACACCAAGTCGGTGTCAAAAATATTTCTTAGGGTATGGGTAAAAACGTGGGTGACGGGTAAGGAGAGAAAAATGTGAAATATATGGATACCCTTAATTAAGGCAAAAAATTGCCCATTAATTAGATATGGATACCGTTAATTAAGGAGAAAAAACAGTCCATATCTTAGACCCTTAATTAAGTATGATATAGGATTGGTAATTTGGTATACTAAGTATAATTTACTCAAACCTTAAACATGTAGGGTAAAAAGATTTTCTATATGGTATATGAATGTAAAAATTCCTTGAAAAATATCCCTAGTTAACATTGGCCCAAAATTGAAAGGAAATGTAGCAGCAGACCCACTACCTTAGATAAACCCATTTAGTTTTTAGCCGGATCAGCCCACACGTATTTATCGTTTATTTCTTATTTTCTAGTTATGAATCGAAATAGATAAGATATGTCTAGACCCTATTTGTGAAAGAGAACTTTTCATAAAGCACTATCTTTTAGTAATAATTAGTCATTTATAGATACAATTTGCTATATTATGGATTATAGATATATTTTCTGTGGTTATAAGATGTATTTGATGTATTTAAGCTATTGTATTCATGAATACAGTAACAAAAATAGGCGTGAATCAGGAAAGTTGAGCTAATCAGTTGTTGTATTCGAGTGTATTTGACTGTATTATATTCATGGAGTAAAACGTGGGATTACAACTGAACAGATTATTGTATTCGACTATATTCACGATGTGAAATAGGGAATTACACTGTTTTAAAAATAGAAAGTGAATCAATTAACATAATAGACTCCTGCTATATCTCAACAAACTCAATTATAACACAAAAATTTTATATTTTCAGTTATAAAAAAGATTCTCAACCGAAAAATATACCAAAACCAATGCAATATTAAGAGAAATTGTATAATACCTCTGAATACATAAATAATATTAATTAAAAAAATATATGAATATATTCATGACATATAGTGAGATAATAAATACAATAAAATACATAGAATACAATGGGATATATTGAAATACAATTAAAGAAAAAGACAAGATGAAATACATGGAATACAACACATTAAATCACAATGAAAACAAAAGATAATGAATACAATGAAACACATAAAAACACAGCGTCATACGTTGAAAATACATTGAAATATATTAACAGAAAAATAAGTTGCTCAGCCCCAAAATCCATCGTCTTTGTTCAAGAACAAACCCTAATTTCCAATGGATCCGCCGTCAAGCAAAAACCCTGAATCTCACTACTCCACGCATCATGTACATTACTCTTGACACATCAGTACCATCATAGCTTTTGTACCACTCCTCGCAACTCCCAGATACGAAACCATGATCAAACTCACCACCTAAAACACACATCTACATCGCCTTGCTTACAAAGTATTTCGATAATATATGCATAGAAGCGACAAAACTAACGAGTTTTGCCCGGGGAAAAGGGGATAGTGTGGGAGTAAATCGAATGAAAAAGAATTGTTAAGTGTTGATAGTTTCCAGAGAGTATTACAACGTCGTAGGAGATGGTGATTCAATCATGGTTTTAAGGGAGAAGAGAGAAAAATATACGCAAAAAGAGAGAGAATATGGTTTGTGAAATTTATTATGATTATGTGAGGGAAAATCTGAAAAAGAAGAGAGAAAAATATTAATTAGCATATACGGTGCCTTAAGTGTATGATATAATTATAATTAAATATTTTACTATACAGGGTAAAAGGTAATTATATATTATAATTTTTTAAAATAGTATTTATTTAAAATAAATAAGACACTAAACTTTTTTATAGGGTGTAAAATTTCCTTTGTAATTACATTAGGTTTATTGTGGTTGTCATTGTTACCTAAATTCACTACTTAAAAACAGGCAAGGCTTTCCTAATTACAATTGAACAGAATCTTCCTGAACACATTTATTTTTTAGTTATCCATTACAAGATTAGTGATCTTAAATGACAAAAATTAATTTAGTGATTTTTGCCGAATATATCGTTGGTTGGAAAAGTGACCAATTACTTTAGTGAGTGTTATAGGGAAAAAAAAAAATCTTAAGTTGAAAAACTTAACTCTGGTCTTGGCATGGTAACCAAATTTCTTTGTACGAGCGCTTTTCTCACTTATGGCAACTCTACAAGAATTTCCAGAATTGGTGACAGTATTTATTTATAGAGCATATCTTAATATTTTAATTTGTATTCAGAGATCTTTAAAAAAATGTGGGTTGTTTCATTTCTTGAATAAAACGTGATTACGTAGCACGTCGTACAGCGTACTAATATGCTTGTACAATAAACTAAATTTTTTATTTGTGATTGATTGAAAGTGTCAAGAATTCTAAAAAAATTGTTGATTTATTTCCCCAAAACCTACCAGCTAAAATGATTGGGTAAACATTATCACCCTTCGCACAGTTCCTAATCAAGTAAAAACATTTTCATTATCCGATCCATTCAAACATTAATAGCTAAAGTATACAATAATGAACTATATAATTTTTATTTACATAAATTACGTACGATGAACGTCTATATGCAAACAATTTCTATGTTTATAATATATATTTAAATATGCTTTAAAAGGTAAGATGACTTAATTAGGGTTAATTAAAAGAGATAATTAAAAAGGTAGCAATTCCTTCTGTACTTTAATCACCTTAATATATAGGAAAAATCATATTGTACAGCCGCTCCAAAATAATAGTCATACAATTGAATATTTTTTGTATATATATATTTATGTGTGTTATATATAAAAAATATACAAATTTTATATATTTTCTCAGCTATCAGATGTAAATAGTTTCGCTAGTTGGGTAAAAGTGATTTTTGCCCTAATATATACATATCAAAAGTGAAAACATTATAATTTTAAGAAATCTCTACAAACAAATGCATTCCGTAATTATGTGCTCTTGTTGTCAAATTATAAAAATATAAAATGAGTTTCTTTAATATTAAAAAAAACACATGTTATATGTCAGGAAGCTTATCCACCACAACACAAATGGACTCTCTTTTGTTTTTTGTTTTTCTAGTGGAATTATTGACATTTTAATATACAGTTGGCATTTCTTTTGGATTCCTATGCATTTCAAATAATTTTCTCGGTCAAATACTAATCCACAAAATTGACGAGTGGTGCAATGTGTCAAGGTATTTTTTTCCCTTCAAGAAAAATAACATAATTACAACTAGTATATTAACTTTTCAAAGGGTGTGTTTGATAACACGAAATTTCAAAATTCATCCGTGTAAATTAAAGTTGTAAGCGCAAAATTCATATTGAGCCCCACCCAAATGGAGTCGTACACGACTTTGAATGGAAAAACATTTTGAAGAAGGGAAATTCATGACTACTTGTTGGCCTCGAATTTTAGGATATTAATATTTCAAATATTGACCCATTCATTGTATTCAATAAAATAGAAAATATTCTAGTTGATCTGGACACCTTGAAAATATTATATCCATTGGCATTTGCTCCAATGATACTAGTATAGACGACTGATATTACTCACAGGAGGTGTACTAGGGAAAAAAAATTTTCTGACGTGGCAAGACACGTGGAAAGGTCAAAAGGTTATCCTTCCGAAAGAGGATAAATAAAAGATATTAGAAGATAAATTAGACACGGGACAAAATTCAGCTACGAGTCCCGTATTTGTTCAAAGTGGATTAGAACGTGATTCTAAAGATAACAGGTACCAAGAGCAAACAGATACGAGTTTCGTATCTATTCAAGACATTCAGAGAAAACAGATCAAGAGAGCATTTAAAGCATATATCTGGAGGCAGAAAGAAGTCCAAATTCAGTCATTAAATACCTGATACGTTGAAGAATTAGCATTTAATAAGAATAATTGTGTAACGACCCGTTTAATATCATTTATTACTCATAATTATATCATTAAAACCTAAGTTTCATTCTCCTGCCAAGAGTCAGCTATAAATGGAGGAAGTTCTACCAATTGTAGACACGATGAACTATTGAAAGCCTACTGAAATACAATTTTACTTTACTGTTTATTCTGATTATTGAAAGCTTATTATATTTTTTGGTCTCTTGATTATCAGTAACCTAATTTTTCTATTATTTTCTGATTTTAATGAAAGTTCTATATTTTGGTTAAACAAATTGGTTCCGTTACCGGGAATCTGATAATCAATTCTTTCTAAAGCTTACGCACTTTACTTGTGGTTAACATCATGTCGAACACGACCACCACCACCACCACCACCACCAACAACAACAACAACAACAACAACAATGTTGCTGAAAACCAGATCCCTCACGTTCAAGGGGATTTGAACAATGATAATATAATTCCTTCCCCTCAAGCCTCTCCACGCCAGTCTCGTGTACTCCTGTGCCTCTGTCTGATGAACAAGAGCAGTCAGAACACCTTGAAGGGACAGAACAAGCTCTTTAGAGGATAATCGATGCACGAGTCAACCAAGATCTCCAAACTTTAGTTAGCCGGTTGCCTTCTTCGCCACATACTCCTACCCTTAATAACAATACAATGGAGAATCCTCGTTCTGGTCTGGATAACACTGTCACACCTCCTTTTTTTCACATACATATGTAATGATGTGCCGAAGGAGTTTTTCCAGTTAAAGGACAGTCGGAACGAGATCAATTTATTTAATATTTTAGAGTCGCCACTTGGGAAAATAATGGTGTCCCAAGTCACCGGTTTTAATCCCGAACCGAGGAAATTTATGACTCTGTATTACAGTCTGTGAAACTAGAAACCTGGATAAGGAATTCTGTTAACCCGGGAGAAGGTGTTAGGCACTTCCGGATTCCGTGGTTTTAGCACGGTCGCTAAACTGCGATTTTTGTTTTTATCTGATTTCTTTATATATTTTAGTTATGTGCTTTTATGTTCCACTTTTCAATTTTAGAAGAATTGCGACGTCACGAAAACACATTTCGAGTCACACCGCAACCAGTACGCCTGTGACTTTAATGCGTTTCAATTTCGCCGGGAGTAAGATTTGGGTCACATAAATGCGCACCCGTATTTAGGAAAGTAATTTTATTAAAGTCGTGCCTAAAGATTCTACGTCTTTATTCACTTCGGGAAAGACCGTGAAATTCGCTAACCGGTCCTTCCGAGTCTAATTTATATAAAAATTAATTGAGGGCCCCGTGTATTTGATTTTCTAACGAAGCTCATCTCACTTTTATTAAAGGCCAATCCTAACATAACTATATTTTCTACTTATTTTGGTTTTACATTATACAATTTCGTCATGTATTTGAATTGGGTTTAATGGTTCGCCTCAGCAAATCTGAGAAAATATCAAGAGATAAATGCACGTGCCCGTGCATTGCTAGGCCACAAATAATGGCATTCCATGGTGAGACATCAACTGCTTTCTCTTGAACTTGATTGAATACTGCCAAGGCATCATTGACATTAGCACATTTGGCATACATGTCAATCGGTGCTGCACTCAAGTTGTCATTCAAAGGGATGGAGTTTTTTGCAAATATAATCATGAGCCCATCACCTTCTTTAAGTGTTCTCAAAGTAGCAATAGAAGAGAGGACACTGACCATGGTTATTTCATTTGGTTTTACGCCATTAGCTAACATCTCGTGAAAAAGCTCAAGAGCCAAATCAGGTTGCTCACTTTGTGAATAACCAGAAATCATGGAGCTACATGAGAAAACATCTCTTGCGGGCATTCGGTCGAATAAATGTCTCACCTCATCAATTTTTCTATTTCTAATAAGTCCTGCAATTAGGGATTTCCAACATGCAACATGGTTCTTGTTTCCTACTTCAAACTGCAAACGAGCAAGATCAACTTCCCCGCAAGCTGCATAAAAGTGAACTATTGTTACCTGTATAAAGTCCAAGATATCAAAACCCTTCTTCACTACTACACCATGAAACTGCCTACCGTCATAAATAGACCTCACTTGTCCACATGTTGATAGAAAGTCTACAATCATAACATCATTAGGGCGCAACCCAGTATAGAGCATTTCAGAATACATTCTCACAACCTCACTCAACCTCCCCACTTGCAAATAACCATCAATAATTGTACCCCAGGAAACCACATCTTTATCAACAATCTGTTCAAAAACCTCTCTACTTAAATCAACTAACCCTGCCTTAGTATACCCATTCAGCATCACATTCCAGGAAACCACATTTTTTTGAGGCATCTCATTAAACAACATACTAGCATCCTTTAAACACCCACTAAGACAATACAAATGAAGCAAATTGGTGGATACGTTAACGAAATCCGTAACCCCAACTTTTAACACCAACCCATGAAGCATCTTAATAAACCCAACTAGACATACTGGATAATTTTGTGATAATAGTAATCTAAAACAACAAGTAACACAACTTTAACCCATCAACAATTGAGTCATCTTATTAGAACAGAGTTATCACAAGGCTAAAACAAGCAGACAAATCCAACGGAAGAACCATATAAAATTAATAATGAAGTCACGATTAATCTGGAGTTCAATTCCTCTTAACTTAAATAGAATGAGTTCATGAACAAATGAAATCCAATAGGAACCATAAGCAATCAAATTTAACTGTGTATAAAATTGGGCTAACCTTTCTTCAATGTATTAACTAACAAAAACCTCCGACAAGCCGGATAATACAACAGCGAACGTCAAGCCTCAACGACGAATAAGATCCGCGGACAGAACCTTGAATGGACAACGGAACAAGGACCTCGGATAGCTACCTCCGGCTACCTCGAACTCACACTCAATATAGCTCTCGGACAAGCACTTGAAGCAGCAAAGCGATTGAAATAACGGTTATAATTTTGACAGCAACCAGTGAATCTGAATCCACATTCGCTCACTTGAGTTCCATCATTTCAAAATTTGAAATCAAAACCCCCAAAAATTGAAAAAATAAAGAGACAGATGAAGGTGTAGGTGTGTTCTCTCTTCCGGAAAAATCTCTCAAATCCTCTCTCCAATTCTCTCGCCCAAAGTCTGATAAGATTCCCCCTGAAATATCTGAATTTTTCTCTGCTAAATAACGTTAGTGCTTGGCTCACTGAAGGAGATAGAGACACGGTACTTTCGTGTCCCTAAGGTGTGAGGGATCTCTGATATTTTTACAGAAGTGGGTTGGGTTATAGGCGGGTCGGATTTGGGCAGGGGTCTGGTATTGGATTGGGGTATGTGTTTGGGTAAATTTGGGCCACTGAAAGGGGGTTTGGGCCTGGGAATTACTTATGTTTTTGGGCTATCAATAACGATTTTTCAGCCTTATTTTGTGTATGGTATATATTTTGTATTGTATATTTCATTTCCTTTCTTTTGTCCATTTTATTTTGTATCTTATGTTTTATTTTCTTTTTGTATTTTTATTGATTTTAAACAATGGAGAGATTAAACTAACAATTAAACTAATTAAAGTCTAAAACTATTTAATAACTATTTTGTAGTAATTTTTAAAACAATGAAATACTATTTTTGATTTTTTCTTTACATTGTTCTAAAATGAATTAATACCTGCTAAATGCGAAGTTAATTTTCTAAATGCAAATGCATATTTTTGTATTTTTTTATTTGAATTAACATGAATTAACACACAAATTGTAAAAATAAGGAAAAATTATTTATTTTGAATTTTTATGGGAATAACTCAAATATAGGGTAAACATCACGTGCTCACAGCTGCCCCTCTTTGCTCGGGAACACGAAGAGTTTCCGTGCAAAGATAAGTGAGCAACTATGAACGATTTTTACCCGTTCGAGTATTCCATTGTGAAGCATTTTTGAAAAGTTTTGACCGCACCCTGCTTCAGAGGTTGCCTACATATCCTGGGCTAAACAGGAATCAGGTTAGTGTAGTTCGGGAGTGATGGAGTATCGAGGTTGAGAGTCGAGGTTCCGTCCGAGGCTCCGGTCCGCTGTCCCGTTATTACATCAAAATTGAGAAAGACTAACTAAACCTATCAACTACGAGTTACAAAATTCCTATCTATGAGTCTTCTGAAGCTTGATCTTGAGTTGGTTGGTGCTTCATGCGGACCCTGATCTGAATCTTGATGCTTGTTAGCCGCAGGTGTTGGATCAATCTTCTTTAGCTTTTGGATCAAGTCCGGACATATAGTGCCCATGATTTCAGGTGGGCTCCTAGTTGCTGATTCTTGAAAATTATTCTTCCAACGGCATACTTGTTGTTGACTTAAACTTGTATCTTCTCTTGTATCAGCATTCTTGTTATTGCCCTGAACTTGTATTTCTCTTTTAACGGCATTCTTGTTATTGCCTTGACTTGTATTTCTCTTCCAACTACATTATTGTTATTGCCTTGAACTTGTATATTCTCTTTCACCGGCATTCTCGTTATTGCCTTGACTTGTTCAACTTCTTCAATATGAAATATTCGTCCATTCTCCAGGTGGACCCCTGTTTGGGACAAAATAAACAACCAAAGAAAGATTTTTTCTGCCCCAGTATGGTGACTGGGCACATCATGTTCTTGAATGTCAGAATTTCATTTTTCTTGTTTTTCTTTTTAAATGCAGACATGTATGAAATAAAATGCATAAAAATATTCCCTTGTTATACAGGTGGGCGCCTGAACAGAAATTAAAGTTGCAGAAAAGTATTCCCTTATTATCCAGGTGGGCGCCTGATGCAGAAATGAAAAATGCATGAAATGCAGTGCAGAAAAGTATTCCCTCATTAGATAGGTGGGCGCGTGGACAAAAATTGAAAATGCATGAAATGCAGTGCAGAAAAGTATTCCCTCGTTAGATAGGTGGGCGCCTGGACAAAAATTGAAAATGCATGTAATGCAGTGCAGAAAAGTATTCCCTCGTTAGATAGGTGGGCGCCTGGACAGAAATTGAAAATGCATGAAATGCAGTGCAGAAAAGTATTCCCTCGTTAGATAGGTGGGCGCCTGTACATAAATTGAAAATGCATGAAATGCAGTGCAGAAAAATATTCCCTCGTTAGATAGGTGGGCGCATGGACAGAAATTGAAAATGCATGAAATGCAGTGCAGAAAAGTATTCCCTCGTTAGATAGGTGGGCGCCTGGACAGAAATTAAAAATGCAGAAATATATTAAATGCAATGCAGAAAAGTATTCCCTCATTATATAGCGGGCGCCTAGACAGAAATTAAAAACTTTTGTGTTACCTTATGACTGAAGGTTATCTTAGGTGAACAATTCATCAGACTAAGACATTTAATCTTATGAGAAAGTTTCAACAGACTAAGATTTTGATTCTCATTGGACTATGTCCATTTCAATGTAATCTCAGGAGGATTATCCATCAGACTGAGTTTATGACTCCAGGAGATAATTCTTCAGACTGGGTCTATTTTCTGTGTTATCTCAGGAGGAATTTCCATCGGACTGAGATTATGACTCCAAGAGATAATTCATCAGACTGGGTCCATTTGTAATTCAGACTTTCTTAAGTCTTTCAATTTCAAAAATCTTTACTTTCTTTTTCGACTTCTTACCTTTCTTTCTTTTCCAACTTCCGATTTTCCCTTTCAAATTATGCCTTTCCTTTTCCAAATTTTAAATTCATTTTCAAATTTACTTCTGCCATTCTTTTGCTTTCAACTTACATTATCTCTTTATCTTAGGTGAAAAATTCATTAGACTAAGATTTCCATCTTAGGAGAAAGTTTCAACAGACTAAGATTCTTTCCTGTCATCTTAGGTGACAAATTTATCAGACCAAGACTTTTATCTTGGGAGAAAGATTCAACAGACTAAGATTTTATTATCTTAGGTGAAAAATTCATCGGACTAAGACTTATGTCTTATGCGAAAGTTTCAACAGACTAAGATCTTATTATTATCCGATACTTGCTTCATTCAACTTGCCTTATCCAACAGTTGTTTTTACCTTCATTCTCCTTGGATGACTATCCGATTTCAAGAAAATGGCAGAAAATTTTATTCTGCCCCAGTTTGATAACTCTTTTTGTAGAATATCGTTTGCCCCTGTTTCAAAGCAAAGAAAAATCTGTTAGTTTTAATGCGGTGGGTGGTTGTGGCCTTGAACTTGCTTTCCACTTGAATGCTTGGCATGTTCACCGACTATCCATTTTCACCTCTTTTGTTCAAACTCGCCTTCCTTACAGCATGTATGTTGTTCCTTGACGGATCCCACAAAATCCGATCTTGAGATCTATGATTCCTTCAATGACTTTATTTAACAATCTTGGGTGTTTCTTGACTGGCTCTTTCTTTTGTCAGAATACACTCCCATATTTCCATTTGTTATATTCTCCCCCGAGTTGGAACTTTGCCGACCTTTGCGTCTTGTATGCACCCCAAAACATTTTAATTGTTGCCCGCTTTATTGCACATATTGCTCTTTTGGCTTAAATCACTGGCCTTGTCTTTTCCTGACTTACGACAATTGTCATGTTGGCCAAATCCCATCTCGTGCAATTGGAAAGCTTGGTGGAAAATTTTGAAATCATTTCTGTACTTGTTATGGCCCGACAGACTCAATAAGAGGGAGGGTGAAACGAGGTATGAAGAATAAAGAGAAAGGAAAATACAATTCCTAACAAGAAACCTATAGAAGAATGACCTATCGGATGTGAATACCGACTCTAGCGTCCTTGACATGCACTTCAGCCTTCTCTGTATAGCAAATCTGATGTTCAACTCTTGTTGCAAGTTTTGCCATGAAACTGGTCTTCAGTACTCCATTTCCTTGATTTGATTCAAAATCCTTAGTCGACTTGTAGTGCCCATGGGGTTTTCACCATCAAGCCTCTCTCCTTTTTGATTTTTCTTTCTCTCAACTCACTGTCGCCTTATGATGCCCGTGAGGGTTTTCACCGATAAGACTCTCTCATTTTAATTTCTCTCATCTTGGAGTCCCGTGGTAGTTCTCATCATCTTTCTCGAATTTTTCATTCTCCTTTGTTCGGACTTGAGTGTTGCCCTTGATGTGATTCACCTTTGCTCATTTGACTCGACATTTCTTGAAGATTGATCAGAAGGTCTTGCTTTGGACCGTAATGCAGGCTTTTGGATGGGGTTTAGAAAGAAAGGATATAAAGGCTCAAATTATTTCAACGTGGGCTAAAGGATTACAACTTCCGGAATCTTATTTCTTCAACAACCATAACTCATGCCCCAGTTTCCTTCTTGGGGAATTTTTTGGAATTTTCCTTTATTGTGACTGAACCTCAGTGAGGCTGCCTACGTACCCTTTTGGGATCAAGTCAAAACGTAGTTCGTATCATAAGATCGCTTCCTTGTTGCGATTTGACTTCTCCCGATTTTCTTTCTCGTATTGCATTCTTTTCTTTCTTTTTTGTTTCTTTTCTCTTTTTTTTTTCTTTTCTTTTGTTTCTCCATTTTATTTCCCCGCTCAATCCTCAATTTATGCTGTTGATTCCGAAGGAGGGATATGAAAGAAAGATATAGCAAGGCTCGAAGGGATAACAATGGATAAAGTGTTTGGATAGCTGAATAAAATGCCTTCGTCATTCCAATCTTCGAGACCTAACAAGTACTAACTACACAGTTAAACACCTTTGATTGATTCACATATTTGCCTTGATAATTCTCAGTGCCATTGGGCAACAATCTTGACACCACGAATGGTTCCTTTAGCTTTGGTGTACTTTTGCCTTTGGCTTTAAACCGATGATGCATTTCCAAGGCATTTCTTTATGTTACGCTTTTCCCAGTATTCACTTGGTTCCGGCTTCACAATATTCCAATATGTTTTTATTTCTTCCGAGTATCATTACATCTTCAACATTGTTTCATTGCTAAATTGACTTTTAAAATACGGCCGAAAATTATGTGCATGTCATATTGCTAAAATCAGTTATGAGAAGAATTATAAAGTGATTAGAAATGGAATGACTAGAAATGACGGGAAATGGAGAGTTGTATTAAACTGGTGGGTTGAAACAACAAGATGAACAACAAAATGAACAGACTAGACTAGAATTACAACCTATACGGCACTAAACAATTTTTATGGGAATAACTCAAATATAGGGTAAAAATCACGTGCTCACAAACACAACGAGGATCCCCCAGTGGACCACGAGAAATGGATACAGGTAATGCAAATAACTCTTCTTTACAAAATATGATACTAACCTTGCAAGCACAACTCAAGGAGCAAAGCGAACAGATTGAGCAAATACCGGGAGTTCCTCCAGTAATTAAAGGGATTGATGCGGATAAATATTCTTAACAACCTTGGAAGCCAAGTGCAGCTCCTCTTCCTATTCCAAAGAAATTTAAAATGCCTGATATTTTAAAATATGATGGTACAACTGACCCTCGAGATCATGTGACTGCCTTTACCACGGGCATTAAGGGGAATGATTTAACCAAGCAGGAAATCAAATTCGTATTGGTCAAAAAGTTTGGAGAGACACTTACAAAGGGAGCATTAACCTGGTACTCTCTCTTACCTGAAAATTCTATTAATTCTTTTGCTGAGCTTGCAGATTCTTTTGTAAAAACGCACTCAGGAGCACAAAAGGTAGAAAAAGGGATGGAGGACATTTTCAAAATTAAGCAATCAGACTTTGAGTTACTACGAGATTTTGTTGATAGGTTTCAACGAGAACGAATGACTTTACCTCGGGTACCAGATAATTGGGCTGTAATAGCTTTCACAAGTAATTTGAATGACAAAAGCTCTGAGGCTACAAGAAAGCTTAAGGAAAGCCTTCGCGAATTTCCTGCAACTATATGGAATGATGTGTATAATAGGTATAGCACAAAACTCAGAATTGAAGAAGATACTGTACTTCAACATTCGCATGATGAAAGGAGCAAGTCCTGGAGGTCTGAAACTGAAAAGAGATCAAGTAAGAACAGATACGGTTCCTATCTGGGCCCTTCAGGAAAATATTCAAGAACGAAACAAGAAAATCAGTGATATGATCAAAAATCAAGGGGAAGGGAATCTGGTTCTTCCTCAAGATTTAGAAATAATAGAAACAGGCAAGAGCTGTTTGATGAAGATGGAAGTTTGAGGGCAAGGTTTGGTGGATACAATTTCAATGTTACCAACTCCGAGCTCGTAGCTGTTTTGCGAGGCATAGGGGATAAGGTACGATGGCCGAGGGAGATGCGTTCAAACCCAAACAAACGCAATCCAGATCATTTGTGTGAATTTCATAATGATCACGGGCATAAGACATCAGAATGCCGATTTTTACAGAGTGAAGTGGATTATCTATTAAAGCATGGTTATCTCACTGAGTTATTCAGTGAGAAAGGAAAGCAGGCTTACATGAAAAACAGACAAGAACTGCCAAAACCCCCATCACCCAAGCGAACCGTGAATGTTATAAACAGGGGAAAAGGTATATATGAGGTGGTACATCCCACTTCCAACAAAGTTTCTAAACTCCCAGTTATGCCCGGGAAGCATACACGCCAGACGCTAGAAGGTGAAATTATCGCTTATAATGATCCAGACATGGAAAGAGTGGTCACCCCCCATAACGATGCACTGGTAATATCCTTACTCATACATGATATTAAAATAAAAAGAGTTTTGATTGATCCAGTAAGTTCGGCAAATATCATCCTGCTAAGGGTGTTACGGGAGAAGCAAATGGAGGATAAGATGATTCCAAAGGCGCATACTTTATCAGGATTCAATAACTCCAGTATAGTAACTAAAAGAAAGGTAAACTTAACAACTTTTGCAGAGGGTATTGAGAAAGATACCAAATTTCAGGTAATAGACATGGAAATGGCGTATAATATAATCATGGGAAGACCATGGATTCATGAAATGGGCACTGTCCCATCAACTCTTCATCAAGTCATGAAATTCCCAACACCATGGGGAATCCGCCAAATTCATGGGGAATAATATATATCCTGTAGTGTCAATATAGTATCAGGTACGGGCAACGTATACAACATCGAAGGAAATCCGGATCAACACCCAACTAGTCAAGGGGAAGGAGAAGGTATCGAAAGATCAACTAAGAAGTTCGAGCCCGTGAATTTACTTGAATAGTGGCCTGAATGAATAATCTACGTGGGAGCCAATTTAAATTCAGACACGAGAGGTAAGTTAATTGAATTATTACAAACCAATGAAGACTGTTTTGTTTGGTCCCATGTTGAAATAGTGGGAAAAACATTGGACGTCCATCTCGCATAACCATAAAGAGTAAGGAAGGCAGGTTATATAAAACAAGAGGAAAATTCAGAAATTAGATCAGCTGGAAGGATCAAAGGTACGTTAAAAGCTATCCATTTATTATTATCAAAAACTGTAGTAAGTATTCTCTAAGTTTGAGTAACAATCTCCTATGTTTGATATAAGTGATATGTTATCCACAATCATAAGAAGTATTTTTTTCATAACTCATATAAAAAAAATATTTGGAACGGTAACTTGGAATAAACCAGATTATGGCTAAAAGCAACTCCCAAAGTTTGACATATAATTCTGGGGACTGTAATGGCAAGGAAAGAACAAAAGCAAAAAAATCCCAAGACTGGGCACTTTATGTTCAAAAAAATATTGCTTTAAAAGGAAGCGGACATGTTCAAGTATCTTTACGCTGAATTTTTTTTTTTTAAATTTCTTAAGATTTTACTAACAATTTTAGATTCTAGGCAAAATCCCTAACCCGTGCCAATTGATGAAACACAACCTGCATGGAGAAATAAAATACTCTTAAATTCTAAGCCTAGGGTTATATCAATCTGATAGAAGTACATACGGGTAGGAAGTCTTCATCTAAAATTGTACCTTTGAGTCCCGCATATTTTCTGTTTCAGGAAAAGGACTAACATAAGAGCAATAGCCAAGTGCTCAAGGTTTCATTTCTTTACGCTCAAACACTTAGGGGACTATGCAATATATATAGCCTCATACAGAAAAATAAATGCGGGGCCATAAAGGAAAAGAGATACAGGAATTCAAGGAAAGGCGGATCAAATTCAGCTACAAAATGCCTTATATCAAGATTCAACTATGAATAGTTACGTTACTTTGCAAAAATATTTTTCAATGTTGTAAACATTTTCCAAACCCTTTCTAAATATATAAAGATAGGGTTATGGCTATGTGCTAAGACAAGTTATAAAAGAAAACCTTGTGTATTTTATATTAAGAAATCTGTTACACGAAAAATAGTTATGAGGAAGTTATAGATGTATCGCAACACATGTATTATTCGAGAATTTGCTCAAGTTCATTAATAAAAACTTGTTCAAGTTATTTTATACAAAAACATGTGCTTTCTATCTTCTTTCATCGTATTATAACACCATTATGAAGTTGAGACGTCTTCTTCATTAAGTGTCGATATACACAAAAGGGCCCTATCATTTTTAAACCTCGTGTTGATATTCCATGAGAAGAATCATGAAGCATTTTCAAAAATAATTATTCTATAAGTCCTAAACAAGAAAATAGGCAAGAATAATATAAACAATAAAAAGGCTAAATTATTCTATAAGTCCTAAATAAGAAAATAGGCAAGAATAATATTCAAAGAAGTACTTATAAAACTTCTTGACTTAAAAACGATTCAACAATAAGTCTTTATAAAGTAGAAAATCTTTATAAACCCCCATTAATGTAAACTGGGGACTAGTTTGAAAGTTAATTCTCAACTCGCTTTTGAAGGAGTTGGTTCTTCCGAAACTGTTGGGATAACCTCCTTATCTGAAGAAATTACAGGCACGGAGTCAACTGCTAGGGGAGTAGCAACAGTTGGGATATTAGGAATGTTAAGAGAAGTAGGAGCCACGAGAGCCTCAATTTTTGCTAGCTGTTCCTCGGGGGCTTGGTTTACAATATTGTCAACTTCAATAAAAGAAGTTCCATCATTGGGGGGATCAGCAGCCACGGTGGTATCATTTGGGGGAGAAGGAAAGTCAAGTGGTTGTTCAGTCATCTCAATGGTCTTTAGGACCTTGTCCAACTCTGATTACAAATCAAAACCTTTTTTACTAGCCTCCATTAAAACATCACGGCGAGAATTCAGAAAGCCCAACTCACATCCGCATCAAAACTCTCCTCGAGGAGAGCATAGTCTTTTTTCCACAAGGTAAGATCATTTTTCAATGATTGATTTTAATTCAAAGTATAACAAAGGGTGGCTTCAAGGGAGGCACGAGAGTCTTCTAAGGCACGTGCCTTATCAAAAGAAGCTTGCAAATCAGCCTGAGCCTGAGATAAGCTCTGTACTAACTCTCCCGCATATGCTTCCTTTTTGCTTAACAAAACTTTAAGTCCTCGATCTCGTCACTTGACTTAGATAACTGCTCAAAAAAAGTATCGTTTTCTGTCACGACCCCAAATCTGGTCGTGATGGCGCCCAACACATTGCTAGGCCAGCCTGACCAATCAATTACAATAATGGAGCTAGGAGCTCGATTTATCCCAATTAAACATATCAAAACATGAAACAACAATGATATATATATCGAAAACGGGGAACCAAGTCCCAACACATACCAACTGCCATAGACCGAAGGGTCAAGAGTCATGAGCCTTTAATGAACATAAGTGTATAGTGGTTTACAAGATACCAAGTGCGGAAAAAAATATCAATACAGAATCAAAAGACAGTAAGAAGGAATATCAGGTCCTGCGGACTCTGCAGCTACCTCGAATATCCTACAGATGTCGCCTCGAATAGCTACCGGATCACTGCTGGGAGGTACCTGGATCTGCACACAAGGTGCAGGGAGTAAAATGAGTACTGCCAGACTCAGTGGCAATAAACAGGAGTAAGACAGAGCATATAAGAAATCCGCAATAAAGCACTATGTAAAGCTGTAATCAAATACCCTGTCACAGAATCAATATCAATTGTACCTGTACCAACAAGTACCACCAAAATAGTATAACAGCTATCAGATGTAGCTAAATGCAATGCAATGCATGATATGACCGCTACGGCGCGTAGCCCGATCCAATTTGGGTACCCGTGCTCACTGTGGGGTTCAGACTCCGGAGGGGCTCCTACAGCCCAAGCACAATATCACTGCGGCGTGCAGTCCGATCCAACATATATATTGCTGCAGCGTGCAGCCCGATCCACTACCAGTCAGCTAATATGCAAATACACCCTCGCAGGCTCAAAAGTAGTTTAAAAACCTTTTTATTATTTTTCAGTTGGAAAACAGTAATACCAAGTTCCAGAGATTGGAAATAGCATGATAACACAAATAACTACGGACTGGTAGTAACTAACATGTCAATATGATAAGACAATGATAACGATCCTCGCGGGATTCAATAACTAGCTCACGACCCACAAGTATACTCGACCACCCAAGAAGGGGGTTCCTCGGCTCAAGAGTGGCCAATATCACAATATAGAGTATGCAACCATCCAAGAAGGAGGTTCGACGGCTCAAGAATAGCCAATATCATAACACAGTGCCAACAAGTCGGACTAAGCCATAGTTCCCAATCACAATCGACCCCGCACTCACATGCGAGTACGTGTCTCGCCGCTATACAGCGTCACAAAATGGTATACCGGGGTTTCGAACCCGCTGGTCATCACCCACATCTATTACTCACCTCAATACGGCGCGACGACTACTCCGCAATGCCCTTGCCACGAGAATCAAGCTCCGCACGCGTAGAATCCGATCAAATACAGTAGAAATACAACAAATTAGGCCAATGGGACGACACCCAATCAATACAACTCAATTTACACCAAAATTCCCAAAGTTGTCAAAACCCGACTTTCGGTACGCTTGTCGAAAAATTACAAAAGTCACATATTCGGAATCCTCATCACGATACGAGTCTAGGCATATAAAATTTACCAAAATCGGACTCCATTTGCCCACTCAAATCGGTGTTTTTTTCAATTTAGGCCTAGGGCTCAAACCCACCTTTAATCTTCCATTTACAGAAATTTAACCAATGATTTCATGTTAAAATGATGTAATTAAGCCACAAAACTTACCTCCAACGAAACCCCGATGATTTCCCAGCAATCTCCCGTCAATTTCTTCTCTTGGAACTCAAAAATGAAGATTTTGGGTATTAAACCCGTGACTGGCCAGTTCTGGTTTTTTAATTTCACTGCCAGGCACTTTAACCCTACGCGTTCGCGATGTACCTCACGCGAACGCGATGCCTTGATCCTTTCCTTCATCGCGAACGCGACATGATGTCACGCGTCCGCGAAGGCCAACTCCCCAACTACGGATTTTTTTACTCTACGCGAACGCGTCCCTGACCACGCGAACGCGTGGCTTCTCTTTTTCCTCGTATGCGAACGCGAGCCTACCCCACGCGAACGCGATGATCAAAACCTTCCTCTTATGCGGTCGCGTCCCCCAGCAACGCGAACGCGATGACCATTTTCCCTCAGCCTACGCGAACGCGGGCCTAGCCCTCGCGAACGCGAAGGCTTAACTGATGCCTAGTGATCTGCAGATTTCAGCAGACTATTTCTTGTTTCAAAGTGCCGGATAATGGTCCGGATTCACCCCGAGGCCCCCGGGACCCCAACGAAAACCACAAACATACCCGAAAACACGATACAAACTTGTTCCAATCATAAAGACACCATCCTAAACATCAAAATCACCAATTACCCACGGATTCAAGCCTAAATTTCTTAAAACTTTCCGAATTGCACATTCCATCAAAAACTCGACCAAACGACGTCCGAATGACCTGAAATTTTGCAGGCACATCCAAAATCACCTAACGGAGCTATTGCAACTGTCGGAATTCTATTCCGACGCACGGATCAAAATTTCACCTACCGTTCGGATTTTGCCAAAATTCAACCTTAGCCAATTCAAGCCTATTTCTACACCGGGCCTCCAAATTCAATTCCGATTGCTCCCCTAAGTCACAAATCACCTCTCGGAACTAACCGAATCATCAGAATCCGATTCCGAGCCCTCTAACCAAATAGTCAACTCTGGGTTGACTTTCCTTATTCAAGTTTCCTTCAAAAAGGCTATATGCCTCATTTTCAATCCAAATCACTCCTAAATCACCCGATAGACTCTAACACTGATATAAAAGCATAAAACATGAAATTACAACATAACGGCGTGGTAATTCCCGTGACGACGGGCCGGGTCGTCATATTCTCCCCAACTTAAACAAACGTTCGTCCTCGAGCGTACCAGAGTGGTACTAGAAGCAACTCAATAGCTGAATGACCTTACCAAGCATATATTCGGGCGATCACATGTCACCCTATCTCTCATAAGCCTGAAACACCATATAGCTGAAATCTCACAGACCATCTGAACCTTAAACCACATTGCACTTTCCGAAATTATATACCAATTGCTAATCCCATGCATATACTCAGGATACACTAGAATCCACTGCAATAACCCACACTCACCACTCCGGGTGAGATCATATGATGTATCAAACAACCCAATCACTTGAGACAATAGTCTAATCACAATAATTTCTCACGATAACCAAATACCAACTGAAAAACCTTTTTCATTAGATAGAGTCTTTTTCCAACACCTTCATATCATGTCCACGGCAACTGAACACGCGATATATCAAACCCATCTCTCAGGTCAACCATTCATGAATCCATTTCACTTTTAACTGATACCACAACAGATTTCGGACCCAAATCTCGGTATTACCTTTCTAACCCACTGAAATCACATATGCTCGCTCTCCATAACGACTCAAATAATCATTTCGATTATAACACACGCACTAGTGATATGTCACCTCAACACCGGCCTAAGCCCCGACGAGCACAACACAGGCTCCAATAGAGACATCCGAACATACTCAAATCATGACAACTGTCTTCAACAAGAGAGCTGTAATTCAATTCCTTTGGGCCATCATAACATAGAACTGAGATCGCGTCTCGCATTATAGAAATAGAGTACATGACTCCTCCTCGAGAGGTCATAACATCACGTGGCCTTGCCACAATTCATGATTCTATCCAAACACCATTACTCATGAAGCACCTCAAGTTACCAAGCTCAAAAAGGTTAGCCACGCACAGATCTAGGTCTGAACCCAGGCAATCAACCTCACCCACGGTGAAACAATTAACATATGCTATCAAATCCTGAAAGGACACAACCGATGTGCCATTCGCCGAGCGATACTCAATACGGACTTTTCCTCAGAAGCTAGGAAGTATTGTATACCAGGTAATATATAACTAACTCTATTTTCACATTACACTGTTGCGGCGTGCAACCCGCTCCAATGATATACCCGTGGCGGCGTGCCACCCGATCTAGATACCGTACCTGTGGCGGCGTGCCACCCGATCCAAGTAACCCTCGTCAAATAAATACGCGTCGAGTCAAGTTGCTCATCATAATAAACATCGCCAAAGAAATGCGCGTCGAGTCAAGTTGCTCATTATGGTAAACATATATAGCCTCAAGTTCGGCCACAAGAAACGTATCCGACAAAGTTACTCAATACCGGAACCAAATCAACGATAGAAACCTCTGCACTGATATCTGCCACGAAGGCCCAACCGACAAAGCAATACCCACCAGCCGTCCGCTGGTCCCGAGGCACAACTACCCCGCGGGAGCATACTCTGATGCACTCTGCTACGCAATTTGTGCCACACCATTATAGTCCATATCACATTAGTCTAGACAACCTGGCCCAATGATGACCATTCAGCAATCAAGTCTTTACTATAGTACCATAATACATCAACTCATGTTACCACATGAGACTCGTACATAAGACCACACGGTCTAAGACATATAGGCCACTGAATATTCTCTCAATATTTCCCGAAGGATCACATCCTACAATACTTTATTTTGAAGAACCTCTTGCGATTTGAATTCGTTATCATTACCTTCCAATACGGATTACATAGAATCCCATCATTCACATAATATAACACAAGTCTTGATCCCTTCTAACGAAAACACCATCTTTATCCACATACATAATCTTAAGACACCTTACCGTTACAAGCAAAATCTGGAACACCACAAGACTATTCTTGGGTGTCATTCACCCTTATTCAGCTGTAATTCAACTGTCTTATGGAACAGAACCACTCGTGCCTTGCTAGAACTCTGACACCACAAAACATGATTACATACAGATACAATTAGCTATATTTCTTTTCTATACACCGAACATTCTTTACCAACATAAGTTCACAATATCCTAGTATTTCTTCACATCTACGTAGCACCATAACCCTTATCGAAATTTCCCAACATACCTAGAGACAGAGCCAACACAGCACACGACAATGCAATAAGTTAATCACCTCCCCAACTTAGCTCAGAGTCATACATCAAAGCACTTTTAGCCACTCATAGCCTTCTTACTCAAATGATGCAACAAAGTTCTAGTTAGATTAAACTCAAGTCCTTTACAAGCTTCGGCGGAGGTTCGAATCATAAGAAATATTAATTCTTTTCCAATTCTTGCATTCAATCACACATAACAGTTACGCCTACTCTTTAGGTGACAAAAATCTTTTCTAAGTCCCAAATTTTCCAAAAATTTCGGCAGAGTTCCCTTTATAAATTGGCCTATCCACCTGCCAGAGAATCACCAAACTATTCTAACAATACATCCACAACTCAACAAGATATAACAATGTATTTCAACAACATTAAATCTCAATACTATACGAATCATACTATCACAATTTTATACTTGAACCTGCGCTGTACCTGCTCGAATCATAACATATGTCAAATACCTTTCACCGCAATACACATAACACAACCAATTCAATTTTCTTGAGTCTAAACTCATACTACCATACATAGTGCACTTTACATTTCCGCTAAGAGGCAATGAACATATTTCTCACGCCCATAGCTAGGGCTACATATCAAATCACAATAAGAACCGAATACCTTACAGCTCTCCCATTATCAAACTGCCATTTTCACAATTAAGATCAATATCGATCGTATGAACTTCATAATACCGACTCGCAAAATTAATACCTTGGTGCTCAAGCCATAGACAAGGATCCGGCCTTAAGTCCTCCCGACTGGCCCAACATGAACTCATGGAGATTATATCTCGCCCCTCGATCGGGGAATTGCAAGCCATAAGTCAATTATATTACGGAGCGCTCGATGCGTACACAGACGTGCGGAAGGAATTTCAAAATTATATCTCAAGCTGAATCAAGTGCGCACGATAAGAATTCCAAGAAATGTGAAGTGTTTCCTAAAGGTTCGCAGCCTCCCGAGGATAAGTACGGGCGTCCCCGTACCGATCCACAAGACTCTACTAACCGGCTCAAGACTCATGAGGCCTAGTAAACCTAGGCTCTGATACCAACTTGTCACGATCCCAAATCTGGTCGTGATGCGCCCAGCACATTGCTAGGCCAGCCTGACTAATCAATTACAATAACGGAGCTAGGAGCTCGATTTATCCCAATTAAACATATCAAAACATGAAACAACAGTGATATATATATCGAAAACGGGGAACCAAGCCCGAACACATACCAACTCCCATAGACCGAAGGGTCAAGAGTCATGAGCCTCTAATGAACATAAGTGTATAGTGGTTTACAAGATACCAAGTGCGGAAAGAAATATCAATACAGAATCAAACGACAGTAAGAAGGAATATCGGGTCCTGCGGACTCTGCAGCTACCTCGAATATCCTACAGATGTCGCCTCGAATAGCTACCGGATCACTGCTGAGAGGTACTTGGATCTGCACACAAGGTGCAGGGAGTAAAATGAGTACTGCCAGACTCAGTGGTAATAAACAGGAGTAAGACAGCGTAGATAAGAAATCCGCAATAAAGCACTATGTAAAGCTGTAATCAAATACCTGTCACATAATCAATATCAAATGTACTTGTACCATCAAGTACCAGCAAAACAGTATAACATCTATCAGATGTAGCTAAATGCAATGCAATGCATGATATGACCGCTACGATGCGTAGCCCGATCCAGTTTGGGTACCCGTGCTCATTGTGGGGGTTCGGACTCCGGAGGGGCTCCTACGGCCCAAGCACAATATCACTGCGGTGTGCAGTCCGATCCAACATATATACCGCTGCGGCGTGCAGCCCGATCCACTACCAGTCAGCTAATATGCAAATACAGCCTCGCAGGCTCAAAAGTAGTTTTGAAAACCTTTTTATCATTTTTCAGTTGGAAAACAGTAATACCAAGTTCCAGAGATTGGAAATAGCATGATAACAGAAATAGCTACGGACTGGTAGTAACTAACATGTCAATATGATAAGACAATGATAACGATCCTCGCGGGATCCAATAACTGGCTCACGGCCCACAAGTATACTCGACCACCCAAGAAGGGGGTTCCTCGGCTCAAGAGTGGCCAATATCACAATATAGAGTATGCAACCATCCAAGAAGGAGGTTCGACGGCTCAAGAATAGCCAATATCATAACACAGTGCCAACAAGTCGGACTAAGCCATAGTTCCCAATCACAATCGACCCCGCACTCACATGCGAGTACGTGTCTCGCCGCTATACAGCGTCACAAAGTGGTATACCGGGGTTTCGAACCCGCCGGTCATCACCCACATCTATTACTCACCTCAATACGGCGCGATGACTACTCCGCAATGCCCTTGCCACGAGAATCAAGCTCCGCACGCGTAGAATCTGATCAAATACAGTAGAAATACAACAAATTAGGCCAATGTGACGACACCCAATCAATACAACTCAATTTACACCAAAATTTCCAAAGTTGTCAAAACCCGACTTTTGGTATGCTTGTCGAAAAATTACAAAAGTCACATATTCGGAATCCTCATCACGATACGAGTCTAGGCATATAAAATTTACCAAAATCGGACTCCATTTGCCCACTCAAATCGGTGTTTTTCTTCAATTTAGGCCTAGGGCTCAAACCCACCTTTAATCTTCCATTTACGGAAATTTAACCAAGGATTTCATGTTAAAATGATGTAATTAAGCCACAAAACTTACCTCCAATGAAACCCCGATGATTTCCCAGCAATCTCCCGTCAATTTCTTCTCTTGGAACTCAAAAATGAAGGTTTTGGGTATTAAACCCGTGACTGGCCAGTTCTGATTTTTTAATTTCACTGCCAGGCACTTTAACCCTACGCGTTCACGATGTACCTCACGCGAACGCGATACCTTGATCCTTTCTTCATCGCGAACGCGACATGATGTGACGCGTCCGCGAAGGCCAACTCCCCAACTACGGATTTTTTTACTCTACGCGAACGCGTCCCTGACCACGCGAACGCGTGGCTTCTCTTTTTCCTCTTACGCGAACGCGAGCCTACCCCACGCGAACGCGATGATCAAAACCTTCCTCTTACGCGGTCGCATCCCCCAGCAACGCGAACGCGATGACCATTTTCCCTCAGCCTACGCGAACGCGGGCCTAGCCCTCGCGAACGCGAAGGCTTAACTGATGCCCAGTGATCTGCAGATTTCAACAGACTTTTTCTTGTTTGAAAGTGCCGGATAATGGTCCGGATTCACCCCGAGGCCCCCGAGACCCCAACGAAAACCACAAATATACCCGAAAACATGATACGAACTTGTTCCAATCATAAAAACACCATCCTAAACATCAAAATCACCAATTACCCACGGATTCAAGCCTAAATTTCTTAAAACTTTCCGAATTGCACATTCCATCAAAAACCCGACCAAACGACGTCCGAATGACCTGAAATTTTACAGGCACATCCAAAATCACCTAACGGAGCTACTGCAACTGTCGGAATTCCATTCCGACCCCCGGATCAAAATCTCACCTACCGTTCGGATTTTGCCAAAATTCAACCTTAGCCAATTCAAGCCTATTTCTACACCGGCCTCCAAATTCAATTCCGATTGCTCCCCTAAGTCACAAATCACCACCCGGAACTAACCGAATCATCAGAATCCGATTCCGAGCCCTCTAACCAAATAGTCAACTCCGGGTTGACTTTCCTTATTCAAGTTTCCTTCAAAAAGGCTATATGCCTCATTTTCAATCCAAATCACTCCTAAATCACTCGATAGACTCTAACACTGATATAAAAGCATAAAACATGAAATTACAACATAACGGCATGGTAATTCTCGTGACGACGGGCCAGGTCGTCACATTTTCCTTCTCCACCTTACTGAAAGAAGCCTTGACCCCTTCTAGTTTCAGAAGATAAAGCTTGTTTTTGTTGCTCCAAGTTATGATTGCTCTCTTGTAAATCCTTAAATCTTTTTCTAAGCATCCTTCAGTTGCTCTTGCCAACTGTTTGCTTTACTGTCGGCTTCCCTAGCCTTCTTTTCAGCTTCAAGAATCACTCAGTCAGCTTCACGAGCTTTCTTTTCTTCCCATAAGTTTCGTGCCTATAAGATTAGCCTGTGAAAAATAAAAAGGGGATAAATATAAGTAGAAATTAAATGGAAAATTTTAAAAATAAAAGAGGTGGAAAGAAACATACCTTCAGGGTACTATGAACTATGTCATTCATTAAAGTTAAACAGCTGTGGCTGTCCATTTTCCTCTTCTCTACTTCCCCGATTAAGAGTCCAAGCCAAACATCCGCCCCACCTGATTTCCTTAAAAGGCTCCTGTTAGTAGGAACTTCAAGTGTAACACTCCTCATAGCCATGCTTCTATTGTTGGAGCCTTCTTCTACATGACTAACAGAAGAAGAGGGAATTACAGAAGGAGGTACGGTAGAGGTGGTGAAAATAGCAGTGTTAATAGAACTTAAAACAGGTATGGGGGTAGAGGTTGGTAAGGAAATAGCAATGGAAATGGTAGCTAGATTAACGCTTGAAGTGATTGGAGAAATAGGAGGAACAGAAATAAAAGTTGGAAGAGGGGTTTCCTCCAAAACTGAACTAAAATTACCACCCTCAAAACCTTCAATGAAAAGGCGTTGAGTAGACTCAAGAGTATCATTCGGGATAGTTTCTTCATCAGATATAATATTAACAAGCTCGGAGGTACGAGTAGGTGAAGCTTCAATATCATCCTCAGAAACTATCACACGCCTCCTAGACCTAGGACGAGCTGCCAAAGGGGTATCATCATCTTCTTCAACATCAGAATCTTCTTCCACTGATTTCCTCTTTATTAGAATATCCCGTGTCCTCCCTAGAGGTAAGGAAGCATTGGAAGAAGTTCTAAGGGTAGTAGCTACATCAACTGACATCCCTCGATTGGCAAATCCTGATAAAAAGAACGATGTAAGAGTGGATATACAAAAAGAAAGAATTTACTCTATACAAAAGAAATACTAAATGTATACCATGAGTTTTGACTCTCCAGCCGTTCTTAATAGAAATTGATTTCTAATTACGTGCTTCCATAGGTGCGGCCTTCAGAATAGCATCTACCCAAGCACGGAAGCCAGGGACGAGTTCAACATCTCTCATGGTAGCTATCAAAAAGCGTAACAAAAATGCTTTAAAGATAAAAGATCAAAATATTAAAAATAGACACGGTAAGAAATAAAATACTTACGTGTCATGTTCCACTTCTCTGGGAAAGGCATGTTTGATCCACCCACCAAATCAATTGTGGGAACACTAACAAACTGTGTGTACCAACCACAGTCATTGATATCCTCAGGGTTTATCAAAACCCTTTTACCTCTAGCAGTCAATAAAAAAACTCCATTACGAAACAGTTTGGGATGGTAGAGGTGAATCAGATGAGGAAAAGTAAAATCCACATCCGCTTTGGTCGATAAGAACCTTAAGCATGCCACAACTCTCCACTCCAGGGGACCAATTTAAGCTAAGCAGATATTAAAGAAACGGTAAAATTCGAGAATGACTGGTTCAATAGCAGGGATAAAACTCAGAGTGAAAGGGTAAGTATAAACGCAAGAAAAACCGGGCCTATAAGAAGAAATTCTCTGGTTAGGGTTGAGAACAACTATGGGCATAGACGATTCTATTTGTAGTTGGGCGTCCTCGCTAAACGGACGTCAACCCAATCCACAATGCCTTTATTATTATTTTGAGGGAGGCCCCTCCTTATATAAAGGGGATCTCCCTATTGTAATGGGTATCAGTGTTATTATTCAATAATACAACTCGCTCATTCTCTCTTATCTTCTCTCTATTTCTTAACTCTGACGAACAACTATTCTTAAGTTCATCAAATACAATATTAGATCTATCATAATTATATTGCTCTTACATCTCTAGCTTATTATATTTCATTACGATTTACCCTTTCATATTTTTGATTGTTTTAAGCTTGCAATGTAACAATTAAACTTTTGAGCCAAACAGGAACAATTTGATAAGTATTGTTTTAGTCTTTGTAGCAATATTTGGTTGACCTGGGATCTTATAAGTATTGATTTAGTGTTTAAATAACATATGCTCAAATGCATTTTGGTGTTAATCTTGAGTTTTGAGCTTCATAGCAGTATCGCGTTTGATCTTCGGGTTATTATTTCCCTTTATTCTTCGATGTGTCATGTATGTTTACTGATGGGGATTTTCTATTATTTGGTCAATATTTGTCTTGGACAATAAAATACTGGGGAGTTGGAACGAGAAATAAGATCTTAAATTTTTCATTGCTTCTATTTATTGCTTTATTGCTCGCTAGGAGCATGTCTAGACCGACAACACTTGGTTAGGCAAGGCTTAGGATTTTGTTTAGTTTCGAGGTAAGAGGTCGTTTCCTTAGATAAATTTATCCGGAAAATGCCCCGAAGGATCTGTATATATTTTTTTCTGGAGTGTGCCCCAAAGTATTTGTTTTTGGAGGCCGAAAGTAGAACTCATCATACTTATTTTCCTTTATTAGACGAGGACGACCTCGAGCTTCATATGTATTTATTTTGCTTTTCCGTGTTTATTTTTACCTCAATATGAATGCTAAAAGTCAGCTAGATCAAGTACGCAACCGTGACTTTCACGAGACTTGGGGAGTGCCTAACACATTCTTTCCGAGTCAAATGACCCCCTTACCCAAATCTCTGGTGCATACTCAATTTGGAGTCCAAAGTGTTTTAAAGGAAAATTATTTTTTTAAAATGGTGACCTGGAACATCGAAATCAAAAGTAGGCGGCGACTCTGATTTGAACAAGATCAATTTTGTCATTTTTGAATATGAAAACTATTGGAAGTTACTTGTTTGTAATTAGGTATGGACTAGTTAGGTTATTTTATCCAATTAATTAGGACTCAAGTGCAAATACTAGAATATAGAGTAGTGGTTGTTATTATTCTATATTTGCTGTATATAATCGTTAGTAGCTACAGTAAAATGACAGTTGAGAATTTTCCCAAACAGTCTTCTCCTTCTTCATCTCTCAAACTCTCTTCTATGGCTGAATTTTGACATGGTATCAAAGCTATGGAGACTGATTCATGAAGCTTCTCTTCGTCAATTTCTCACTCAATATTGAATTGAACAGTATTAATTTCAATTGATTCTGTGTTTAATTGTGAAGATTGAGCTCTGGAATTTGTGCGTCAATGGCAGAAAAAATCGACCATATGCATCCTCTCTTTCTTCAACCTTCCGATACAATTGATTCTAATACCAATCCAGCTCACAAGCTCAAAAAATTATGGATTTTGGAGTAGATCGATGCGACTTGCTCTCAAGGCCAAAAGGAAGCTAGGGTTTGTAACAGGAAAATGTGCTTAGGAAATGTACAAGGATGCCCTGCTGGAAGAGTGGGAGACTTGTAATGTGATAGTGCATTCCTGAATAATGAACTCTGTTTCGAAGGATTTTCTTAGTAGGATCATTTATGCATCGGATGCAAATGCGGTCTGGGAGGATCTCAAAGAGCACTTTGATAAGGTGAATTGAGTGTGTATTTTTCAATTGCATAGATTGATCTCTAGATTATCATAGGGATCAGATTCTGTGTCAGTCTATTTTACTAAGTTGAAGGAGTTATGGGCCGAGTATGACGTAATAGTATAATTCCCAGACCGTGGTTGTCCTAGATCTAAGGAACACATTGTTTATTTGCATTAACAAAGGGTAATGCAGTTTCTAGATGGATTAAATGATACTTATGAGCAAGTTCGTAGGCAGATTATAATGAAAACTACTGAACCAACATTTAATCAAGCATATGCACTGATTATTCAAGATGAAAGCCAACAATCAATGGGAAATGTTTCTATGGCTGAAAAGGGAGATCCATTAGCTATGCAAGCTGGTAGAGAACAGGGATATAGAGGAAAGAAACAATTTCTACAATGTGATCATTGTCGTATGAAAGGTCATACAAAAGAAAATTGTTTCAAAATTATCGGTTATCCAGAAGACTTTAAGGGAAGGAAGCATTACCGACCTAGAGGAACATTAACTATAGCTAACTGTGTAGAAGGAATGACAAGCCAACCTGCACAACCTGTAACAAAGTCTAAGGGAGATTACTTCTTTACAGAGGCTCAATATCAACAAATATCGGGATTGCTCAATAACAAAGACTCATCAAGTGAAAACACAATAGCTAATAATGCATGTAAGACTATTTCCTTATCTTGTAATGTAGAGGCCTTGAACAAGTTGAAAGATAGATGGACTGCACTGTCATCTAATGTAGAAACCTTGAATAGTCTGAAAGATGTATGGATTGTGGACTCAGGAGACACATATCACATATCATCTAATCCGAATCTGATGAATAATGTGAGTAGAATAACTGATAAAATAATGGAAAATGTTACACTA
The DNA here is from genome assembly GCA_032618575.1 of Nicotiana noctiflora. NCBI lineage: Eukaryota > Viridiplantae > Streptophyta > Magnoliopsida > Solanales > Solanaceae > Nicotiana > Nicotiana noctiflora. The sequence continues at coordinate 466,279 of JASVEL010004222.1, forward strand.
CCTAATGGTGGTTATGCAAAAATAGAATACATTGGAAGTTCTTCTTTGTGAGACTTTGATAATCTGGAAAATGTCCTTCATGTGCCAGATTTTAAGTTCAACCTAATGTCAGTATCCAAACTTACCAGAGATCTAAGTTGTGCAGCCATATTTTTACCTGAACTGTGTGTGTTTCAGGATCTTTACAATGATAGGGTGAAGACGATTGGTAAGGAAGATGAAGGATTGTATGTGCTGAAGGGCAAAAGAATCAGACAACTAGCAGCTAGTGTTAGCATGAATGGAGTAGCAGAAGATACATGAAACTTATAGCATTTGAGGCTGGGTCATGCCAGTTTTCCATTGATGAAGAATGTTTCTTTCTTGAAAAATAATGTAGATGATGAAACACAAAATAAATGTACTGTTTGCCCCTTGGCAAACCATGTAGACTAAGCTTTCCAGATAGTGACAAAAGAAGTAGTAGATCTTTTGAACTTGGCGACATGGATGTTGGGGGGCCATATAAAACAGCAACTCATGACAGGAAACACTATTTACTTACAGTTGTTGATGACTTCTCAAGAGCTACTTGGATTTTTCTGACGCAGTCTAAGAGTGAAATAATTAATTTTCTGAAACAATTCTTGTGTATGGTTAAAACACAGTTTGATACTTGTGTTAAGATTGTAAGAATTGACAATGGGACAGTGTTTTTTAACAAACAGTGGAGTGATCTTTTAAGATCACAAGGGATTATTCAGCAAAGTAGTTGTGTATATACTTCTCAACAGAATGGTGTTGTTGAGAGGAAACATAGTACATACTTAACACTTCTAGAGCTTTGAGATTTCAAAGTAATGTTCCAAGTCATTTTTAAGGGGAATGTCTACAAACAACAGTGTACATCATAAATAGGCTACCCTCTAAGATCCAAGATGGAAAGATTCCTTTTGCTATGTTGCATGCTAGAGAACCGTCCATAATTCATCTAAGAGTTTTTGGGTGTCTATGTTATGCAACTAATTCGGTAATAGAGGATAAATTTGCTGCCAGAGCTAGGAAGGTTGTACACATGGGATATTCCACCACTCAAAAAGGATATAGGTTAAATGATTTAACCACTAAATATTTCTTTGTTAGCAGGGATTCCCATTCATGGGACTGCAATCACAATCTAACCTGCAGGACAATTTGGAGACCAGTGTTTTGCAACTTGACCCATCAACCTCTGAAGCAATTGAACAAGTTGTCATACATCCAGAAGAAAGTCAAGTCATACAGGAAGAACCAAGAGTTTCTATTCTTGATGAACCGATTCTTGATCATCATGATGCAGATGATAGAGTAGCTGAATTTGATGCAGAAGAAACAGTAATGAATATTCATGATGCAGAAACACACAATGATCTTGTTCAGTTGGAGAACATTGATGTTCCAAATGTTGCCACTCCAAGAACTGAATCAATTTTCAACACATCTGATAGACAGCACGTCCATGGAAGACAATCTCAAAGAGTTGAACGTCCACCTATATGGCAAAAAGATTATGTGGTGCAGCTTCAGAAACCTTCACAGTGCAATTATAATATCTAATTTTATGTCATATGAGAAGATGTCCTCTAAGTACCAAAATTATGTTTATGTTTTTACAGTATTAAAAGAATCTAATACTTTTAAGGAAGCTGTACAAGATGACAGATGGATCACTGCTATGCAACAGGAGGTACAAGCTTTAGAGGACAACAAGACATGGGAGGTAGTAGACCTACCTCCTGGAAAAACTTCTATTGATTCAAAATGGGTTTACAAAATAAAGTACAAGGCTAATAGAAAGGTTCAAGGCTTTTTTGGTGGCTAAAGGATAGAATCAGCAAGAGGGATTAGAGTATCATGAGACCTTTTCACCAGTAGCAAAAATGATAGCACTTAGGTCTGTAATAGCCTTGGTAGCCTCAAAAGATTGGACCATATACCAGATGGATGTGTTTAATGCATTTCTTCAAGGAGACGTATTTGAAGAAGTATATATGGACTTGCCACAGGTTTTCAAAGTCAGGGGGAGCAAAAAGTGTGCAGACTCCTAAAGTCACTATATGGACTCAAACAAGTATCTAGGCAATGGAATCTTAAGTTTACAGAAGCCCTGGTAAATGCAGGTTTTGTTCAGAATGTTTTTGATCACTCTACGTTCACCAAGAAATCATGATTAGATATTGTAATCATTCCCATATATATGGATGATCTATTATTGACTGAAAGCAGTAAAGAACTGATTGATGAAACTAAGGCATCTTTACATCAGCAATTCAAACTTAAGGATTTGGATGAATTGAAATACTTTTTAGGCATTGAAGTTCTGAGGTCAAACATGGGATCTTACTTAATCATAGAAAATATTCGTGGGAGCTGATTTCTGAGCTGGGATTGAGTGGTGCCAAGCCTGTTATAACACCTATTGAGATTAATCAGAAACTCACAACAGTCGAGTATGATGAAACTGTTGGGACCAAAGAAGAAGATCCCTTAACAGGATAGTAGAGATTGATAGGTAAACTTCTCTATCTTACTGTTACTAGGCCTGATATCAGCTACGCAGTGTAGAGTCTGAGCCAATTTATGAAAATGCCTAAGAAGTCTCATATGGAGGCTGCACTCAGAGTGGTAAGATATCTCAAGTCTACACCAGGTATGGGGATTCTGTTCAAGAGAGGTGAGACAGATACTTTGACTACCTTTTGTGACTCGGATTGGGCAGCTTGTCCAATGACTAGGAGGTCAGTTATTGGTTATGCAGTCAAGTTTGGTGAGTCCCTAATATCATGGAGGTCAAAGAAACAACATACTGTGTCAAGGAGCAGTGCAGAGGCAGAGTATCGTAGTATGGCATCAGCAGTTTCAGAAGTTGTATGGATACTTGGTTTATTTTCAGAATTAGAGGTATCCATTATGCAACCACTTTCACTGTTTTGTGGCAGTAAAGCAGCAATGCAAATAGCTGCTAATCCTATCTTTTACGAATGGACAAAACACATTAAAATCGATTGCCGTTTCATTCGAGAATACATCAAAAGGGGCTGATCACTACTCAATATGTATCATCTAAGGATCAGCACGCCGATCTTCTCACAAAATGATTACCTCTTTTTTTTGACAACATCAATTTTTACTAGGCAAGCTGGGTGTCTTAAACATTCTTCATCCACACGCTTGAGGGGAGTATTGAAAGTTACTTGTTTGTAATTAGATATGGACTAGTTAGGTTGTTTTATCCAATTAATTAGGACTCAAGTGTAAATATAGAGTAGTAGTAGTTATTATTCTATATTTGTTGTACATAATCGTTAGTAGCTACAGTAAAATGACAGCTGAGAATGTTCCCAAACAGTCTTCTCCTTCTTCATTTCTGAAACTCTCTTCTATGGCTGAATTTTGACAAAATCCCTCTTGAGCCTCAAGAATCTTTTATTATTTTAATAAGGTTAATGAGGTTGGTTAAAAAGGGGTGTGACACTATCGAAATTGTTTTTCTGTCTTTTCTAAACCAATATAATCAATACCTTTAAACATCCGTTAATATGAGAACACTAACGAAATAATTAGCTGCACAAATCTCTTGGTGAAAAAAATTCGACATTACTATCAGGCCAAAGTATTCGTTGGCTTTGTTTAGTTATCTTAGAAAAGTCTAAATTGAGCAGGTGTATATCCATATGTAAATTAAAAGAATATAATTCATGAGTGATTAGGCCTTTTTAAAGAAATAAATGCTTGCCTGCAAAGTAGGTTAAAGAACAAAAGGATAAAGATAATTGACTGTATTTTGGAATTTAAAGTTTTATATATTTTTATCTTTTATTTTTCTTATTTAACAACCCAAGTATGGACAATTCATCTCTTCTGCATCTCGCTATCTGTCGTCTTCTTCGTGTATATATTTGCAAAGCCGATCGATGTTAGTTGTAATAGTTGAAAATAGAAATTTAAACTATTGACTGTCATTAGAGTAAGAAAATGTTAATTCATATTGTAATTAATTGGAATAACGAAGTAGTCGTCCTAACTAACGGGTTTAAAGAACTCTATTTTTTCTTAAAAAACAATTAGATTGGAGCAAGTTTTTCTACTTGGTTAAATTGTTATGAGATCAAATTATTCATTCTTTTATTACTTTTATGTTTCGTGTTAGGCAATTCCACTTTAAAATAAGTGGAAATGGCTAATTGTTGAAAAACTTGATCAGAAAATGGAAATGAAAAGTACTACTGCATATTTTAAACGCACCCTATATTATACTTAAGAATTATCTGAGCACGTAACAATAGTTATTTAAATTGTTTTTTGAATCAACTGCTATTTCTGCATGAAAGCGAAAGTGACGGGTATGTACGTATAATCAGACCTAATAAATAAGTGTGAATTATCTGTAAAAGAAATAGATGGTCACTATACAGTCATTTGTTATGAATTTCATAATAATATATATATATATATATATATATATATATATATATATATATATATATATATATATATATATATATATATATGCAGTGATACGGCTAAGACCTATTTGATGAAGATTGGTTATTCTCTCTAATCTAACTGAATAAAATGACATGTGTTTAATATATATATATATTGTTATAAAATAATAAAAGAACAAGAACAATATTGCAGAGAAAGAGAGAGAGAGAATTTTTATTGAATTTTTGGATGAATTACAATGGAATAGAACCCTCTATTTATAGGGAGAGTTTGACTTAGCCACTAAGTAATAAATCCTAGAATCTCTCTGAATATGGACATTCACCATAAATAGAATTATATTTATAACAGTCCCCCTAAATGTCTATTCAACAGATAATGTGCCTCGTTAAAACCTTAACTGAAATAAAACCCCGTACACATATTTAACAATATGCCTTTTGGTTGCCTCGTTAAAAACCTCGCAAGGAAAACCCAGTGGGACAAAACCTTGTAAGGAAAAAAAGAGAGCAACGCGCATTAACTCCCCTGATGAGAGCATCAATTCACATCCTTAAGCATTCACATCCCCATCTTGTACACTAGCTTCTTAAAGGTTGACGTAGGTAGAGATTTTGTGAACAAATCAGCCATATTATCACCTGAACGAATCTGTTGCACATTAATATCACCATTCTTTTGAAGATCATGTGTGAAAAATAACTTTGATGAAATGTGCTTTGTCCTATCTCCTTTTACGAATCCTCCCTTCAATTGAGCTGTGCATGCTGCATTGTCTTCATATAAAATTGTGGGTAACTTATCACATTTGACACCACATTTGTCTCGAATAAAATGTATTATAGACCTCAAACATACACACTCTCTACTTGCTTCATGAATAGCAATTATTTCAGCATGATTAGATGAAGTAGCCACAATTGATTGCTTAGTCGATTTCCAAGATATGGCAGTGCCTCCACAGGTAAATACATAACCTGTTTGAGATCGAGCCTTGTGGGGGTCGGATAAATACCCAGCATCAGCATAACCAACAAGATCGAGACTGCAATTGTTGCTATAAAATATGCCCATATCGGCAGTCCCTATTAGATATCGCAATATGTGTTTGATCCCATTCCAATATCTCCTTGTGGGAGCAGAGCTATATCTTGCTAAGATATTAACTGAAAAAGTTATGTCGGGCCTTGTAATATTGGCAAGATACATTAGTGCATCAATTGCACTAAGATATGGTACTTCATGACCAAGTAGCTCTTTATTCTCTTCTTGAGGTCGGAATAAATCCTTGTTCACATCAAGTGATCGAACAACCATCGGAGTACTTAATGGATGTGCTCCATCCATGTAAAACCATTTTAGTACATTTTCTATGTAGGTAGATTGATGAACAAAAATTCCATTTTCCAAATGTTCAATTTGCAAACCAAGACATAATTTTGTCTTTCCGGGATCTTTCATCTCGAATTCCTTCTTTAAATAATCAATTGCCTTTTGGAGTTCTATAGGAGTTCCAATAAGATTTATGTCATCAAGCTATATGGCAAGTACAACAAATTTCGATTTTGTTTTCTTTATAAAATTACATGGGCAAATGGCATCATTTATATAGCCTTCCTTTAATAAATACTCACTAAGATGATTATACTACATTCGTCCTGATTGCTTTAGACCATACAAAGATCTTTGCAATTTGATTGAAAATACTCTCCGGGATTTTGAATTATTTGCATTACGTATTTTGAAGTCCTTGGGAATTTTCATGTATATCTCATTATCAAGTGAGTCGTAAAGGTAGGCGGTAACCACATCAATTAAATGCATGCCAAGTTTTTCTTGGACAGCAAAACTAATGAGATAACGGAACATTATTGCATCCATAACGGGTGAATATGTCTCTTCATAATAGACACCAGGCCTTTGTGAAAATTCTTGTGCAACAAGTCGTGCCTTATATATTTGTACCTCATTTTTCTTTTTCTCTTGCGTACAAAGACCCATTTATAGCCATCAGGCTTAACACCATTAGGTGTTTGGACTATAGGCCCAAAAACTTCACGTTTTGCAAGTGCATTCAACTCTGATTGGATTGCTTCTTGCCATTTTGGCCAATCAAGTCTTTGTCGACATTCTACAAGAGATTGAGGTTCAAGATCCTCACTTTCTTGCATAATGCTAGATGCAACATAATATGCAAAGATATAATCCACCACTATATCCACTCGATTCAAATTTGTCTCAGTGTCAATTGGATTTATTGATAGTTCCTTATTTTCTTGAGTCTCGGGCTCAGTGGATTCCTCATGAATCTCAGAATTTATTAAATCATGGATTTCTTCATGAGATTATTTCGTAGTGTCATTTTGATAATTTATTTTCCTTTTTCTAGGATTTCGATCTTTGGAACCTAATGGTCTGCCATGTTTCAGGCGTGCTTTTGACTCATTAGCTATGGCACTAGAAGATTGTCCAATAGGGACATCAATACGGATTGGAACATTCTCCGCAGTGATATGTGGTTTTGTTATCCTTTTTATATCCATAAATGCATCTGGTATTTGATTTGCTATTCTTTTCAAATGAATAATCTTTTTCACCTCTTTTTTCATAAATAGAGGCACGTGGATCAAGATGAGATAATGATGGATTTTTCCACAAAATTTCCCGTTTGGTTTCACCAACTTCTCCCCCTAATTTTGGGAAAAGTGTCTCATCGAATCGATAGTCTGCAAATAGTGCAGTAAATAAATCTCCCGTTAATGGCTCGAGATAGCGAATAATGGAGGGCGACTCAAACCCAACATATATTCCTAACCTTCTTTGTGGACCCATTTTGGTGCGATATGGCGGTGCTACATGCACATATACTGCGCATCCAAAAATTCTTAAATGAGATATATTAGGTTCATGACCCAAAACTAATTACAACGGGGAATATTTATGATAATTTGTCGGTCTCAGACGAACTAGCATTGTTGCATGCAAAATGGCGTGACCCCAAACAGAAGTGGGCAGCCTCGTTTTCATGAGTAACGGTCTTGCTATCAATTGCAGACGTTTAATTAAAGACTCTGCAAGACCATTTTGAGTGTGAACATGAGCTACAGGATGTTCCACTTTTATCCCAATTGATAAGCAATAATCATTAAATACTTGGGATGAAAACTCAGCACCATTATCAAGTCTAATAAACTTAATTGGATTATCAGGAAATGGTGCCCGCAATCGAATTATTTGTGCCATTAATTTTTCAAACGCGAGGTTGCGAGATGACAATAGGAAAACATGGGACCATCTAGAAGATGCATCTAGACCATAAAATATCGGAATGACCCACTAGGTGGGTGAATAGGCCCACAAATGTCTCCTTGTATACGTTCCAAAAACGCAGGGGACTCAATTCCAACCTTTGTTGGTGATGGTCTAATAATTAACTTACCTTGATAATAAGAAGTGCAAGAAAATTCATCATTTAAAAGAATCTTTAAATTCTTTAACGGATGCCCATTTGAGTTTTCTATAATTTGTCTCACATAATTGATCCAGGATGTCCCAATCGATCATGCCAAAGTATAAAGGTATTGGAATCAGTAACCTTTTGGTTTTGTAATAGAATGTGCCTCAATTGCACCAATTCTTGTCCAATAGAGGCTACAAGACAAAGATGAGAACTTCTCAATAGCCCTTTTCTGGCCAGAGACATTTTATGGTAATGATGAGATATTCTAGATTATTCTCATCTATTGTCTCAATATGATATCCATTTCTGCGGATATCTTTAAAACTCAACAAGTTCCTCTTGGACTTGGAGGAGAACATTGCATGCTCTATGATAAGTATTGTTCCCTTAGGCAGAGTTATAATAGCTCTTCCAGAGCCTTCAATTAGATTACTACTACCAAAAATTGTAGTAACATCTGCCTTACACATACTTAAATGAGAAAAAAATTTATCCTCTTTGAATATGGTATGTGTTGTACATGAATCAATTAAACAAATATTTTTACAATTGAACTCTGATCCAAGTTTGCTTTGTGAGATATCCATATATGCTTCCCATATTTTGACATATAATATATATATATATATATATATATATGTGTGTGTGTGTGTGTGTGTGTGTATGTATAAATATTAGTATTTTCAGGGAAAAAGAAAAGAAACAAAGTTAAGTCTATAATTTGATTATGTGAATACTAAAATTTACAATGGCAGCATGTACAATATAAAAGCTAGTACAATAAAATCATATTTTTTTTACGTATGTTATTATTTAATAACAATGGGTACTATAAGAATTAGTGTCATTTGTGTACAAAGTTTGCATCGAATTAGTGAGATTAGACCTTTATGCTCTTAACAAATAATAGTTGTTTTCTTTTTGTTTAGCACTATTAGTAGAGATGAAAAGACTAACTTATGTTGCTGCATTACAGTAGCAAACATGGATTCACGCCTGGCTTAAAATTTTGTATAGCGTCAGTTGATTTAAAAAATTTAGCAAATAGTTTCAACTGATAAATTACAACTGATACCAACTATAACTTTTGACCACTCTCAAACTTTATTCAATGACAGATTATACTAATTCCATATACTAATTAGAACTACTACTCATGTAAACTACGATAATTACATTATGTTTATTCACTAACTAATACGAATAAGCAAAATAAAATAAAATAAAATCAAACTACTTAATCTTCTTTGACCACAGATCCATCACCGATCAAGTGGTCTATTTTCCCGTCAGGGTGCTCAAAGAAGTCTGCCACATCCAAGTGGGTGCTGTCAAAATCATTGTCAGAGACAAAATTGGCTTCAGAGCCTTTATTCTTTAGATATGCTTGATAAAGTTCAACCAAATGTCTTGGTACACGATAAATATTTGCCCAATGCCCTTTTCCACCGCAACGATAGCATTCAGTTTCTAAACCATTTGCTTTTGGCTTATCATCTCCTTTCCACCTTTTGTGGTTATTTCTCTTTGGGGGATGATTAACACCGGAAAAATTTCTTCCTTGTCTACGGCCACGGCCACAGCTACGTCCATAATCACGATCACGATTACGGATACAGTCACGACCACGACTATGATCACGATCACGACTGCGAATAGAGTTACGGCCTTGCTTTTCCTTTTTTTCGTCGAGATTAGGTTGGTGTTCAGTGTACCGAACTTTCGATCAGGGAGAGCTCAACAGGGTCGAGACCAAGATTTTACACGCTTAGCATAATGGGAATACACCTCATCCACTCCAGGCAATGGTGTAGACCCAGTGGGTCGATTTTCATGATTTCTCATGAGCAAGTCATTGTTTTGATCAGCCACAAGAAGAAGAGAAATCAGCTCAGAGTACTTCTTGAAACCTTTCTCTCTTTGCTGCTGTTGCAAAACCATATTGGAGGCATGAAACGTTGTAAACGTTTTTTCAAGCGTATCATAATCACCGATAGTATCTCCACATAGTTTCAATGTAGAAGTAATTCTGAACATCGCAGAATTATATTCAGAAACAGACTTAAAGTCTTGGAGCCTCAGATAAGCCCAATCATATCGTTCTTGTGGAAGGGTGGCCAACTTTAAGTTGTCATATCTTTTCTTTAAGCTATTCCACAAAATAAGTGGGTCTTTGACTGTGAGATATTCAATTTTCAACCCTTCATCAAGGTGATGGCTCAAGAAAATCAAGGCCCTAGCACAGTCTTGGGTGGATGCTTTATTTCTGTCTTTAATGGCGCCTCCAAGACCCATTGCATCTAAGTGGATTTAAGCATCCAACACCCATGTCATATAGTTCTTGCCCGAAATTTCAATGGCAACGAACTTTCTTTTCATAATGTCAGTCATAATTAAAAAGAGGAGAAAAGTTACCTTAATCTTCTCAAAAAACTTCTTGAGACGGTAGAGTCTCGTGCTGATAACGTGTTATAAAATAATAAAAGAACTAGAACAATATTGCAGAGAAAGAGAGAGAGGAAATTCTTATTGAATTTTGGGATGAATTACAATGGAATAGAACCCTCTATGTACAATGAGAGATTAATTTATAACCCACTAACTCACGTGATAGTCTCATGCTGCTTCTCTCTTCAATACTATTTAATTAATTGAAATACAACTTTTCTGTAGATATTTTTATTTAATATTCATTCTTTCACATTTTATTCGGTATAAAATAGTAATATTTAATTTAATATCAGAAATCAAATGTTTCATACCAAGAACCAATTTCTGTACGTTGTTAGTATTACATTGCGTAGTTAAAACTGCGTCATAGAAAAGTCTAGATTGGCTGGTGACAGAGATACACACGACATGGTATTATTTCCACATATTATTGTTCTTTCTTCTCTCCAAGTTAAATAATTTTAAACTGGGAGTATATGAAGTCTTTAATTGTTTTCGTCTACGTCATACGCAATTGACAGTGTCAGATTTAAATGAAAAGCGGATCAACTCACATTAAATATTAATGCAAAAATAGTTTTAGGCCCCATTTGGCCATAAGAGAAAAAAAGATAACTTTTTTCCTTTTTTTTTTGGAATGAGTGTTAGGCTAATTCCAAATCCAACTTAAAGTTGAATTTTGGAATTATTCGGAATTCGTAAAACTTAAAAAAGTTATTTTCATAATTTTCATTCTAAATCGTTCACAAAAATTTAAAAAAAAATTCTAATTTGTATTCATGTCCAAAGACAACTATAATTTTTCAATATCATTTTTAATTTAAAATATTTTTTATCTTTTTGTTGGAATTCTCCAAACCTCCACTTAGACTTTAGCTAAGTCCTCAACTATGCGATTCTTTTTTACAAAAGCTGGCTATTCAGTCACATACGTACGCAACCAATTAATTATATCATATCAAATTTACCACCGAAGGTTACGGTGGGATGAATAATATACGTTAAATATAGGTGTTGGATTAATTAAAGCCTGTAACTTATAACTGAAAAAAAAAACTGAATTATTTTTGTAGCAAGACAACGTGATTACACTAATACGTACATAATTAAGAAACAACACGTTTAATGTACTCACTTTTTATGCGTAATTGAAGTTGTCATTTGTACTAGTTGGTAACCTATACGTACCTTTAGTCACTATGGAGTTTATAAGAAAAAAATATTTAAAGGCTTTTAAACTTATTATAGTCTTAAAAGATTAAAAGGGTAGAGACGATAATATTTATGTATTTCTAAAAGTTTCTCATCAAGGTTAAAATAAATTATAAATTTGAATTAATCTCTAACATAAAAATATGTAACTTAGCTTGTGAATTCCACTTCTTTATGGCTCGCCCATTATGGCTAAATTCAACATTAACATAAAATGGTATCCCCAAACATAACTGGTTCAAACTCAATACGGATGGTGCCTTCAATCATGAAAAGAACAAATTTGGCATTGGGGGAGGCTTTCATAACTATAAAGGAAATTGGATATTAGGATATCAAAAAACTGACAAAGCTCTTTCATAGCAATCCATGAAGGATTGAAAATAGCTACCCAATACAACCTTTTTCCACTAGAGATTGAAACGGACACCATTGATGCTATCCATACACTAAACAAGGATCACCTTGTCATGCCTAATATTGTTTATTCGTGCAGGTTATTGATGCTCAAGCGAAAGGACCTATCACTACGATATAACTTTCCGGAAGGAAACCAAATTGCTCACCTTTTGGCAAAAGATGCATGCAAGGATACATTTTGGCAAGTTTGCGAGGAATCGGCTAAACTACATCCAACACCTTTTTTTTTTTTTTTTTTTTTTTTTTTTGTAATCGAACAAGTTGCTAAAGATCTGGATGTTGGCTACTTATCCAAGAAGGCACTAGACATTACGACATGTAATAGACGAAGACTTTAGGCAACAATGTCACAAACATTGGACTACCAAGTTGTGACAACTTTCATTCTCAAGATGAAAATAATTTTCAGCCTTTTCTTTTTATTAATTCCGTCTGCTAATATTTCTCTTCGCGGTCTTTTTCCGAACGTGTACGGTATTAATTCCTACCACTCAAATTTCAAGTGGAACTGATCCGTTTGGATACAATTGTAGAATTGTCAAAGGTATGCATCCAACATGGTCTATTATATTTTTGTCAAGAACTTGCCTTATTCTTCTGTTACATATCGCTATAAATAGAAAGGATGTTGCCTCCTTATTTACTTACTCCACAATAAGCATACAACATCATACTAAAAGTGATATTTCTCGTATAATAAACTAGAAAAAAACAATGTCTTTGGTTATGGCATCCCTCAAGAATCTCTTGTTCTTCCCTCTTCGTGGTTTCATCCACAAAGATTTCCATGATATCTTTGAGAGAATGACTCTCTTGGACAAGCTTTTTTTTCTGGTAAATTTTCACTTAGTTAATTATTCTGCCTTAATTCTTTATTGCCGTAATGCTTTACTTCTTCAGAAAAAACTAGATTTTACCTTTTGAATAACTAATGGGAAGACAGTTAAATTTGCGCTACTTTTGGTCCTTTTTGCTTCTATTTTTAATTTATTATTTTAAAAAGTACAAAGATCAAAGTTGAGAAAAGAAGGACTATCCTCTATTTTCTTTTTCTTTTTTATACTTGACATGTTAAAGTACTAACTTAATACTAAAATAATCTCTATTCTCTTACCTCTAGCTTGGAACTGAATTAAAGTTTGTTCTTCTTGCATGCCACACCTTTTTTTAATTTTTTGGGTATGTACGCTTTAATTATTGTGACATGCATGCAGATTGTTCATTTCCTTGATAAACTGAATCTGTGGCACCGGCTACCGGTGTTCTTGGGGCTACTATATCTTGGAGCGCGGCGGCACCTGCATCAGGAATACAATTTGATCAACGTCGGTAAAACACCGGTCGGCGTCAGATCAAATCCGGCCGATCACCCTTATCGAACTGCTGACGGTAAATACAACGACCCCTTCAATGAAGGTGCAGGCAGTGAACTTTCATTTTTTGGGAGGAATATGCTACCTGTTGATCAGCATAATCAGGTATATTAATTAGGTTCTTGAGGCTATAAATTATATATTTATATGGTTTCCCTCATATCTCAAAATTCAGCCGCAATTGTCCAATAATCTTAGAAATGCTATGTTCATTTGGACTTTTAATAAATTATCAACCTCCTATTCGATCCATATATAATTCATTATCGGCATCATGATATAATTTTCTACAGTGAGCGGCCATGTATAGGTATGGTAATCTTTTATACATGACATAACTAATACATAATGAATGCATTTAAATTATATACACCGCCAGAGAATTAAAGAACTTTTACATTATTAATATAATATATATGACAAGTTATAGAAGTTTTTAACTACACGCTATTTTCCAAGTTATTATATTATGCTTGATTAAAGATGTATACTATTTATGTATGTTAATTATACTTGATTTTATAAATAAGTTAAACCCCAGACCCCACCTTGTGGGACTATACTGGGTAGTTGTTGTTGTTGTTGTTTATAAATAAGTTAAACAATATCAGTGTTTATTAGCTATATAGCAGTAAATATTGATAGCATTGATTATAGCAAGGGTGGAGGGTGTATGGAGACGAAGTTACTCTTTCAATTCCTTGCAGACGATCATTTCTAGTTCACTGTTATGGTGGTATGGGACTATAGGTATTGGTACTCTACTTCCTTTGCCGTGCACTCACAAGCTAATAAGAGGAAGAAGGAAAAAACCGACCACAGTACTAGGATGCTAGTAACTAGTACAGGTTTAAGTTAATTGGTTTTCTGGCTCTTTATAAATTTATTTTTTGTTTATGACCTTATCTTTGTTTTTTTAATACATAAAAATTTACTTTTACACGAAAGAAATCCGTTTTTTATACATAAGTGATTTAAAAGGTCATTTTGTTTAGTTATAAAATTATAGAGACATCATATACAAATATCACTGAGATTTTAGGGTCGGACATGTCATGTGGGGTGGGCACTTTTGTCTAATAATTTTCTTAGTACATAGTACTTATTAATTAAGCTAATTAAATGCTCACCAAATTCGTACCGTTATTAATGCAGAGTTTGGCATTTATTTTTGGTAAGGAAAAGTCAACAAACCTAATTTGTAGAGGCATACATATAATTAAGAGAATTAATTGAGTAAATAATGGTGTCTAAACTGTTTTTTTTTTCCTCTCAAAAAATGAAATGCAGTTAAAGAAGCCAGACCCAATGGTGGTAGCTACGAAGCTGCTAGCAAGAAGAAATTTTGTGGACACAGGAAAACAATTTAACATGATCGCTGCTTCTTGGATACAGTTTATGATTCATGATTGGATCGATCATCTGGAAGATACTAAGCAGGTCAGATTAGCAGGGGCGGCCAGACCTTAACTTGCTTTAGGCCCCAAAAATTTAAGGGCCCTAAAATAACTATTCTTTTATAATATAGCAGTATATTATTTTATATAATTATTTCATATTATTCACAAATTATTTTTTTATTATTATATTAATTTTTTTATAATTCAATTTCTTTCTCTAAATAATATAACCAAAATAGTTTTTTGTCAATCTTATTTTACATTTTTACTAAAATAGATTGAGCTTAGGGCACCCGAAGAAGTTGCAAGTATTTGCCCACTAAAATCCTTTAAGTTTTTCAAGACCAAGGAAATTCCTACTGGCTTTTATGAAATCAAGACCGGTCACTTGAACAGACGTACCTCCTGGTGGTAAGATTGCATACTAATTTATTTAGATGGTACGTATTTTCAATATTTTATTTAGATGGTAAGTAATAGTATATACTTGTACATGAAGGGATGGAAGTGCTATATATGGGAGCAATGCAGAAGTATTGAAGAAAGTGAGAACATTTAAAAATGGGAAGCTGAAACTATCAGCAGATGGACTACTCGAAATAGACGAAAATGGGAAAATCATATCTGGTGATGTTCGTAACACTTGGGCTGGACTTTCGGCACTACAGGCTCTCTTTGTTCAAGAGCATAATTCTGTTTGTGATGTCTTGAAGGTACTAATCATATTACGGTTTTACTTTTATACACAAAAAATATATGATATAATTACAGGTATCCAACAATAGTAAAATCAATAACCTAAAGTTCAAAAAGTTTACCTCTTACGGGAACGTTGGCGTAACCGGTAAAGATATTGCCATGTGATCACTTGGTCGTAGGTTTAAGTCGTGGAAACAGTCTCTTGCAGAAATATAGGGTAAGATTGCGTACAATATACATTTGTAATCCAGCCCTTGTATGGATCTCGCGCATTGCAGGGGCTTAGTGCACCGGGCTGCCCTTTTTTACCTCCTACAGCTTAAAATCGTGGATATTATTATTATTATTATTATTATTATTATTATTATTATTATTATTATTATTATTATTAATTAGTCTTTCTTTAACCTGATTTGCTATGTTGCAGAAAGAATATCCAGAATTGGAGGAGGAAGACTTGTATCGTCATGCAAGGCTGGTTACTTCTGCTGTTATTGCAAAAGTTCACACCATAGATTGGACTGTTGAGCTTCTCAAAACCGATACCCTTCTAGCTGGAATGCGTGCCAATTGGTTAATGCTCGCTCCCTTATATATACTACTAGTGTTTTCATTTTGCCATAAGGGATAGATCGATTGATAAACAAGTTATTTCATAATTAATTATATCATAATATTATCAGATTAATAATTTTAATTACATAGCAGGTATGGATTACTAGGGAAGAAATTTAAGGATACATTTGGGCACGTTGGAGGTTCCATTTTGGGTGGATTTGTAGGAATGAAAAAACCTGAGAATTATGGAGTGCCTTATTCCTTGACTGAGGAATTTACGAGTGTTTATCGGATGCATCAACTTTTACCTGATAAGCTGCAGCTGAGGAATATAGATGCAACTCCTGGACCAAACAAATCTCTCCCTTTGACTAATGAGTAAGGCGTCATTAATATGTATATATTCCACGTGGTAAAATACTATTTCAATTCGCCAAAAATAACATATCATTATTTTCAAAAGACTGATATGTTCATAAGTATATAAAACAAATGAGCATTAGTAATTAAAATATTTTTAAAAAAATAAAGTGAAATAGAAGTTTATGATTTTTATTTTCACAAGATTTTAACCCTATTTTTCTCTTTAAAGTGAATCATCTTTAAACACAATTTAGCTTTTAAACGACTTTTCAACTTCAATTTCTAGTACATATTTTCCCGAGTTCAATCAAATATATTCCAAACCCTTACTAAATAGCCTGTTTTACAAATGTCATTTTCATGAAATTGCAGGATTCCGATGGAAGATTTAATTGGGGGCAAAGGAGAGGAATATTTATCAAAAATCGGTTTCACAAAGCAAATGGTATCAATGGGTCACCAAGCCTGTGGAGCTCTTGAGCTTTGGAATTATCCAGTGTGGATGAGGGATGTTATTCCTCAAGATGTCGATGGCACTGATAGGCCAGATCATGTTGACCTTCCAGCCCTTGAAAGTAAGTTCAAACCTTGTATAATCCCACAATTTTGTAGAGTAACGAGGAACGCTTACTTTACTCCTATCTTGTGATGGTAGAAAAGTTATTTTTAATAGACGTCCGGTTCAAAGAAAAAGAAAAGAAAAATAACAACTGAAACAACAACGAGATAGGCGATAAAATGATATGCATATAAAATAGTAGAAGCAAATGACTTTGTAACTTCCACCTTAGAAAATTAAAAATTATCCCACTAAAATTTTAAGCAAAATATATTTTTAACACTCGTGAATTAAATCTTTTTAAAAATCCACACAGTTAATTGATTATGTTTGAATATATAACAGTTTATAGAGACAGAGAAAGAAGTGTTGCTCGGTACAATGAATTTCGCAGAGGAATGCTGCAAATTCCAATCTCCAAATGGGAAGATTTGACGGATGATGAAGAAGTCATTAATACACTTCGTGAAGTATACAGTGACGATGTAGAAGAATTGGATCTGATGGTTGGAATGGCTGCGGAGAAAAAGATAAAGGGCTTTGCCATCTCGGAGACTGCCTTTTTCATATTCCTCATCATGGCATCAAGGTTGGTAAATAAAAAAGAAATAAGTTTTATTTAAATTCTATACAGTGACAGTATAATAAAAATAATTTACGATTTTATGCAGTATCTACTACAATCTTTTACGTGATCTATTATTATATCCATTAGAAGTGAGTCTTTCCGTAACCGGTAAAGTTGTTACCATGTGACTAGGATGTCACGAATTCGACCAGTGGAAATAGACTTTTGCAGAAATTGGGGAAGACTGCGTACAAGAGACCCTTGTAGTCCGGCACTTCCCCGAACCCCGCAAGCAGGAGCTTAGTGCATTGGATTGCCCTTTTTACTTTTAGAAGGGGAGTCACTGGTAATGTTGCTACCATATGCCCAGAAAATCGCGGGTTCGAGCCATGAAAATAGTCTCTTGTAGAAATGTAGGGTAAGATTGTGTACAAAAGACCCTTGTGGTCTGATCCTTCTTCGAACCATGCATATAGTAGAAGTTTAGCTAACCGTTTTTATATACTACTACAATCTTTTACGTGATCTATTAGTGTATAAAAGTTAAACCCATAAGTAATAAAATAGTAAAATGGTAATTGACCTATCGTCACTGTATTGACAATATAATTTTTTTAATGTGAGTAAAACTCAAATCCTTAGAAGAGTTACTAATAGAATGTTGATTTGCAAATATGTAGGAGGCTAGAGGCAGACAAATTTTTCACCAGCAATTACAATGAGGAGACATATACAAAGAAAGGACTGGAATGGGTGAATACAACAGAAAGCTTGAAAGATGTATTAGATCGACATTACCCAGAGATGACAGAGAAATGGATGAACTCCAGCAGCGCATTCTCTGTATGGGACTCTTCTCTAGAACCTCACAATCCTATCCCACTCTACTTTCGCGTTCCTCCACAGTAGATCCATGATTTGACTTATTAAGGCAACCATATATTGAAATTTTAGAGCATTCCTGCACGCTTTATTAAATTTAATTATGAAAATAATGTGTTTGATTGGTTATACACAGTTATATACATTCTATATGTGATTATATATATTTGTCGGACATTTTTAGTTTAAGACAGTGCCTATTAGGGAATGCAGAAATTCGAGCTTGAATTGAGCAACCATGGTGAAATTTTACATTTAGCTTAGAGAGAATTGAGAGATACAGTGTTCTAAAACAAGAACTCTTACATTTTTCTTTGTACAAAATGACTCGCATATATCCTAACTAAAATGAAAAACATAAATACAACTAACAATATGTAACCCAACTAACAATTAGCAAGACTAGCCTACATCACAAGCCCACCAGCAATATTACACTTAGTTATCCAAATACCCTTTCCCTCCTTCAAGTTGGAGTGTGATAAAACACCCAACTTGGACAAATGTGAATGATGGGCAGCACCAGGTAGACTTTGGTGAAGACAACAGCCATTTGAGTGGAATTGGAAGTATGGAGCAGGGTAACCAAACCATCAGCCAACTTGGCGCGAACAAAATGACAATCCAGCTCAATATGCTTGGTCCTTTCATGGAACACGTGTTTCTTGGCAATGTGAATTGCAGCCTGGTTATCACAATTGACAGGAATAGAAGAGAGGTCAGTCATGCCAAAATCAGCCAAAAGTCTAGCTAACCATGTAAGCTCTACCACAGCCTTGCTCAAAGACCTATATTCAGCTTCACCTGAAGAGAGAGAGACAACTGGATGCTTCTTACATTTCCAGCAAACCAAACTTCCACCCAATAGAATGCAAAACCCAGTCATTGATCTTCTGCTATCACGGTAAGACCCCCAATCACTATCTTAATAAACCTGAAAAGAAAAATCTGAGAAGTTATTAAGGAAAATTTCAAGATCAGAAGTACCATTCAGATACCGCAGCAGCTTGAGGGCATATTTCATATGAGGAAAATAAGGTTTCTATTTAACTTGGATAAGGTGTTGCATAACAAAAGAGAGGTCTAGTCTGGTGTGAGTGAGAAAATTCAACCTCATTATAAGGCTTTTGTATACTTCATGATTGGCCAAAGGTTCACCAACAGATGCCATTAGTTTCTCATTCAATTCAAGAGGGCAGACAATAGGGGATACATACATCATAATTAAACTCTTTGAGCAAATTACTACCAAAATTGTTCTGATGATGGGAAACTCCAGATGGAGTGTACTGCACCTCAATGCTAAGAAAATAATTAAGCACCCCAAATCCTTGATTTTAAGTTGGTCATGTAGAAAAAAATTTTAAAGCAGTAATATCATATCAATCCCAGTTAAGATAATGTCATCTACATATATAGCTATAATAACCAAGGAATCACCTGAACCCTTGGTAAATAGAGAATAGTCATTAAAAGAATGGTGGTACCCTCTAGACTGTAATGCTTATGATAGTTTGGCATGCCATTGCGTGGATGCTTGCCTCAAACCATAAAGATATTTTTGTAATTTGCACACTAAAGGGGCTGAAGAAGAGGGAGAAGAAACAGACAAACAAGGAGGTAGTCTCATATAAACTTCCTCATCCAAGTCACCATGCAAGAAGGCATTATTGAGATCCAATTGAAATTGAGGCCATCCCTTCGTTACTGCCACAACAACAAGAGTTTTGGTAGTAGACATTTTTAAAACTCGAGAAAAAGTTTTATGATAATAAATACCTTCAACTTGAGTATCACCCCGAACTACTAGCCTAGCCTTATACCTTTCAATGCTACCATTAGCCTTATACTTAACCTTATAGAGCCATTTGCAGCCTATAGGCTTCTTCCCAAGGGGAAAAGGGATAACCTCCTATGTGTTGTTAGCCTCCAAAGCCTCAAACTCAACTCTCATGTCAGCCTGCCATTTTGGAACAACTGCTACCAAATAACAAGTTTAATGCTCAAGAGCAGGCAACTGACTAGAAATAGTAGGTGGAGGATCAGAGGTGGAGTCAACTGAAGTGGAGTTGCAGACATAACTTTGAAGATAGGCAGGTTGTTTGTGTTCCCCAATGGACTTTCTTAAAGAATTAGAAGTAGGAGAAGGAAATGATGAAACATGAGAAAGAGATGAGAAAGGTGAAAGTGGAGGTACAGAAAAGGATGAAGAAGGAGTGGAAATAGAAGGAACAGAAGAAATGAAAGCAGGAGAGAGAGAGGAGGAAAAGAACAAGGAATGGGCTTGCACCCACAGGGTGAAATGCATGAGACAAGTCATTAAAACAAGCAAAGAAAAGGAAGGGACACATACTAGAACAGACATAAGAGGATTTCAAAAATGGGAAAATGTGTGCATGAAATACAACATTCCTGAAAACAAAATAAGAATGAGACTCCAAATTGTACAACTTGTAGCCTTTCTTGGCAAAATGATACCCCACAAGTACTCATGGTACAACCCTTGGTTGGAATTTATCTCTATAAGACTAAGGCATAGTAGAATAACTAGACAGCCAAAAGCTCTAAGATGTGAGTAAGAAGGAGGCTTACCATAAAGAAGTTATAAAGGACTCTTATGAGATAAAAGGGAGAAGGAAACCTGTTGATCAAATAGGTGGCTGTCAAGACACAATCATCCCAGAATCTAATGGGAAGATGAGACTAGAAAAGTAAAGCCTTAGCAGTAGCAAGCAAGTGTCTACGCTTCCTGTCCACCTCACCATTTGTTAAGGAGTATGTGGGCAAAAAGGTTTGATGCACAATTCCCTTAGCAGAGAAATATTGAGAACCAGAAAGACTAGACCCCAATTCCAATGTATTATCACTTCTTACAGTTTGCACCTTAGTGTGAAAATGAGTTTCTACCATGGCAATAAAGGCTTTCAACATATCAAAGGCATTATTTTTTTAACCTAGGAGATGGGTCCAAGTAGCTCTATCATAATCATCAACTATGGTCAAAAAAATATTTGGATCCAGTATATGTGGATGCATGGTAGGGTCTCCAAGTATCGATATGTATTAATTGAAAAGGGGCAGTTGATTGTATTGAACTATGATTAATAATCTAGTTTGTTTAGCTAAAGGACAAATAGGATAATAGAAAGATATTTTAGAAGATAAATGTGGAATGTATGCATAAACAGATTTCATTTTGAAAAAAGACAAATGCCAAACAACATCCTCTTTATTTACTTTCTTAACATGTACATAAGTGGCTATATTTGTATGACCAACAAACAAGATTGCATGACTACTAGGTGCACTAGGATATTCAGTACAGGAAAGATTAAAGGGAATAGAACAAGAAAAAATAGTGGGTAAAGTAGCATGACAACATAAAGGACCAAAATTTGCAGGAAGTTGAATCAGCTTGTAAAGTCCATTATCTGGTCTGCCAAGCACCACTAGCTTCTTCACTGAAGGGCCCTGTAGAGTACATCTAGTGTTGGTAAATTGAACTATATCACGTATTTTTTCATCTAACTTATAAACAGAAATGAGATTATGTTGAAAACTAGGGACATAAAGAACATTATGAAGGGTAAGATCACGGGACAAAGTTAATTAACCAATATTGGTAAGTCTAACTTTATAACCATTAGGAAGAGAAACTAGGTAACGAATGGGTAGAGTCTGAAAGTCAAAGAGAAGGGACTTATCAAAGCTCGTATGATCAGATGCTCCAGAATCTATAATCCAAATAGTATTCTCTATTTTAGTAAGTTGACAAGTTCTGAATAAACCATTCTCAAGCAACAACTTACCAGCAAAATTAGCACAAGCCAAAAATTTTGGAGTAGTAGGAGAAGCGGAAATGCGAGACTGTTGAAGCAAGGTAATCAATTGGGAGTATTGATCCTTGGTCAACCCAAGCAAAGTGTAAACTTGCTCAGACTCAGTATGCATGGCAGGACCACCAGCATTTCCAGTCTCATCAGAGTTAATAGGAGACTGAACCTCAACGTGTGTTGCAGTTCTCCTAGGACCATCACCTTTAGTGAACTTGAAATTCTAAGGAAAACCATACAGCTTGTAGCACCTTTCAATATAATGCCCTGGTTTCTTACAATACTTGCAAATGATAGAGGACCTTTAATTGTCTGGTCTTTAATGATTGAAAGTGACCTCATAGGGGAAAGATTGCTTGGACACTCCAGCATTAAAGGAAGCAGATTTTGAGTTTGAATGAAAATGAGAAATGGAGGATACTTGCCTTTGTTTCTCATCACTTAGTAGAATCCATAAAGTGTACTCATGGATGGAATGGGTTTCATCGTAAAGATATTGCTTCTGACTTGAAGGTAAGTCTCATTGAGCTCCATTAAGATCGACTGCTCTTTCTCAGCCTTTTTATTTTCCATATATGTGCATAAAGTGAGGTGATTAACATAAATGGAAGTTATTTCATCCCGAAGTTGTTTTATTTTGTGAAATAAGAGGCTATGTCAAAAGAACCCTGAGAAATGTGAGATAACTACTTATTAAGTTTAAAAATTCTAGCACCATCATCCATATCATATCTTTCCTCTAACTCACGCCAAATATCTTTGGCCAGTTCTGAATACTCAACATTACGAGAAATCTCCTTCATCCAAGACACAACTAAATCATTACAACGTTGCCATTACCTAACTAGAGGGGAACCAACAGGTGGTTTTTTCAGTAGTGTCATTTATAAAGTCCACTTTATTGCGCACAAATAGAGCTATCAGAATCTTTCGACGCCAGCCTCCATAACTAGTGCCATCAAAAGAAGTGGAAACTAGAGAGGCTCCAAAAATATCGTGCGGTTGTACATAAAGAGGATGGCACATGTAAGTATAATCATCAGGATGGAAAGCAGTAGGACGAGAGGAAGAAGAGTTTCCTCTGTCAGCAACAGGATTAATATCGCAAAAAGGAGTAATCGTCATAGAAAATGAAAAAATCCCAAACAATACCAAATAGAACAACAACAGTTTAAGAATGAGAAAACAACTAATTGACTTTACGACTCACAAATATCGATCAACAAGCAGAGGTAATCAAAAATAGATGATTGAAGAGATGATATTAACAACACCTTCGCGACTGGAAGGAGATGACCTTTTAGCAACAACTCTAGTCTTCGAAAAATGCTCCAATAAGAAACTCTAACAGACCAGATGAACTCAACCAGATGAAAATCGATGATATCCGAACAATTTCAATCGACGCAGAGATTCTCACAATTTGACAAAGAATCTTATAAATTATGAGGAATCTAGGACCTTAAGACCTCAAATCGAGAGATGGAAGAGCGAATTTTGAAAAAAAAATCGATCTTAGATGCGAAAGTGAGAAGAGTCGAGTGAAGCTTTACAAGTTTAGCATCGGAAGGGAGTCAAGGACCAGACTTAATGCTTTCTGCTCTGATACCATGTTAAAGAATGCAGAAATTCAAGCTTGAATTGAGCAACCATGGTGAAATTTTACATTTAGCTCGGAGAGTAGTTGAGAGATACAATGTTCCAGAAGAAGAACTCCTATATTCTTCTCTGTACAAAATGACCTGCATATATCCTAACTAAAATAAAAATATATAAATACAAATTGGGCTAGGCCCAGTTACAAGATGTAACATGACTGACAACTAACAAGACTAGCCCACATCACTAATATTATATTTGGTTATTGAAATTGTGGCGGCTCGGCCCCTCCGAAAGCTTTTAGGCCCCCAAGAATAGGAGGGCCCAAAATTTACTCCTTTTTTATGTTTATTAATTATAACATATGTTTTATCTATTAATATAAAATAATTACTACTAATAGTTATGATTAATTATAAGAAAAAAAATTTGACCATTTACCGGCTTACTGCCAACTTACAAACAATCATTAGTCACATAATTACGTATTTTATGTTATGTTTTAATACATGTATTAGCGGTCCTTATGAATTGAAGTGGTCGACAATTAAATCTGTTGTTACTTTATACTTATTTCACTCTAATTTGAATCACTTTTGTTTACTAATTTAGTTGTGTATTTTTCTTTTCTTTTCAAGCTACCATATACACGTTTCAAGTAAATTAGCTCGTGAAAAAGCTTCAAATTAGAACATAAGTATTTAGCACATGATCGTTGCTTTGAAAGGCCATTATCAAAATTATATTTAAAAAACTTATTTAAGATTAATCAAGTTTCAATAAAGTTTAAGTGGATTGGTTACAATATCAATTGAAAAAAAAAATATAAACCAATTATTAAAAAAATAATTACTTCCTCCGGTCCATAATAAGTGATTAATTTGCTTTTAGCACGCTTATTAAGAAAATACTAAGTTTTATACAAAAATACCTAATATGACTAAACTATCGTTAATTAAATATTCAATATGAGCAGTAAGAAAACTTTTTAGAGATATGTACTTAAGGGGAATCTTGTAAAATAAATTAAATTATTTCTTAATTATATAAATGAACATGTATTTTAGACCAAAATAAAAATAAATTGATCACTTATTGTGGACCGGAGGGAGTATTAATTTTGCATCTCAAAAAATAAACTTCAAAAAGAAAAATATCAGAATTTTATTAAATGTGTCCAATGCCTCATATTAAAGATTTGGCTTTAGGCCAACTACTCTACTGAGCGCCTCTAATTTAAGGATTAGATTGGTGGTTATTTAAGTTAATTCTTCATAATTTTAATTATTATATATAATAAATTTACCGAATGTGATATTAGTTAATTTCCTGAAAAGGCAAACGGAACCAAACCATTTCGCCTCCATATTCGTCCCACTTGAAACCATTTACACTTGTAAGTCACTTAGACCTATAAGCCTCTCCAACACTGCTTACAAAATTATTACAAAAAATTTGGTTAATAGAATCAAACATCTACTCTCAAAAGTCATACACTCCACTCAAACAAGCTTCCTAAATGGGAGAAGAGCATCTGATAATGCCATCATTATGAACGAAGTAGTGTCTTATTTCAAAAGAACTAAAGGGAAGAAAGGGAAAATGTTAATCGAAGACTTGGAAAAAGCCTTCATCAAAATAGAATGGTCCTTTTTAAGTTCTCTCTAATATCTTTAAATTTTTCCAAAGATATGATTGATATTATATGTCCTGTATTTCGCCCACTCAAACTTCTATCTTGATAAACGGGTCCAGTATAGAAGTTTTTAGACCAACAAGGGAGATTAGACAAGAGGATCCCATATACCCATACCTTTTCATAATCTGCATGGAAATGCTATCTAGGCTGATACACCATGAACTTGACTGCTGCAGATGGACGCCCATCAAATTATCTAATAAAAGACCATAATTGTCTCATCTGTTCTTTGTAGATGACTTAATCTTAATGGCAGAAGCCAACCAAAAAAGCTGTAATTCAATAATAGATACCCTTAATACATTCTGCAACTATTCGGGACAGTCTATTAATTTTCACAAGTCTAGAATTATATTCTCTAAGAATACCTCCTCCAGAAACAAGGAATACATTAACCAATATTTATCCATGAAACCCTCGAATGAAATAGGGAAATACCTAAACTCAAACCCATCCAAAAAAGATTTTTAACCTATCATTGATAGCCTTAACAGTAAATTACAGGGTTGGAAAGTAAACCTCCTGACCACAGTAGGTAGGACTACCCTAATAAAATCCACTCTTGCAGCAATCCCTAATCATATCATGCAAATATATAGCCTCCCAAAATATACCCTAAAAACTATTGACACAATACATAGAAACATCTTGCAGGGGAGCACATCTGAAAAGAGAAAATGTCACCTTATTAAGTGGAACACAGTCACTAGGGACAAAAAAGAAGGAGGTCTGGGGTTATATAAAGCCAAATGGAAGAACCAATCATTCAATGCAACTCTATCATGGAGATTGCAAGAGAAAAATAATCTCTTTGGGTTCAAGTCCTTCAAAACAGATATAGCATCAATATGAATCCTTCCAAGTGGGAGGATCTAGAGAAAAAAAGGAGAAACTCACATCTGAAAAAATATCTGTATTGGAAGAGAAATCTGCAAAAAAGGCATACACTAGAAAGTAGGGAATGGAGAATCCATCAACCTCTGGCATGATACTTGGATCATAGACTCGGAGCCCCTACGCTCCCTCATTCCGGGGCCTCTGCCCCTCAATGAATTAAATTTATATCTAAGTTCTATTCTAGTGGAGGGATCTTCTAATATCAATACCCTGCATTTTGAACTACCTGAAACCTTCCGTAAAAAAAATTCAGCACTGAGATTAAACAACGTCAGCCGGCAGTAGATAAATTTACTTGGGAAGGGGGACTAATGGTTCCTTCTCGACGAATGTTTCCTACAAATTATCAAAGCCCAGTCAAAAGAAGAAGGAAACTGGACTGACTTTTCGTGGTTATGGAAGCTGGATACCTTAAGTAAAATAAAGTCATTCTTATGGACAGTTGTCCACAACAGGTTATCCACCTCCAAAATGTTACATAATAGGAAAAGCATTACCTCTAGCATTTGCAATATTTGCTAAAACAAAGAAGAAGATACGGAACATATGTTCTTTAATTGCAAGAACTCAAAACCTATTTGGGACCAATTGGGAACTTCTTACAAATACCCGGATCAACCTCGCAATGAGCTTACGATGCATAACTAGTTGAAATTCCTTTGCCACAATAAATCCTCTTTCAATATATTTTTATCTAAGGCAGATATTCTCCCCTTAACCCTTTGGCACATCTGGATTTATAGAAATAATTTTATCTTTAAAAATAAAAAATCTCCCATATCCTTAAAAAAAAATATCGTTAAGAGTGCAACAAAATTTAAGTTGTTAACACAGTCTTTCCAGAATCCTAAACCCGGGATGACCATCTACACAAATGAAAGCCACCTGATCAGGGAATTTATAAATTAATCATAGATGGATCTAGCTCAGGCAACCCCGGGAGGGGTGGCATTGGAGGGGTTATGAGACTAGGAAAGCAACTAGATTATAAACATTAATATGTCTATCCCCCATGCTACAAATATATACATTGAAGGCATTGCACTTATACATGGTCTAAAAATAGCAATACAACAAAATATTAGGCGACTAATGGTTGAAACAGATTGCAGTATCTTAGTTAACATGCTTACTAACGATAATGGCCCGTACTAAAATTTGATTACTGATTGCGGATGGATGCTTACTAGAGCAGGCGAGCCTCAGATAACTCACGTCTTCAGAGAAACAAATGGAGTAGCTGATGCTATGGCAAAACATGGAAGTAACTCAAACTTTTTTAGAAATCCTATGTTGTACTTCTCCCCGCCCCCTTTTGTTGTTTCCACTTTTGAACTGGACAAGCTAGAAACTTTGTATCCTAGAAAAGTCCCAATTTGTAATAACTCTTAAAACATGATGAAATAAATATCTTCGTTAAAAAAAAAAAAAAAGGGGCCCATTGGCCACGTGAATTAGTCAATATTCATGAGCATAGTTTATATTAACAACAAAAAATGATTTAAAAGGATCTAACATATCCTTTCCTATCCCAACCTAAAGGACAACAGTACTATAAAATGATAAAATAATAAAACTTTCTCCTTATCCAGCTCAGTTAGGAACCTAATTAAGTTGAAAATATCCTCCTTATAATCTCTAATAAAAATTCATTCCATGTATCAATGGGTCCAGGCAAGCACCAATGGATGCAGTCACTGTAGCCTTTCATCCATTTATTACCCCAATAGGCTCCTGGATGTCCATCTGCTCTCATTAACATGGCTCTAGTCACATCCATAATCTCAAAATTGTTCCCAATTTTTTTCCCATCTTTTCTTGCTCTTTCAACTTCTTCAATTTGAATATTCCTAAACTCCCAATCTTGATCACCAATTTTAACTTCTTCTCTTGCAAATGGTCTCGTTCTATTGCAATAACCTCCTTCATTCCATGCTCCATTCTCAAATTGACCCGCCGAAATTGTCCTCAAAAGTACAACAATACCTGATCAAAGGTCGATACATATTTTTAATAATAGTTCGTGGAACATAGGATTTTTAGTATGATATTGTCATTTTAGCAATGTGAGTGTGTTAAACCATCAAAATTCAACAAATATTAAAAATTGAACCGATCAAGTTTAAAATCTGAATATACCTGAACATTCCGTACATTCATTTATGTACTTGAAAGCAGCTTGAAATGCTCTTCGAATAGCATAACCTGGGCCAAGATCTTGGACTCCTGCTTCCCCACAATAAACACATCCAATAAGATTGTTATTTTCATAAAGGTAATTGGGTCGAAGGAACCAATGCCCATCTGAGAAAATAGCATAATCTATTTTGGATAAATGTTGGGTCCAATTTCCATTTAATTTGTCCAAATGCAAGTCAAAGCCACCCGTGAATGAACCATTGATTACTCTTTCGGTGGCAAAGACGAGGAATTCTGTGCGGAGGACCATAAGAGTGAAGTTGTGACCGGGAAATATCCATGTTCTAAATTTGTCTTCTGCATCTTTGTAAATGTCTATTGGAGTTTCTTCCTGCAATTAACATTCGAAGAATTAACCCAAATAGCCGTTCGCCCTCCACTAAACTAAAAGTAATATTGAATGTATAATATATGCATAATCTATATATATTACTAGAAAAAATAAACAGCTAATATAGTCGGCTACTTATGTAAAGACCCCTTAATATTTTTCATTCTATTAGTGATAAACTGAGTTAAACTTGTGTTAAAATTATGACTACTTAATTCTCCTAGAAAATGCATAATCAAGTTGCGCATTAATAACTTAAAAAAAGCATATTCTGATAAGTATATCCAATTCAAAGTCTTGCTTTGCTGCTTGTAAAACGGTGAATAAATTATTATTCACCGTCTACTACTATAGATGTAAGAGACCAAAGATTATAAAGTCATACGTAAAGTCTAACTATGACCACTAAAGTCTCTAAGTACGATTAAAAAATAGTGATGAAATTGAGAATGCATATCAGATCTACGAAATTGGCAGTGATGAGAGCAGTTGGTGAATGAGACAAAAAACGTCTGAAATATAGTTCAACTACTCCTCCTAATTTCGCTGGCCACGACGTTTAAGATAAAGGTTAAACAAGATAGATTAGTACTTTTCGAAAGAAAATATAACGAGAACGTTGACAGTTATAAATAAAATTAATATGCACTGCTACTGTAAAAATACTTACACAAGCACGACTTGTAAAAGGTTACTCCCTCTGGTCCAAAATAAATAATTTTTTGAATGTTTCATAAAGTTTAAGAAATTTATCTTTTAGTATTAATTAGTAATGAAATTTACCATATGAATATTTATTATCTCACATAAACACTCCTAATATATACGTCAAAACTATTTTTATTTTTGGTAATTAACTTTCTTTATTAATCACCAAAGAGAGATCATTACAAAACTATAATCAGTAGTATCAGACTCTACTGATTATCTCAACTAGGTCATAGTAACTATAATCTACTCCCCGGGACTATATACTTTGCCACTCTCTATACTAATACTGTATTGACTTCTAGTATTAGGCTCCACTCTAACATTACAGATATAGGCTATCTATCGAACTATACTATTACAAATAGCCAACACTATTTACTCCAAGGACAATGTAGCTGTGTAGGAAAAAATAATTAATTCATTGTTGAAATATGGAAAAAAATAACTTATTTTGGACCATAAAAAAAGAGAAAAAAAATCACTTATTTTGGATCGGGGGAGTATTTAGTTAATTTTATTTAATAATATTTGATTGATAATTAAAATAAATTATTACAAAATAACTTGTTTATAATTAATTGATTTATAAAGAGAACTTCCTCTTCTTTTCCTTTTTTTTTTTTTTTACTTTTTTTTAGCACTATTGTATCGTATAAATTGTTTTACATATTGTTCAAATAAATGAGTTTAATGTTTCGAACAAAAAAATAATGACATTTTTTATGGACATAAAGAAAAATGTACTTTGCGACATTCGCGTCCGAATTAACGGAACTTACGGGGAAAATGTTTGTCCTTGTGCAAGAAGTATCCGAGTCAAACTGACAACAATAAGCTACTACTACGCCTTTTTATTATACTTGGATTATTTCAAGACCTTAAAAGTGGCAGAATCAATAGATAATAATAAAAAATGTCGCGCAAAAAGCTCGAATCTCTATGCTATTAAACCTCCTTTTAAAGTCTTTTGAATAATTATTGGTGCACCTAATCATACAGTCCGAGACGTAATACTCGAATTACGATTTTCATCCTTTTATTTTGTCAGAAAGCCACTACTGGTATATATCTAACTAATTTTTGCTATTTCCATTATGATATGAAATTGAATTTAAGATGTTTGTTTAAATTTTATAAAATGTAACGTATATAATTAGGTCATTTATTGAGTAAGTACATTAAATTTTTTTATGTTAAGTATACAATATTATATTATTAGTGCTTTTTACACGATCAATCTATGTAGTTTAATCTGTTATAATAAATTAATTATTAAAATTAATTAAATATTATTTTTATTAGACCTTAAATTCACTGCAGTGTAAAATAGAATTACACATTAAATTTTCTGTTTAACATATGTACGTAACAAACCTTATTAATTTGCCTAGATATATAAACTAATCTATTTTTATAGACAATTACAAATTATTATCTTTTTATAGATAACTACATTGTAGTATAAATATACTTTAGTCTGACGAAATTTAACCAAATGACAAGGGAAACTCAGTTGTCATGACTACTAAAAATGAAGAAGATAATTAAAGCAGGATGGGATCACTAACCGAAGATAAAAGGCAGAGAAGGGACTCCATGTGGTTTCTTGCGAGGGAATCACCAATAAATGCCATTGTTTTTCCTTTTAGAAATGTTAAAAATGTTTTTGGATTGAAACGGGGGAGTGTACATTGATCTGGTTTCCATCTCCAGTGCATGAATTCTTCATCTTGCCTTCCGTTCAATAAACAGTTTTTCGAATTAGGGATTGTCGGACAACTGAAGTTTGTATAATACAATGAACTCATCTGCTGATCCTGAACCCATCTACCATTGAACAAGTCACAATCTGGTGTGTTATAATTATCTGCAAAAATATTAAGTAACAGTTAATTAAAAACGGTATTTCTACCTTTGTAAGGTAGAAGCAAGATCAACGTACATACTACCCTCCCAGATTCCAAGATGTGGAATATCATGAAATATAAGAAAATGGAAATTCCGTGTTTGGATTAAAATCCCTCTCTTTGAAGTCATTTGGATTGACATGAACACATTATACATGAAAATGAACAGAAGAAAGACAAAGAGCATGTCACTTTCTTTTACTTAATAGAAAGAATAAAAATGAAATTATGAGTTATGTTAACTTGCCGATTAGTAGTTGAGGTTGAACTTGAACCATGTGTAAGGAATTACTACTAGGACGAGCTGCATCATCTTCTTTATTGTTTGTTGTGAAGTTGACGATGGGGCTGATGGAAAAATGAAGCATGTAGAAGGTGAAAAGCATGGTTAAAAATATCGAATAGAACAACAAGAAACCTGGGTTTCCCAAGTTTAGAAACTTCTCTCCCTTGAAAACATAGTTCTGAACATTCTTTCGTGTCTGTACAGAATTACACAAATCCATGTCTGCTCTCACTAATTAACACTAGTGACGACACAGAACAGCAATGAAGACTCGAGTAGATTTATGAAAATATTAAAGCATTAATTCTCATTCCTTTGAAGGAGAACAAATTAAAGCATGAAGATCCAGAGGACGCGCACTACGGAGACTTGGATCACTAAATAGAGTCATTTCGGAGAAAGGTAGGAACACATCTACGGAAACACAGATCTACGGAAACACAGAGAGATGTCTACGTACTGGACCTGCTTTAACATAATACCTCCGTTTCGATTTATGTGAACTCATTTGACTAAGCACGGAGATTAAGAAATAAAAGAAGACTTTTGAACTTGTGGTGTAAAATGAGGCACATATATTTTATGTGGCTATAAATCATTACATAAAAGTTAATTGTTTCCAAATAAGGAAAATGGTCATTCTTTTTTGCACGGACCAAAAAGGAAATAGGTTTATATAAATTGAAACGGAGGGATTATATTCTTTCCGATCTATAATAAGTGATCTTTTGCCTTTCACACATCTCAGGCACCCCTTAAAAAAATACCAAACCCCTAGAGATAAAAAGATATATTCACTAAACCTTGATATATTGTGATACGTAACTAAGAGCAAATTTTGTAAATATAAAATTAATTTTTTCTTGATTATATAAAAGGACATTTATTATTTATAAAAATAAAAAGATTGAAAGATCACTTATTATGTATCAGATGGAGTATATATTTGTGATTAAT
Source organism: Nicotiana noctiflora (assembly GCA_032618575.1). Classification (NCBI taxonomy): domain Eukaryota; kingdom Viridiplantae; phylum Streptophyta; class Magnoliopsida; order Solanales; family Solanaceae; genus Nicotiana; species Nicotiana noctiflora. The sequence goes on from JASVEL010004222.1 coordinate 499,110, forward strand.
TTTAAGGACGTTTTCACTCCGTACTGATTAAGTGATTAGGTAAACCGCGCAGTGAACCATCTGCATGGCAGGTCATGATCCAACTGCAGCACTACCTTAATGCACATGATCCGTTGACCCAACAAGTTTATTTCGTTCCCTCCACTTAAATTTAATTTGTTGCTGTCAGTGGTGCAATTGGGATGTTTAATACGGAGACCTAAAATATAATAAAGTAAAAATACAAAGAATTCTTAGGTTTGTTAAGGGGATTTAACTTTTCTTTTATATACATGAAAAATATGACGACTTAATGCTCCCAGAAATGGACGATGAAATTACACTTTTAATTTCTTTTACACATTAATAATTAAAAAGACATAATATGACACAATAATTTCTAGAATAAAATCTTGCTTTGTGCGTGTGAATACATGGCGTATTAATGAATCAGGCGTTTAACCAATACACGCCCCCACCCCCACCCCCCACCCCCAAAAAAAAAACCACGCCTCCTGCTTTGTCAAGGAAGAAATTGAGTTAATTACATAAAAATTTGTAATATTTGTGGTATATTGGATAAAAATCTTTTGAAGTTTAGGAAATAAAAATAAAAGTTTAAAAAGTGCTATCTAATTTATAAGTTCTAAGTAAAGATTTCCTATTTCCATTACTGAACGAAACGAATTTAAATAATATATACACAGATAGCGTAAAACTTCTTTTACAACCAGAATAGTTTAATCTATTACGAATACAAATAGAGTATGGAGTATACCATTTTGTTAAGTTATGGATAAAATTTAACATAAAAATTCGCGGACTATGTATTATTTAAATGATCGTTTAACTATTCAAAATTACCTAAAAAAATTATATTTCTTATGTTTGTAATAGAAAAGTCCATTAACTAGACCTATAAAATTCAGAAGATCATTCGAAGATCATTCGATCAGATTTTTCAAAGTCAAATGCCTATTTAAAAAAGCTTTAGCATTGAAAGGAGGGAGCGTGCATTTATATGGTTTCCATCTGCGGTGCACGAAATCATCATCTGGCCTTCCGTTTAACAAACAGTTTCTCGAATAAGGGATTGCTAGTGTGATGATTTAGCATGTCGTCACGTGAGTTATCGTTTCGTTTCCTTCATTTTTTGCTTATTTATGTGTTATTAAATAAGTCTTGGGTGAATGAGTTGGTTTGAATCGATTTTAGATGGAAATGAAATACTTAGTCTCTTTAAGAAATGTTTGTTTTGGAAAAGTCAACCGGATGTTGACTACTGAGTTAGAGGGCTCGAATGTGATTTTCGGTGATTCGGTTAGCTTCGGGGGATGATTCGCGACTTAGGAGCGTGATCGGAATTGATTTTGGAGGTCCGGTGTAGAATTAGGCTTGAATTGGCGAAGTTAGTATTTTGGCGAATTCCGGTTGATGAGTGAGATTTTGATACGAGGGTCGGAATGGAATTCCGAGAGTTGTAGTAGCTATGTTAGGCGATTTTGGATGTGTGTGCAAAACTTTAGGTTATTCGAAGGTGATTTGGTTGGATTTTTTATCGAATGCATGTTTCGAAAGTTTTTGAAGAACTTAGGCTTGAATTTGATATAATTAGATGATTTCGATGTTAGTTGAGGTGTTTTGATGATTGGAGCAAGTTTGAATACTATTTTAAGATGTGTTGGTACTTTTGGTTGGAGTTTTGAAAGTTCTGGTTCAGCTGATATATGATATTTTTGCTTCTGCGAAAACGGATCGCAAAAGCGAAGGCCTAGTCGCAGAAGCGAAAGGTGGAGCCTGGAGGAATTTTCGCAGAAGTGGACATGTGGACCGCAGAAGCGGTCTCGCTTGTGCGAGTAGTGGACCGTTGAAGCGGTCCTGGGCAAAATTGGAGGAACCGTAGAAGCGGAAGAAAATCCGTAAAAGCGGTGTCGCAAAAGAGACAATATTATCGCAGAAGCAAAAAGGTCTAGTCAGATGTATTAATTCCATCTTCGCGAATTTTTTAAAGAACTCAACATTTTTACTTCGGACTTGGAGGCTATTGTGCAATTTTAAAGAGGGAATTAAGGGACTTCATTGAGGTAAGGAATTCTAAGCCTAAAACATAAATTTAATGTGTTATTACATGAATTAAGGGTGAAAAATCAAGAAATTAGAGGTCAAAAATGGAGGTCAGGGCTTGAACTTAAGAGAAAGTAAATTTGAGGTTTGAGGAAGCATTTGAGCTCGAATTTTGGTAAATTTGATATGTATAGACTCGTGGCGAGATAAGGAGTCCGGTGATGTGAATTTTATGATTTTTCGAGAAGTGGGCTCGGGGCTCAGGTTTTGCCAATTTCGTGATTTTTTATATTTTTCGTGTCTCTTAGATTGGGTTATGTACTCTTAGCCTATTGTGACATATTCCTTGTGGTTTTGATTAGATTCGACGCGCGAGGAGGTCGATTCTAGAGGAAAAGACATAGCGAGCTAGAGTTTTAGCCGGCTAGAGGTGAGTAATGATTTTAAATGATGTCCTAAGGGTTTGAAACCCCATATTTGCACAACTTGGTGCTATGTTGAGATGAGACACGCTTTCAATGACGAGCGCGGGGTCATTTACTACTGGCGATTGTGACCTTGTCCAATCTGGATGATATTTTACCGCGTATTAGATTATGACTTACTGTTTTTCACTATGACTTGGGCTTATTGCCATACTTGGGACTTATTGTCGTCTATTTGAACTCCTTGTGCGCCGTCATTGCTGTTTTCCTTACTATTTGAAATATTATTTGAACTCAATCCATTTGAATTACATTGTTTCATGAACTCAGCTATATTTTTACTCATCCTTGAGTTTTAACTCATATTTGAACTAGTGTTTAAGCTGAGCAATTATTGTTTTACTGATGCCTGAGGGGCTTATGATTTTTTTGGACTGATTGAGGCTAAAATCCATATGTGAGGATATGTTGAGTGGTGTGAGGAGGCTTTCAGGCCTCGAGCGATATGTCAGGAGGATTTCAGGCCTCGAATGGATTGTATCTTACCTGGGATCACCATGAAATCCTTGCACAACCCTATGTCATGCCTCCTGATGAAGAGATAGTCAATCTGAGTCTTTGACACTACATTTTGGAAAGTAACCAAATGCTCTTCCCTCTTCAGGAAGCATGAGTTAGACACCACCAACTTAAAAGCCTTAGTAAAGTCCAGTAGCGCGATTCCTCCTCCGTTCCTCTCCCCAAAGCCGAAGCCTCCATGCACTTCATCATACACACATTCGGTCGACCCAATATGGCCATTGAAATCCCCACCAATGAATAACTTCTCAGTAGGTGGTACCTGGCGTATAATCTCATCCATCCCCTCCCAAAAGCGTCGTTTAACCTCCCCATCTAGGCTCATATGTGGCGCATAGGCACTAATAACGTTTACGGTGCACTGACCACTCACCAACTTAATAATCGTCAATCTATCATTCACTCGCGTAACCTCAACGACAGACTCTCTAAGTTCCCTATCCACCAAAATACCCATTCCATTCTTACCATTCTGGATTCTAGAGTACCAAAGCTTATACCCATCCACGTCCCTCGCACTCGACCTTGCCCACCTAGTCTCTTGGACACATGCTATATTGACCCTCCTCTTCTTGAGGATCTTCGCCAGCTCTATAGATTTAGCTATCAATGAGCCTACGTTCCATGACCCAATTCTCAACCAATGAACACCCTTGTTCCCTTTACCTCCCTTACGTCCCACCCCGCCCCCTAGCCCCCGTCCTATCTCCCGGCCCACCCCCCGTTCGCCCCAAGGACATGGACTTGCTTGACCATCCCAATCTACAGCCAGTATAACTACGCGGACAACGGGGAGTCCCTAACAGACACCACTGTACAAGCTAGAATAAGAAAAGATGTCGCTAGAGGTCTGAAGACTAGACTAATAAGAAATAAAAGGACCACCATTTTAATAACAAAATAGAGGTAAATGGGCAAATCGGAGGTACCGATTCCCTTGAGAATAACCTGGAGTTTGTCTTGATAATGCTCGACTGTATTGCGTCCAACTCATATCGTTCGTTTTTGAAACTCAGGAAGATCCTTCTGCGTCGGGATGAGAAGCTGTTTGGGAGTTGCCAAAAATATATATAGCCTGCTGCAAATCCGAAAATATGACTTGATGCGTCAAGTGATGCTCCGTTTTACTCATTGTATGCCTCGCGCCTATGTCGACCAGCTGGACTGCCCTGCTACCTACAAACACACAAACACACCACGGGGCCGAGAAAATGTGGGGACTGCCATTGGAACGATCGCGGGAAACAGTGCTGGTTCGAGAAAGGTTTGAAGAAAGGGAGGGAAACATAGAGGGTGGTCTGGTGGGATCGGGGGAGCTAAAAGAAGATGAGATGGCGGTTGAGGTTAGCCGGACGCCGGCCTAGCTACTGTTAGGGGTTAAAGAAAGAGGAAGAAAGAGGGGTATGCGATGAGAGACAAAGGAGAAAGAAATGAGAGAGGGGGGGGACGCGGGGAGAGAGATAGGAGAGAGAAAGGTGACGGGTACTTACCTGGAGTGGTTTGCTTGCCGGGGAAGAGAAGGTTACCGATGTAACGTTGTAGTTCGAGGAGAGAGAAGGGAGCGTTGTGTATCACAAATTCTTCATCTCTTTATATACAATTAATTATATTTATGTACTATTTTTATAGTATTAATATTATATCTTAACTTTGGTGTATAATTTTGATAAATTAATTTTCGTGTATTTATTATTTTTATGTAAAATTATAAGTTAAATTTATTATAAGTTATAACTGTACAAAAATATATAATTATCTTAAAAAATAAATGGTGCAAATATAAAATATTAGATATTGCTAAAATTGAAAGGTGCAAATATAAATATTAGATGGTGCTAAAGTTGAAAAGTGAATATTAAAAAGATATTAAATGAAAATTCATTAAAATTAGAAATATATGACAATTGAAAATACATTAAGTTAATACATAAAAACTTAAACTACGGTAATAATAACTTAGTAGGGAACTATGTCGTTTCCAGATACATCAAAATCATTATAGTATTGACTGAATGGGGTTGAGGATTGTTGTGGTTGTGATTGTGAATATTGTTGACTTCTTTTATACATTATTCGTTGTTGTTCTTGTCGCATAAATTCACTACGAGTCAGATCGGTAATAGAATCCACATCCATCATTAAAATTTTATTTTCTTCTTTTATTTTTACTCTTAATTTTTCCTTTTGAACAGTCGAAGCTTTATTTTTTGCCTTGGTTGCACTTATATGGGTAAATACTAGAGGTTGAAGTTGAATATTTATCTAGTATTCGAATGAATTATATCATTATGTAATATGTATTTAATTAATCTTGTATCGCAATGATTTCACTTTTATTTGAATTATTAGTTAATCTAGAATAATTGCTTACAAATTATATTATTTGAAATTTTATGGAATTTTTTTAATTATGAAAATTACAAATTAATAAAATAAAAGATGAAATTTATAATGGAAATTAAGAAATAAAATTGAAGTGAAAGATAATAATATAATATAGAAGAGAGAGAAAAATATAAAAAAGCTTGGGGGAAAAAAATGAGGGAATGGTTGAAGTAAGTTGTCCTCAAAATGGAAAAATTCCTATTTTGGAGACAAAAAATGGGGGCAAAGTTGGAGATGGCTTAATTAGGCCGCCTATATGTGTACTTAAGAGTCAAATTTTTTGGCTTTGTTGTCGGCCACGTTAAGAGGTTCCTTGGTCTTATCCAAGGTTTTAAAATAATTATCCACTAATTCTTAATTAAATTTTAATATCCCATTTACCAATAATTAACCTATTATTCACATAATTAAGAATTATATTAAATTTACTTAAAATACTACTCATATTTAACACACTTTATGTATCTTATTATCATGCCCATGTGGTAGCTTGTATGGCACTAGTCCATAAATACTGAATATTATAGCTCGGACAGTATTATCCCAAATCGATAACCTTCAATGAAATTCACTTTCTTTGATTCGTTTACCTTTAACCTTCACACCACTTACTTATCCCCTGTTATAAATAACATAAATGCTTATAACCTCAAAAATAATTTCATCCCCGAGTCTACATCAATTAACTTACAACAAAGATTTAACGTACGAAAACGCGATATGTAACATCCCCCACCCTTTAAAAACATTCGTCCTTGAATATTAACTTCCCAGAATCTATATAAATTTTGATGGAATCACCTTTGTAATTGTACTATTATCAATCCTTCATGTAGAAAACTCAATAATTCAATACTACATATTGCCACAATCATCAATCACTACAATGTCTTCACACGACAGTGAAAATAATTATCACAAGGATCTGATGTCTCAGTCGGATCCTTCTCTGGAATAGGAAATAAGTGAGGATACCTAGACTTCATATCTTCTTCAGATTCCCAAGTCATTTCTTCCAAATTATTGTTTCTTTAAAGTACTTTCACTGAAGCTACATCTTTAGTCCTCAATCTCCAAATCTGTGTGTCTAGTATAGCAATGGGAGTTTCCTCATATGATCGCTATGCTATGACCTCAACATCGTCAACTAATACGACCCCGGATGGATCTCTGATATATATACGAAACATCAATACATGAAAGACTGGATATACAGACTACAAGTCCGAAGGCATGTCTAACTCATATTCTACCTGAACTACCTTGCATAGGATCTTATATGTTCCCATGTACCGAGGGCTAAGTTTTCCTTTCTTTCCAAACCTTATAATGCCTTTCATTGGTGATACCTTTAGGAATACCCAATTGTCAACCTGAAAATCCAAGTCTCATTGTCGATTATCCGCATACAACTTCTAACGGCTTTGAGCAGCTAATAGTATCTCCTCTATATGTTTAATCTTCTCGATTGCCTGTTGTACTAACTCTAGTCTACTAACTTAGTTTCTCCAACATCGAACCATCTTATAGGCGACCTACACTTACGTCCTCGAGATTCGTATGGATCTATCTGAATACTTGAATGATAGCTATTATTTTATACAAACTCAATAAGAAAGGGAACCGTCAGCTTGCCCACCTACACCTACGGGCATGAAATGTAGGCTAGGGAAATAAGGCATTAGTATAAATAATGTACTGAGTATGTAAGGAATGAAAATCGGTACATAAAAGTCAAAGATAAAGCATGGAATAAGAAATTCCACCTGTAAGTCCAAATAACTTTATAAATCCTCAAACATTTATAATGTCAAGCATAGGTATAGATATACGTAACATCATCAAGCCTCTAAGGGAATCCCATCATATCATCTTGGCCACTGTAGGCAAAATCATCAAGATATACCAGTTGTTTAGAAGGTGGTTCGTATATAACGCGATAACGTTTTTCCATATCTCATATACATATAATATACGTGTATATAACGTCATCTGGTTATGGATCAATGTACATATATAAATGAATGAAATGCATAAAAGATATATTAATAAGATCAATATACCTTTCGGATAATCTTTATCAACTGCGTATTATTTTAAGACCCATGAACAGAAGATATAATAATGTGTCGCAAGGGGAATCAAGAACATAGACACCCCTCGTACTTCTACGAATAAAGTTATTTGTGAAAGCTGTGCATTTGCTTGTTTCATTTGTATCATTTGGATCATACCAAAAAAAAAAAAGGGATACGCTTAACATATCTTAACCAATTCTCTTGACAATTTTCTAAAACACGTCAATTACGACGAAACACATAATAGCAAAATCGAAATAAAAAATAATCCGTATGATATTCTTGAGAAAGATTGCGATGTACTCCCTTAGAATCACAAATCCCACGTTGCTATAGTAATAAATGGTCTTTCTATGAAATGATTGAAGAACCTACATTGCTATTGCAAACCATTATCTTTGCTGAAGCTTTCCTTCTTAATTCAATAGATGAGAGCAATTGATTTGGTGAATTAGAAAGGTTACCTTTAACCTTTAGGTGTGGGCCCCACTAGGATGACTAATCCTTTCCTAAAGGCCTCTAATTTGGCCACCTATATGAGTACTTAAGATTTTTTTGGCTTTGTTGGCGGCCACGTTGAGAGGTTCCTTGGTCTTATCCAAGGTTTTTAAATAATCATCCACTAATACTTAATTAAATTGTTAATCTCTCATTAACTAATAATTAACCTATTATTCATATAATTAAGAATTATCTCACTTAAAATACTACTCATTTTTAATATACTTTATGTATCTTATTATCAGGGTCATATGATAGCTTGTATGGCACTAGTCCATAAATATCAGATATTATACCTCGAACGGTATTTTATCACAAATTGACAACCTTCAACGAAACTAATTTTCTTTGATTCGTTTACCTTTAACCTTCGAACCACTTACTTATACCATGTTATAAATAACATAAATGCTTATAACCTCAAAAATAATTTCATCCCCGAGTCTATGTCAATTAACTTACGATGAAACATAACGTACGAAAATGTGATATGTAACATCCTCCCCCCTTAAAAACATTCGTCCTTGAATATTAACTCCCGGGGATCTATATAAATTTTGGTAGATTCGCTTTTGTAACGGTACTACTATCAATTCTTCATGTAGAAAACTCAATAATTCAAGACCACATTATTGCCACAATCATCAACCACTACAATGTCTTCACACGACAGTGAAAATAATTATCACAAGGATGTGATGTCTCAGTTGGATCCTTCTCTGCAAGAGGAAATAAGTGAGGATACCTAGACTTCAGGTCTTCTTCAGCTTCCCAAGTCATTCTTCCACATTATTGTTTCTCCAAAGTACTTTCACTTAAGTTATGTCTTTAGTCCTCAATCTCAGAATCTGTCTGTCTAGTATAGCAACGGGAGTTTCCTTATATTATAGCTATTCTATGACCTCAACTTCGTCAACTAATACGACCCCAGAAGGATCTCTGATACATTTACAAAGAATCAACACATGAAAGACTGGATATATAGACTCTAAGTCTGAAGGCAAGTCTAACTCATATGCTACCTGGTCTACATTGCATATGATCTTATATGTTCCAATGTACCGAGGGCTAAGTTTTCCTTTCTCTCCAAACCTTATAATACCTTTCATCGGTGATACTATTAGGAATACCCAATTGTTAACCTGAAACTCCAAGTCACATCGTCAATTATCCGCATACAACTTCTAACGGCTTGAAGCAGCTAATAATCTTTCTTGTATAAGCTTAATCTTCTCATTTGCATGTTCTAACAACTCTAGTCCTACTAACTTAGTTTCCCCAACATCGAACCATCATATAAGCGACCTAGATTTCTGTCACCGAGATTCGTATGGAGCCATCTGAATACTGATAGCTATTATTTTATACAAACTCAATAAGCGACAGATGATCATCCCAGCTACCCTTAAAGTCTATCATACAAGCTCGTAACATATCCTCAAGTGTCTGAATTGTATGCTCAGATTGTCCGTGTGTCTGGTGATGAATTTTATACTAATACTTACCTGAGTCCCCAGTCCTTTTTGGAAGAAGCTCTAGAAATTAGCTATAAATTGAGCTCCTCTATCCAAGATAATATATATAGGGACACCATGCAGTCGTAGTATCTCCTTAATGTAAAACCTTGCATAATCCTCTGCGGAATATGTTGTCCTAACGGGCGGAAAATAGGCTGATTTTGTAATTCTATCAACATTCACCCATATAGAATCGAACTAAACGATGGGTACGAGGTAAGCCTCGATGAAATCCATATTGAGTACTTCCCATTTCCAAGTGAGAATCTCTATAGCCTACAACCTACTGGGGTTTTAATGTTCAATCTTAACCTACTGACAGTTAGGGCACTAAGCAACAATCTCTGCTATATCGTTTTTCATTCTGTCACACCAATATATTTTTTTAATATCATGATACATCTTTGTTGCTCCTGGATGGATAGAATAACGAGAATAGTGAGTTTCTGCCATAACCTGTCGACGCAGCCCTGCAACATTAGGGACATATAATCGTCCTCGATATCTAAGGAGCCCATCTTCTGTAATCTCGAATGGTGTCTTCTCTTTCTGAGGGGATGTATCTCTATAATAAGCTAACACATGATCCTCATACTGGCGCTCCTTCACCTCAGTTACTAAAGAGGATATTATCGTGTCCTGAATAGTAATTCTGGTATCACCTGAATCCAATAATTGAACTCTAAGACTAGTTATTTGATGAATCTCATGGGCTATTCTCCTCTTCTCTAGCTGTAAATATGACATGCTACCCATAGACCTACGGCTGAGGGCATCAACTACTATATTCGTCTTCCCCGGAAGGTATAAAATATCAACTTCATAGTCTTTAAGTAGCTCCAACCATCTCCTTTGGCGTAAATTCAATTACTTTTGCTTGAAGATATACCAAAGGCTCTTATGATCCGTATGGATATCAATATGAATAACATACAAGTAGCGCCTCCACGTCTTTAAGTGCATGAATCACCGCGGCTAACTCTAAATTGTGGGTTAGTTAATCTCACAAATGTTCCTCGCTTGTAACTTTCTTTTCAATTTCAAAAGCCTACCAAATTAAACCTTTGATTTGAAAACTAAGTACGACGATAGATTTATTTCAAAAATGCATTGTAGAGAATAGTTATGCAGGGAGGAAAGAGCTATAAGGAAGACTGATTCACTCGCTTTCGAGAACTAAGATTTACAGCTTATTCTCCGTTCGGCGAATCTTCTTCCGGGGAATTCAACTCTTCTTTCATAGATTGGGAACATAATAAGCACGAGTAGCCTATTGACATATCTCTATTGGGACCCTATGCACCTCTTTGTGTTCGGTAAAAAAAAACATGCTTTTTGGGGGAGAGATACTATTTCACCAATCGAGTCACAGGTATCTAACATATTTATACCTAACGATTTTCCACGATCAGAGCTAAAAGAGTGGGAGGGAATGAAATAGCAATAGCCGCTACGCCGGTACGCTCCTTCAAACTTATCATACAGAGATGTTATTTCCTGTTCTCTCGGATGAGCAAACTAAGAAGAAAAATTATAAGAAAGTCCGAGGACTGTATGCAAAATACTCCTATATTATATTTTATCAAGAAAAAAGAGGAAAAAGAAGCACAATAAAGAATAAACAATGATGATACAAACATACTACCATTTAAAATAGTTTATATTCAAACTTCAGACCATACATCTGAAATTTCGAATTGTCAGAATCTTACTCATCCTTGTTATGTAAAATTCGAATAGTCAAAACCAAATTTCGGGTTTGAAGCTAGAGCCTAACTTATACCCTAAGTTCTAAATCAACATTCAAACTTTAAGATCTCATAGTTCAAACTTCAAATCTGAAGGTCTAAATTTTAAAACCTTATACCTGAAGTCTAAACTTTGATTCTGAAGTGGCTTAACATTAAGGGGTTAAGGGGTCGTTTGTAGTAAAAATAATTTCGGGATAAAAGTCTTATCCTTTGTTAGGTTACTGTTTAAGTTATTCTAGGATTAAAAATTATACTGGATAACTTACACCTATCACGGGGTTGAATGGTAATCCCATTATAAATTATTCTAGGATAAAATAGTAAAATTGATAATGTCAGGATTAATTTCCAAATTGTCCTCAACAGAAAAATTGACCCAAATAACTGCCCACCTAATTTCATGAACTAAAAATAGCTAATGCCTGACCGATGTATAGTAAATGTAAAATTAATGTATAATATGTGTATAATCTATATATATGAGATAGAAAAATTCATGTAAAATTTTGTATATATTTAAATAGGGGTCCTAAAAGCGGCAATTTGTGCACTTCCCATAATGGTGCTACAGGAGATTAGATTTCTGGTGGACTCACCCGAATTCATTTCGGGAGTCAATCTTACTCGCGTTGAAGTTGAAATTATGGCAATATTTTAAAGGTTTTAGATTAGTGTCTTAGCCATTTTAGAAGGGTATATTAAATGGCAAAAGAAGTGTAACAAGTGGCAAACTTGATCGGCCACTTTCTTGCCATGCACGACAAAGTTACATGCAATTACAATTATAAATTGCCATCATTTAGCTGCATAATTTATCAACCATCATAAGTATTTTCTACTTAGTCTTTTTCTCTTTCTCTCTTAGCTTCTCTTATTTTCAATTTTTCTTTTAAATTTACTTTGTCATATACTCTTTTCAATCTTGTTGGATTATTATAATATAAATATTGTGCTGATTCTTGTATCCTGCAAATCAAATAGAGACGGGCTTGTTTAATCATGAAAAATATTTCACATTGCTGAAATAGTTGGTGCCCAGCACGACTCAAGTAAATCCGTTTATCCGTTTACAAATAATATTGAAGCAATATTATTATTGAAATTCTTGCTCTCAATTACTACAGAAATAGAGTTTGGAGTTGGAACGGCGAAAATTCTGTGTGATGCCGAATGTTGAATTAGAATAATCCTTACGAATTGGTACTTATTTGATTCTTTTGTGTCTGCTGAATTGGTTTTGAAAGAAAATGAAACCTCGACCTGGTTCGAGAATAAACTTCCCAAACTTGAAAGAAGAAGTAAGAAACTAGTTTTTGGTATTTGATTAAGAATTCTCAAGTTTCTGAACTAGTTCTATTTTATCAGGGCAAACTTTGTTGAGGCTGTGAAATTGGTACACTGTCGATACTATGGACATGCATCTTGTATACATAGATGTTATTGAGCCGTATAGCTGTTTGTTGTGGCGCCCTTTCAATACTGATAGCTTCTGTTGAAATAAAGGAAATACAATTGCTTTCTATTTATTGTCATTAGTCGTCTGCATTGATCAAAAGGATGCCGAGTTCCTGTTTACTTTTTGGTTGTGATAATCATAAATGTTTTGCTGCTATAATGATGTTAATTATCATAATCATCTGACATACTTAACTTTTTGTTTTCAATCCAAACCGTCTTTAGGTTCTAAATTGATTTATGAGGGATTTCCAGGGTATTATGAATGCTGAACAAGGAAAAAAAAATTGATAACATAGTTCAGCAGTACTATTTTTGCTTTGTCTCCCATATAGTATTTGTGATGAGCCAATTTTTTCCTCACTTTCTGGTGAAAAATTACATGGTAATGGTCTAACTGGGCCTTATTTCTTCATCATAAACAAAAGCCCATAAACAAGGCAGCATATTTTGCTCTTTCTGGGAATATGGTGCTTTTAAAATACATTCTTGTCCTTTCTCAAAGTCCCCATAACACTCTATAGAACACTTTGTGTTGTGTTTGTCAAGTAGTTGTATATTATAGCATAGGCATAAATAAGACTTGACAACTCTCGTCACAGGAAGGATAAATAAGAGAAATGACAAATTAAACAAATTTAGTAACATAGGCATGGGACACATTAGGACTTGACAACTATCTAAACTATCATCCAAATATTGGTGGTCCAATTTTTTCATCTTGATATTTGAGGTAATTTTGCAGGTACGTTGGCCATCAATTTGGGTGCCACAATGTGAAGTCAGTGTCCCTAAAGCAGAGTAGGACATGTCACCTACTAGGCATTGAATTGAAATTTTGTTCGACTATCCCAACATACTCACATTTTTGTTCATGTGCTTCCTTACAATTGTAAGTTCTACTATACATCATTTATGTTAAGGAACAATTTGCCTTCTTCTGCTGTCTACCCTTGAGTAGTTACATTCTTCAACTTTCTGATTTGGGTTTTGTGTCACATGATTAGAACCATGTTCTGTTTATTGTACATCCATAGAAGCTTCTTTGCCTTTTAGCGTGTAGTAGTATTGTAAAGTTAATAAACAGACAGGGTGAATTGCTCTTTTGGTATTTCTACCTAACTTTAATTAACAGATGAGGTGAATTGCTCTTTTGTTATTTTCCATAATACTCTTTGATTTTGTCCTCCAACTAGACTCACTAATTCTGTTATCATAAGTAACTTCAGCATTATTTTTAATAACAACGGTGTCAAGGCTAGCTTGCGTGCACATCGCCTATTTCATGGTACGTCTGCTACCTCCCACCAGTATATATACTAGGTAACTCTTTCTAACAACGTTTGGACATAAGAAATCACCTAATTTTTCCTCCGCTAGAATAACTGTTGCGGAATATTGCGTGTTAACTAGCACACACTCACACACAAAGCAAATAAAAAAGAAAAATCAACACAAGAATTTAACGAGGTTCAGCTAAGCCTAATCCTCAGGACAAAAGCAGATAGAGTTTTCCACTATGAATGAGAAGAAAAGACAATACAATATCAAGGATCCCCAACTACAACCCCTATATATAAATCCCAAAATATCTCAAACATATAAGAGAAAGGTTTCCAATTTGACAAGGACTATAGGTTTTCCTTTCCCATATCTATTAGGGTTTTTCAAAACCTATAGGGATTATGGGTTTCCTAAAAATACAAGAAAATAATTCAAGAAAAACAAAAAATAAATCTTCCCATTGGCTTGAATTTTCTTCACCAACGGGAACAACGTCTCTCTACCTTGCCCTCAGCCCTCGCAAGGGCTCTATCCTTTGCTGCACACATCAACCAAGTCTAGGAAATGCCTAAACTTTTTAAGAGACTCAATCTCTTTATCCATAGCACTAATCCGTCGATTTGGTTCTGTACTCTGAATAGCTTCTGAGTAGCTATAACACTAAAATGCATCAAAGGTCTTTGCAACTGCCAAAGCAAATCCCATCAGATTCGTATATCCAAGAAGATTCACATCAACTGTGTTTGCAAACCTTTGTGGTCGGTTGATCACTCTCTTCTCTCTACAGGTTGAAATGTTATATGGTTGTTGTTGCGTAGATGCATCAACATTGTCATTTTGATCAATATTTTGCACATTCTCCAGTTCCTCTACTTTAGGACTTCTGGGCTGACATAGTGGAGATTCAATTTCTAGCTCTATGAGGTCACTGACACCACGATCTGTTTCTACTATTGCCTTCTTCTTCTGACTGTCTAGTGAGGCAGATTCATTGAATGTTACATCCCTACTAATAATTAGCCCTAGAGTCGTTTGATCCGTGCACCACAACCTATAACAATTCACTCCAGTTACATACCCTAGAAATATACACTTCTTTGCCCACGGCTCAAGTTTTCCATCTCTTAT